>OU896709.1:600000-1084274 GCA_918026855.4 Phaedon cochleariae | reverse complement strand
AGGTATCTAATTACAATTGAGTAATAAAAATGAAGATGATCATTGGGCTTCAATTCTTGAAGAAATCGAATCTTTAATATCCTATCTTTAATATTTAGTTCGCATGTTTCTTTCAAATCTTTATGATATATGGATTTGTAAATTTTTTCTCTTTCAATTTAACATAGTATCTTACGTTTTTCAAGTAATTGAAGTGAACATTTTACAAAATAGCTCAACATTGTACATAGTGATCGAAAAAATTCGGCTTCGAGTTTTTTTCTTTTCTTTGCATTTTCAGAAAACATTTACCATAGTAACGTTAGTACGTTATCAGAAAAAATTGATTTCAACGAGCAAGAAACGCCCCGAGTTTTTTCAAAAAGCTAATATTTTGACGGAAGAATTTTCGATTGAAAATTAGGGTGTTTTTTCGATACTAAATCAATATGAGGTGAACAAATTTCAAATTTCGTGAGAAAATAGTTATTTAACCAACTAGTTTATTAATGAGGACGATTAATGATCGAGATATTTTAACGTGCGAGCGAAGCGAGTGCGTTAATGTTCGTTTTTCACCCTTGAAAACTAACCCCCTACCACTTCCTGACCTCAGATCGCTCGTAATTTATTTTCCCTTTCATCTATGTTATATTCTCTTTCTTTTCCAATGAGTTTCATCCCACTATGATTGTTCTTCACATTTTACCGTTTTCAAAGGCTTCAGCACTGGTCTATACCAGATACTGTGATCCCTCCTTCAAATTTCCATACAACATTGCAAGTTTCTTGCTTGGTCGATAACTATAAACATGCACGTGATCCGAGCCAATTTTCTTCAACTGAACACTTAGTTTAGACCATGTGTCTAATAGTTCATTTTCGTATTAGAATCATGTTTCTAGCTATCATATTATAGAATAGGACTCTAACAATCGGACTCTGACACTGCTCCACCCTATATACAGACCCCTACTGGATTGGCACGTAACATGCAAATTGTGAATATCAATTATGGATGGAGGTGGATAGAGTGCTTCACCTATAGAAGCTGATGGAAGCTGCAACATCGTGTAGTCGCAAATTTTAGTACAGTGGTAAAGGGAAGTGCCAAGAACAACATACTTGATCCTGATTCCTATGGGATTAGCTAGGCGGTAGGGTAGCGCTCGACCGTAATTTTTTGAAGTTGTTTTTGTATAATTCGAAAATTGCGATCTCTAGCAAAAAAATGTTGGTGTACAAAATTGAACAACATAAAATTTCCTGTGAAGAAGCCTTTATTCATTTTTCGACTACAATGGATATTTTCTAAGATAGAAATGATGGAAAAATCACTATTTTACAGTATGCTATAATTGTGTGGGGTGGTCTGTACATAAACTCACTCGAACCTCTGAATGTTGTATAGGACTATATTTTAAAGGTCATATTCCAAAAAGAAAAACAATTCGCTACGGAAAAGCTCTATGACGACAACATACTCAACATCAGAATGCTATAATTTTATAACATTTGTCTCTTTTTTCTATAAAAACAAGGACTGACAAACAGAAGTTTAGCATACATACCTATTCACAAAGAGTATATCGAAGTTCACTCCATTGAAACATTTTGAGTGGAGCTCATTCAGGGCAACAGCTTTCGACGTCACTGGATTATCTATGTTGACGTTCAGCTATAGATGAAAAAGTCGAAGAGAGGATGATCCCTCATCCCAGTGACAACCGAAGACCCTGAAACACCTGATGTAGCGATTCGAAACAGCATCTTTTGCCGATGTTCTAATGGATTTAGGAGACAATGTGTGCCAAGTACGTTTATTATTTCTTCTCTGTTACTGTTCCTGATTGTAGATTGTAGATTGTAGATGGGCCGTCTAGGCTGGGAGACTTCTCGATCACTGCGACCTAGAAGATCTATTGTGATTACCCTTATCTAGTTTTGGTCCTCTAACCCTAGACTTTTGATGAAGCCTACAAATTTCCTGACGATTGAATTTTCCACCTCAGCAGGGGTGAAATAGACCTGTTCTAGGTGGTTCAGCCTTTGGCGGACTAATACTTCACATGAGCAAAGTATGTGTTCCGCGGTTTCGGTCGCATTGTTACAAAAGCGGCAAGTGTCAGTCTCCGCCCATCTTTTCGAGGTGGTACCTCAGAGGGCCGTGTCCTGTGAGAAAGACTGTGATTAGCTTTAGCTCTGGTTTGCTGAGGCTGATGAGTAGCTCTTTGGCTCGGTTCTGCGGATGGTTGATGAACCTTTTCGCTTGTCGTTGACCTCGATTCCTGATACTTCTCGAGTTTTTCATCCTCTGTCTCCCAGGAACTATTCTTGTCAAACGAAAATTGGATATAAACTGTATTATGAGACATCTCATGTTGTCCAATTTTGTTCATTAACATTTCTCCACTAGAGGTCACAATTTTTTAATTATTCGCGAACAACTTGAAAAAAATGAACTTCAAACATCCCCCTATCCCTCCGCTTATCCCTTGGTTGAAAAGTTATACTGGGTGTCCCACAACTATCCTGGCAAACTTCACCAGACCAAAAATAAAAAAAAAATCGAATGAACATTCATGTCTTAATAAAGGAGGTATGGCCTCCTTAAAGTAGGGGCTCCTGAATGGTATTTCCTGAATATTTCCGAAACACCATGTGATGAAATGAAGCTTCCTAAGAACCCTTTTTTCAACCCATGTTTATTCAAGTTTTTCTTCTGTTTGGTCGTATATAAGCTGCTGAAGAAGTTTGGCAGGCTAATTATGTATCCCCTGTATAAGGGAGGTGGAAAATCAATTATCGGTCACAATAATTATAAAATCAGTCAGACCATTGAACAATCGCGAGTGAGTTGATAATCCAATTATCAACTGTCCGATTTAATTCAATTTTCAACATGGTAAATACTACTGAGAGTCTGTAGTAGTGAAATGGAATATACAGGATGGCCAGCGCTCAGAGAAATAGACGACAATCACTATATTCATCAAATATTATCACTTCAAAATAGTATATAACTATACTACAGGGTCTCTATGAATGATCGTAGCACCGTAGTGACCGTTGAAATATTCTATTGATTTGCTGCTTTCTACTTATGGAGAACGTACTATAACACATACGGTTGCATTAATGCCTGTTAACAACATAAGCAGAGAGCGGCACATCGAAAACTATTTCAGCAGCCACTACGATATAACGATCAATAATTGAAACCCTGTATATCAAATATTACTACTAAAAAACAGATTACTCAACTTCAGAGATGCGCAAGAAACATCATGCATGCTCTATTCAAAGAAATGGTAATGGCATAGATCTGTAATGGTAATGCCATATTCACAGAAATAGTAATAATATTATTAGTATATCTGTGGTATATTCGAGAAGAAGTTCTTGTATTGACCAATTACTATATTTAAGTATCTGGCCAAACTCCAAGGCGTGATTATTTGGGTGATTCTAAGAAAAAAAATTATATAAGCTTCCATGATGGCAAAATTTAGTCTGGTTGGTGATTGGAAAAATCTCAAAATCTCATAATAATACTCATTGAGGTTATTGGGTAATCCCAATAAGTGATTTACATCGAAATTTGGAGACAAATCAATATATTCGTTTCCTCAGAAACTAAGTGAGATACAAAATTTCAATAGGGAAAAAGAAATACCTCCCAATTCCATATTTCTCAAGAATTTTTTGGTCGATTCTGAGGTGGTTAAATCATCAATAATGCCACGGTAAATTTCTCTCTCCACGATTTCGTGAGTAGGGGCAGACCATAGTACAGTTGTTAAATCTACAACATTCACATGATATTTTGTTATGAGGAATAGTTTCATCGAGATTGGTTAACAAAATTTTGAGTCATTATTCAAAATTTTTTGGGATTTCCTCTCCTCGTTTCTAAACGAATATGAATATTATTTCAATATACGTGTAGTAAGGACAAATCAGATGATTTGCCTCAAAATGTCACTACGTTTAAAGAATTTTCCTATGAGAGAGCCTGAAAGAAAAATTCACTAGCTTGTCAGTGACAATTTGTATTGAAAAAAGTTTGGAGAAGAGAAATAAAGCTATATAGAAAAAATATTAATTGTCACTTGAGAACTGAAAAGATTCAAGACAGATACGACTTTGCTATTCACATAACCATTTTTAATGTTGAAAACGGGAGCAAATTCGGTCCCGAAACGTCCGAAGATAAGTGAAAATTTGATATATTTTAAATATGTAACTCCATTTCTCTTCTCCAAACTTTTTCATTACAAATTGTCACTGACAAGCTAGTGAATTTTTCTTTTAGGCTCTGTGATGGGAACATTCTTTAAACGCAGTGACATTTTGGGGCAAATCATCTGATTTGTCCTTACTACACGTATATTGAAATAAAATTCGTATTTCTATTTTATAGAAACGAGGAGACAAAATCCCAAAAAATTTGGAATAATGAATGTACCACCTCTTCGATTAACCTACAGACAGTATTTAGAATTTTGAGTATTAATAAAAAAAATATATTTCTTATTGACACATTGAAACCTACGTGTATATGAGTTGGTCGTCTTAGAATCACCCACACAATCAGTCCTTGCAGTTTGGCCACTTACTTGAATAAGAGAACAGCTGAGCGAGCCAGGTCTCCAGAAAATTCTGCATGTTGCATGTTCTTCAATATGAGGAAGCATAATATCCCTTGTTCATAAGGAAAGAGACTAATTTTTCCGAACAATCTGACCTAACTCGGCCCAATCTACATATAATGTGAGAAAGTATCGGTTCACAGGCAGCATTCTGATGCTCACCAAGTGCTAATCACACGGATTATTTGTTGCGTCTTGTCCATAGGTGCTTGTTCTGCTGTCTAATCTGTACCATCAATACCGATCAACACATTTTTTTTATTGAAAAATGAAAATTTCAGTATGATAAATGTCAAAAAGTAGCAAATGATGAGGTTTCATTGTACTCACACTGTTTTTGTCTCATTTTCGGTCAAACCGGAAGTGACAGAAAACAATTGAATACGTCAAATAATGCATATTTATGTACTATACTTACACACCAAATCTTATTTGTATATCTGTTCAAACAAAAGTTATAGGGGTGAGCCACTTTTGAGAAACACTCGGTATACCAGATGTATTACTACTGAAAATCGTTCATCTCGTCTAAATTGTGTCGCTGAAGTTGAAATTAGATTGAAATCCCGATAATGTAATTGAGGGAATCACGATTTTCAACGTATATACACAAGTCACCTTCAAACTGTTCACTAATGTATATTTCATCGATCTTTTCTTCATAAAGCAGTGACATTGTTGCTAATGTGCGTGGGGTCTAGGTCGCAACAATGGACGGTTCCAGATATACAGGGTGTTTCAAAAAAACCTAACCCCCTCGCTAGGGTAGGTAGAACGTTACAAAACAATTTGGTGTAGCTCAGTGAAAAAATGTCGTAACGGCATCCATTTTCAAGATACAAGGTGTTGAAAAAATATTGTTTTACACATTTTTCACGATTATGTCGAAACTACTGGCAACATTGCAACACCGCATTTATATCTGACATTCATAGAGGGCGCTAGTTACACTGTTCGTACCGAGTACTTTTGGACATGACTTTTTAGGTTAGGTTAGATTTTTCAGTCCAAATTCAATGTCAACTTGAACATCGTTTAGTTTTGGTATAACTCGATATTGCGTACCGTTTTCGAAATATTTCGGTTTGAAAATGCTGAAGTAATAACTCTGATTCTGGTATTAGAATAAGTATTATAAAAAACATTTATCTATTTGTTAAGGGCCAAAAACATTAACATTATTTTATTGCTGAAGTTATCGATTCAAAATCACATCAGAAGATATTTAATTAAATTTGACTAAAAGATCATATAGTTAGAGTGAGTGCACAAAATGTCCTCCGTTTTCACGAATACACAATTCGATCCTTTTTTCTTAAGATTGCATCAATCTTCTCAACGGTTGAGGATCAGCTATGAGATCATCGAAGTAATGTTCAATTCTTTCTTGCAGCTCTTGACGTGGTTATTAATAAATAAGTAACAGTCTTTTATAATACTTACTTCCAACTAGCATCAGTGTTACACTTCAGCATTCTGAAATGATAATATCCCGAAAACGGTACACAGTATCAACTTTTACTAAGGGCACCTTTTTAGTGTAAAATTGAATGATGTTCAGGTTCACATTAAATTTGGACTGAAAAATCTAACCTCAAAAAAGTACAAGCCGTGTAACTAGCGCCCTCTATGAGTGTCAGATATAAAAACAAATTCATGCAATGTGTCAGCTTTCAAAACACATCCATACAAAATTGCATTACAATGTTGCCAGTAGTTTCAACATAATCGAAAAAAATGTGTAAAAACAATATTTCTCCAACACCTTGTATCTTGAAAACGGATGGTGTTACGACATTGTTTTACTAAGCAAACCCAATTTATTTTGTAATGTTCTTCCTACCCTAGCAAGGGGGTTAGGTATTTTTCAAACACCCTTTATAGTTCCGTGGCTCAAGCGGGTTCGGGTCTGGATGGACTTGGCTATCCTGTTTGCTGTTTTGTGATCTTGTGAATGGTGAATAATCATCAAAGATGATCAAAATATGCTTTCATGGTATAGAGTGATAGATGTGGGATATTCGGTCATCAACAATTGAATATGATTGAACCAAAAATTGTTCGTTACCTAATACTGATACTCAAAAGGGTTTGCTTTTATGATAATAATCGACATTCTGAAATCAATATCGGAACAACTTCACACTCCAGAGAATTAGGCACATCTTCATCATTATTCTCTACCTTGTATGTTTGATACACCTCCGAATGAAATTTCAAAATTATTTCCTTTTTTGTATCGAGTTTCTAGCGGTTAGTCACTCTATATCAAAATTACATAATTTCATTGTGGAGTGTTTCAGAAATATTCAAGAACACTATCTTCAGGACCACTCTTTATATCAGCAATATATATCTCTTACACTTTTCTAGAAGTCGCCAATTATTGTATTCTATAACATAACCATGATTGGTAGAAACAAATTCTATGAGATACCAACCTACTAAATACGATCGATTTGAAAGTTCTCTTGTTGAATATTTTATGAGGTCAAAGTTAATGCATGATGATTGTGATAGGGACAATTATTCCACTGTTTTTAGTGATTTATCAAAATGAGTACCTACTATAAAAGAATATAAACTCGATTTTCATGCAGATAGTCAAAGGCAATCGTAAGGGGCAGGTACTAGTAAAGGTGATTATCCTCCCATCGACAGGCACATCAGGAATAGCTCATTTTGTGCAGAAATAAACGAATACCAATGATTTTCTCACCAAAGGTCATCAGTTAGAGTTAGAAATGTGTTCGCTATAGCTGAAAGTTATCAAAACATCATCTGGTGACTTTGCAATTTGCCAATAGAATATAGTATGTATATATCTTCAAAATTCGATATATTTGAGAGGATGTTCAGCAATTTAACCACGTTTCCGTCTGAACCGTTGTTCAACTTGATTCTTTCCCTTATTGAGAGTAATATAATTACTCTCATTCCAAATTTGAATCATTTGTTTAGTGTTGGACATTTTGTCATTGTGGGTTTTTTCATTTTGATCACAGTGGATTATAGACACGTCATCAGCATACCCAATAGGATGTATACCTTCACTAACATGAACTAAGTTGAACATCGAATCGTTGGCATAGATAATGAAAAGTACAGGCCCTGAAACTGATCCCTGAGGTACTCCGTGCTCTGTTGTTACAAAGTCAGATACACGTCTTGCCATTTGACTCTAGCTTCTCTATCCGTGAGATAAGACATGAATAAGTTCAGCTGCTTGCCTCTTACCCCATAATGCTCGAGTTTTTTTTACTCAAGATATTGTGTTTGATTTTCAGAAGCTTCTGATATTTTTTCACAGGCGTCATAGTGCAGTCATGGTCGATTTGCCAGACCTATAGTCATGTTGGAATTCTGTTAGCAAATTGTATGATTCGGAATAATCTATCAGTCTGGTTTTCAACACCATTTCAAAAAGTTTAGCAAGTTTTGGTATTATTGAAATTGGTCTATAACTACTTATGTCTTCAGAGTTATACGGTATTGAAAAAGACGAGTGAACTCCTATAATTCTAGATCGTAACTCTTCAGAAGTAACCGAGTGATTTTGTTGTTAAAGCTTGGTTTTTAAATACTTCATCATTTTATATCATTTGATCCTTTGAGAATTCTCACATTCCGAAATGAGGACAACAAGAGTCGAGAGTTCAATTAAAATTTTAACATGATAGCTATAACTGTACAAAGTTTTGTATTCTGTGCAAAATAATTGCTCAGAAAGGAGATAATTCACTTCAGGCTATACTTGCATACCATTTTTCCCCAGAATCTGCACTTTTTATAACAAATTCTGTTTTCATGAACATGTATCTCATTATCAAAGTTCCATTACATCCAGAAATTTTTAATGTTCAATGATTATACAGGCTGCAATTTAATTACTGGCTGAAAATATAGGATATGGTTCCTTCACTCATTTCAAGAAAAAAAGTTCATATAAACGTATTCCCTAATCCTTTCAACTTTCGAACTATATAGGGTGTTAACTTTTTATTTTCTCTTCATTGATTAAAGAAACTGTCACAATGTGAAAAACTGTCAAGTTTATGAATACTAGTCAAAACAAGACCGCAAATACAAAATGGGGCATTAGCCTACTAGTTCAAAATAATTTCGTTATGCCACAAATTCATTGTAATTGGTTCTATTCTTTTACGCGAAAACGGTTCGTCGGACAGAAACAAATTAGAAAGTCAAATTGTTGCAAAAAAATCGAGGATCTCAAAAATTATTATTATTCTCGGAAAAATCGAGTCCGTACAATATTTTTTTCAAAAATCTGCAGGAAACATTTCTTACGTACGCCCTGGTAGAGGTATAAAAAATGCAAATAATATTCTGCATCGAAAAATGCCTATTGGTGATTAGTAGGTGCATGTCAAATTTCATGATAAAATCTAGAACGGTATCGAAGTTATGATAAGAACACGATTTTTTGCTTAAATTTTAACACCGAATAGGTCAAAAGCTAAGAGGTTTAGGGTATATCATGTTCATATGAACTTCTCCCCTCAAAATGAGAATTTTTCAGTCATCAGTTAAAGTACACCCTGTATAATCGAAATGTAGTTTTGTTGACGAATTCAAAGTGCAATAATTGTAGGCACTGATATGAAATATCAATGTCTGGATGAAAATGGCAGCTTTTATTGCTGATTGCTGAAATTTTAGTATTTATCGATCCGTATATGGCTATATACTTTTACGATTTGAATTCATCGTATAACCGTTTTATCGATATGATAGGGGTTGATGAAAATTAGAAATTCCATAAAAGTAATATCACATTCAACTGCACGCACCCTCGTTGTTCTGGTTGGGTTGCCAAAAAATTTTATTCTCGCCACGATTGAAATAATCTTCAATTATTAAACATCAGTGTACACAAGGTGAAACCTCCAATCTTAAAAATGAGAAAGAGTTGGTCCCATGTTGATGGAAACCCATTGTTTAATTATTTGATTCCAGTTCTGGAAACATCCTTGAAATTGTATATACAATTTCAATCTTATTATCGTACCTCTGAATTTTGATACACTACATTTCCGTTATTTCATTCAGCAAACCCTGAAATTCGGAAAAAATTCAGAATCACCGAGTCAGAGATAAGTTCGATCAATATGTATAGGTCACGTGAAAAATTAGCGACCCCGGAGGTGAAACATTGAAACACAACCTCACTTTCCTTATTTGTTTACAAAGGAATCAAATGATTGAGATAGTTTTTCACAATATTTAGGCATACGAATCGTGTTTCTTGGGCAATTCATTAATTCAAGCATGCCATCACATTGTGCTGCTGTACAGGGTGATTCAAACTTCCCGCCCTTCGATCATAACAGGAAAAGTAAAATTGCAAATACAAATTTGGCAGTGGTAATTTGAATAGCTGTGTGCAAGGTATTTTTTTTTCGTATTCAAACATATTTCTACTCATTTTAAAATGGCGGAAATGACGTCAGAAAAGTTTTTTTTTACACAAAGACCATTTTCTTTTCAAATTCTGAAAAAACATATGATTTTTAACATCTTTCATACCAGAACTTTTTTTCTATCTTCATCAAGTTGATAGCTGTGGGACTCCAACAAATTGTTTTGTGAGCAATTTGATGAATTTGATACATTTTGCATTCATTTGAAACCGATTGGAGCTAAAAACCAGCCGACTCGATTTTTATTACGGAGGGGTCAACAAATATTTAAAAATTATTTTCCCGCAAAGTTACAATTTTTTCTTATGTTCTGAAAGAACATATTTTTTCAAACGACTTTCATCCAAGATTTTTTTTTCTATCCTCATTTGTTTAATAGCTATGGGACTCTAAAGTTGAGATTTTTCAATAAATCCTTCCTCCCTTCTCGCGAGGAATGATTTTTGGGTTCAATTCTCCCGAGGAATATTTTTTTGTTTCACTCACTCTTTTTTGAAAAATGTATTACCTAAGAAGAAGATTGATTTAGGCTTAGCTGGGTTGAATTGTTTGGAAAAAGTAGTTTCCTTTCGTATGTAGGAAGCATATTATATTCCATTCTTATATTATCTTATGTATAATAGGCCGAGTAAGGTTAGATTGTTTGAAAAAGTAGACTCTTTTTTATGGAGAAGTGATAGTATTTTCCTCATATTCGATATACGCTAGGGAATTTAAAAAAATCGCCATGGCGACAGAATCTAACTGAGCGAGAAGTTATTATATGTCCTTCTTTCTCCCGCGGCAAATCCCAGCGATATCCAAATCTCGCAGCACAGTATACAGATTGTTTTTCAAATCGTTACGCATATAAGCGTATTATTTGGCAACATCTCAGTCATGGAAAGCAACGCTCACCGTTGGACGCATGATGCATGATAGATAATCCAGCGGAGACTAGCGAAGACGTACGATAGCCGCATTATGTTGCCATATGTAACGATTCGGCAAACAATCTTCATGAAAGAAAGTACGGTAATTATGAATACTTGCATGCCAGACCGCTTCGTTGACTTCGCGGCAAGTTTTTGACCATGCTCGAACGATGAAAGAGGCCTACAGGGCCTTGTGGCAGCGTTGCCAATGCTTCATCTAGTGATGTTTCGCGACATGAATCGTAGCGAGCAAGAGAGCCTATACAGGACATCGAGGAAGCTGAGTTTGGTCCCAGTAGGCCACGCGACGTCTCTGCTGGAATCGCGAAGACCATCTTCAGCGGTCAGAGAGGAGCCAAGCAGTGCGGGAGCGTACAGAAGGTGAATAGGGGTCGTAGGGTGGAAATATGGAATTGTTGAATTGTATTATTATGCCCGTATTTATAGTCGCTCCTTAAGGTGACCTCGTCCCTTGAGGATCAGTTTCAAATTTATAGTCGTAATATGAGCTCAAAGGAAGCCTCAAAGAAATGTCAATTCCAAGGAAGAGGTACCTTGAGTATTCCTTGATCCAATTTCTAGAATTAATTCAAGTTATGTTATGATGAATGAATGATGAAATTGAATGTAGCAATCAAATGAATATGCAAGTCTTGAGATTTGTACATCAGAGAATCTGATTCGATCGATTTTCAGATTCTCAGTAGAAGCTGATTCAAGTTTTATTTGAGGAGTAAATATTTTTTTATCTCAAGTCAGGTATATATTACAAATAATGGAATGGATGATTTGTTCATGAAATCGAAATACATACATTTTTGAAATAATACTCATATTCATAGAAACAAGGAGGAAATCCCAAATAATCAAGTAAAAATTAACATCCATTTTCAATGAACAACCACAGAATTTTACGCAGATTCATTCGAAGTATTCAAACAAATGGATATTTGTCCTCTTACTGGCATATTATTCCATTGCAACTTGAAAGAATCAGTTTTGTATTGTAATTTTCCAACATCGGAACCCTGGAAATATTTTGTCTATGATCGAGGTGATATATTGTTAGCCAAAGAAGGGAAGATTTGTATTTTGTGCAAGATAATTTATTCAAAATTCGTAGCAGAGATATTTTTATGGACAAATTTTTCTGTTAACCTGACGAGTACGCACTGATGATGACTTAACAGTCGAAAGCGATCTGCTACGAATTCTGCATAAATTATCTTGCACGAAATACAAATCTTTCCTTCTTTGGTATATATACACGTGCACACAGCCCAGCAACCCTCACATATATTGTTAGGTCCAATTTGAACCAACCTTTGAAGATTATTTCTGGATAATTAGAATCTTTCGATAGTTTCGATGTTCCACACTCAACAGTAAACATTGTCAAATTTGACATTTTACATTTTGTGACAAACAAGTGACATGAGACAACCAATTTGGTCACGGAATACTAAAATTGTACATTGTTGCCAAGTGGAATGGCTCCTTTTGAAAGGAATACTCAAGGGAGGTCTATAAAACAAGTTTAACGTCAAGTACTGAGGAGTCCTCAAGGAATCCTCAGATAAGGAAGACTTGAGGAGTTCTTGAGGAAACGACTATGAATACGGGCCTTACTGGAGTTTCATGACAGTTAAATGAGGCGGCATAGTATAAAATTTGTGCTCTTTCTCATAAAACTATGATATTCTCTGCGTTGGTACTTTATAAACATAATTCTGAGATATTGGTTTGAAATTGCGCATGCGATAGATTTGGGAGCTATTTCGAATTCTGTATATCCTTATTGAATGGAAGGTATTTTAGAATCACCATATTTTTGGGTATCAAAAACTCGAAAAACTGATGATCTGACACTGGCATGTTTATTGGGACATAAATTATATACAGTTTGATTTTAAACGAACACAAATTTTCATTTATCTCATACGCAAGTTCGTTATTGGGCATTGAACATAACTTATAGTACCTAGAACTCAATCTCAAAGTCCCAGTACGACATCCTGTGAGAAGTTGGGGTTGGTGAAGTGAATGTTCACCCTGGAGCACTTTGAACATTTTATCATGAGCTGATTTGCTATGATTGCTAAGATGCAAGAAATGCTGCATGATAATCAATTACTCACCAAACAGGGATCCATGCAGATATGGAGGTTCCACGTTTCCAAGATCACTGAATATGTAGTGTATGGTTCCACTTCTAATTTCAGAATGTTGTTTTTTTTCAAATTTATTTTCTATCAGTCTTAATCAATAGCAATTCGTCTCGTGGGTGATGCCTCGCTCACAAACTTACTCACTTCTCTGGAACACCGTAGAAAAGTTGGCGATCTGGCTCTATTTTAGAGATATTTCCATGGACGATGCTCTTCTGAAATATCAAAAATTGTACCTCCCTTGGCAGTCCCCGCGAGATTAACCCGTCGAGTTGAGGCTTCGCACCCCTTCGTGGTCACTTTGGAGACCTGAAGACTCGTTCATCCAACGAACAGCGAAGCTCTGGAACACATTGCCAAGGGAGATGTTCCCCGAGGCATATAACCTCCAGAAACTCAAGAAGAACACCAATTCCTACCTTATTTCCTTTGGTTCTCACGTTGTTCTCTGAACATTACAGGATATCCCTTTTCGTGGTAACCAGAACATTAGAGAAAACAAAAACTTTCAACCTATATGAAACATGATTAATGACAATCTTTGACTGTTTGGAGTATCAATTCATTCTCAGATTCACTATATTGCACTATTAAATAACAACTTCGATATCCTTATGCCAAAAAACCAGTTGAATCTAGATCAGCTCCTACACAAAGAATATACAGAATTCATAATAGCTCCCAAATCTCACGCATGCTCAATGTACAGTGTCCCAATATCCTCGAGTCAAGTACACAGGGTGTCCGGAAACGAAGTGCAATATAATTGCACTTCGTTGCGGATGAATTATTGACCTTGAAAGTTTGAATAAGAAAAAAATATTTCATGTTCAACTTTCAAAACGTTGCCATGATATCGATGATATTCGGGAAACTATATTTAGTCATACCAATGCTCCTTTCGATATGTGAGCAGCTCTTCAGTGATTATGTTTTTGTACAGGATGAGTCAATTCTTTTCCGTCTAATGGAGTCATTTTCGACAGAGGTGTCAAATCTGACGTTCTGCTTTCACCGTTTTATTCGTTCATCTCTTTCCTACAAAAATGGTATACCTCATTTTAATCGATATCTTGTACCGTTCTCGAGAAAATCGTACCTTAACATACAAACATCCCTACCGTTTCAAAGGTAACATTTTAAATTTTATTTAAAACTTTAAACATGTTCTAATAACTGTTTTAACATGCTAATTATAACCATGTTTTTGCCTTTTTCTTCTCCACAATAATTTCTTTCTGGCTGATGATGGATACCTTTTGGGTCCGAAACATATCTGCCCCTTCTTGGATTCAGAATTAAAAGTTGTGGAGACGACTTGAATAGTTTTTATTATATTTAAGCCATATTTATTCAATCACATCATTATAGTTGCAAAAATTGTCATAATTGACAGCAAACTATTTTGATATTATTCAATATTTCAGTAGACCATAACTCCCTGACAAAGTTAAATAGACATTTTTTTACATTACAGGATATTCATTTTCGTGGGAACCAGAACATAAAAAAACAAATGAAGTACTAACATTATTTTGACCCAATATATCAGCCCTATCATTTACGACAGTGTCCTTCCCGGACACCCTGTATATCAAGTACCAACACTGAAAAAAAAGTCATGCTTGTATTTGCTTTGTATTTGCTTGGAATAATTGTTCTACTATGCAGCTTCATTAGTCGAAGAAATAGTGTGTTTATTTATGAACAGACAATAATACAATTCGATAAAATTTTACACAAGTTGGATTGGATCATGCTATCGAATTCATTAGTTCTCGAATCAATCATACTGTTTCATTATGATATTTTATAAACTTTCCGCCTCAGTATCTGAGCTTTAGTTGGGATAAAAATCATTCTTCTACTTCAATGCTATACACCACCAAGCGGAAGGTGTTGGGAATAGAATTCTAATATGGTTTTCTCTGAATATTGTTAGATTTTCTATAGTTACAAGGAGTTGTTAAACAGTAAAAATGTCAGATAGAAAATAAATTTGTCAAACAAAAAGTCATTATTTTGCAATTATTATTTTACAATTCCGATAGGTTTCTTGAACCTTACATACATTAGTATTATTCTACAGGAGGTGCGATGACCTTTATTCAGAAAAACGCGGATGGTTCAGCTCAGTTCTAGTGAAATATTCCATTTGGTTCAGAAAGAAAGAATATCACTTTTATACAGGGTGTTTCATTGGGAAAGGTAAATAATTCAACTGTGGATATGGGTCACTGGGGTGATTTAAAAAAACCCATGGCTAGTGGGTCTTCGACTTCTTATAACCGAGATACAGGATGTTTCATCAATTTTGTCCATATCTTCATTGTCTCATAACTTTCCAACCAACCTGTATATATAAAATCCAGGTCCGGCTTCACTTAGAATTCACAAATTCTTTCTGCCAGAAAACAACACCCTATACATTCGAATTTCTAATTTTTTTTTGCCATATCTAAAAGAACATTAAAATTTCTATTCAACGATGTGCTTTTTATTCGTGCACAGACGATTTTAACTATTCATATTAAGTGCTCAAAATATTATTTTTGCTCATTTTGGGGTACAAAATTGGAATCAGACGAGATTTATTAATTTTATTACTTCCTATTCAGTATTACATTAAGAAGGAGTATTTCATATCGTTCTTTGTTCCAGACTCAGTTGCAGGTCCGTCATCAAAACTATACAGGGCTTTTCACGATGAGCGTTAATTTGACGTTTTCGACAAACCAGGCAACGGATAAATCTGAAATTCCGATGGTATGTATAAATTAACATAATCTACACTACTGAAATATTTGAAACGATCCGGCCTTGCCGCTTCTACTAGAAAGTAGCAGCAACTTCGATTTTTCAAATGGGACACCCTGTATGTCATTACATTCTTGGATTCTTGCTGAACAGCAGAATTCATCGATTCAAAACATTCATGGTCTAGCAAGACTGATAACTGAGATATAGGATGTGGAAAATCGAGATGTTTCAACTTTAGAAATGTTTTGTGTTGAAACTATTTATTATTGCATGGTCAAAACGGCTTCAATGTCCCTATCTCAACTTTCCATTCGATATTCAATTGAAACAGATACAGGGTGGTGCAGAAATCTGAATTATGAACCATCCTGTATTTGTTTCGATGTAATGTCAATAGATACAAAGTTAAGATAGGGACATAAAAGCCGTTTTGATCAATAATAAATATTTTCGCAAAATAATTCTAAAGTTGAAACATCTCGATTTTTCTCACTCTAAATATCTCAGTTATCAGTCCCATTTGACCCCGAACTTTGTGAATTGATTAAATCAGCTCTTCAGGAAGCATCCAAGGTGTCCCATTTGAAAAATCAAAGTTACTGCTACTTTCGAGTTGAAGTGGATCGTTTCAAAAATTTCAGTAGTGTAGATTATGTTAATTTATACATACCATCGAAATTTCAGATTTATCCGTTGTCTGGTTTGCCGAAAACGTCAAATTAACGCTCATCGTGAAAAGCCCTGTATAGTTTTGATGACGGACCTGCAACTAAGTCTGAAACAAAGAACGATATGAAATACTCCTTCTAAATGTAATACTCACGTATACTGAATAGGAAGTAATAAAATTAATAAATCTCGTCTGATTCCAATTTTGTACCCCAAAATGAGCAAAAATAATATTTTGAGCACGTAATATGAATATTTAAAATCGTCTGTGCACGGATAAAAAGCACACTGTTGAATAGAAATTTTGATGTTCTTTTCAGATATGGCAAAAAAATGAGAAATTCGAATGTATATAGGGTGTTGTTTACTGGCAGAACGAATTTGTGAATTTTAAGTGAAGCCGGACCTGGATTTTATCTTTTGTTGTTGCCTCAATCAATTCCACAGGGTAGATTGAGCAAGTGTACCAATTTTCAGAAATATATACAGGTTGGTTGGAAAGTTATGAGACAATGAAGATATGGACAAAATTGATGAAACATCCTGTATCTCGGTTATAAGAAGTCGAACACCCATCAACCATGGATTTTTTGAAATCACCTCAGTGACCCCTATCCACAGTTGAATTATTTACCTTTCCCAATGAAACACCCTGTATAACTACTAGTGAGAGGCGAAAGACTGTGAAAGCCTTGTCAAGAAAACTGTCACATTATCCTTTGGCGACCACATCTGAAATTACACAGACCACAGACATCAACCTAATCCGCCTGAATCCGAGATGATCCAGTCCCACTCTCGCGTAAAACCCCCCCTGTACCCCGCCACCCCCCCGGGCTTTCTCGCTGTTCCAGACACTCGTACATCAGGGAGGACTTCGCCCCCATCGACTCCGAGGACTTCCCCCTCTCCGGGAGTCCCCCCGCCTACTCGGAGGACCTGGTGTTGAGCGTGCTCAAGAGTCCCGTCAATCACACGGGATACGAAATCAGGGAGTCTAATTGCGGCTGCTCGGCAAACGAGGAGTACTGTTCTGGCGGGAACGATGAACAGGAAGATGACAGGTAATTAGGGGGCTGGGACTCGGCCCACCTACCCTCCTATGCCCTCTAACCCCCTGGTCGGTCGGGAAAGATAGCTCAACGAAGACTAATGGCGCGCTAACACATTATACATTGTGACATTTTCTGTATATCTCGTTGGGTGAAGAGAGGGCACAAAAGGAATCGATGTATCTCCCTTCGCCTCGTGTCCACAGTTCTACAGAATAATACCGAAGAACTTCGTGTACGGATTCCTTACCTCATTTTGGGGGGAGAAGTTTGTATCAACGTATGTCATTATTAATTTCCTCGGAACCCTGTCGACAAAAAATTGAAACTCGTTATAGGTCGCGTGCAAGAACTGTCAGATGACTGACCCTGGAGGCAAAACATATTTGTTTACAAGTGATCGAAATGGTTTTCCACAATTATTTTGGCATATGAATCGTATTTTTCCGCTATTCATCAATTCGCTAATGCCATCACATTGTGCTGTTGTAAAATGCACAAAAACTGCAGCGGAAGATGAAGAAATCCTGATGGTACATTATGATTCAAAAGTGAGTACCTATACTATAGTTACTCACATAGTTTTCATTTTTGAAATTTGGTTATTTTTCTGATTTCTCATCGGAATTCCTTCTGCAATAGGATCAGCTAATAGAAATATACCTGAAATTTCTAGAATAATGCAAGAAGATTTGATTCATGCAATCAATCGGTAGGACTGGTCTGACATGCTGACGATCGTGTGTGTTGTAGACATTTTCAATCTATTAGTAGCATTAGCTTGTATTGCAGAAGTGGCAGAAGGCAGAAGGAATTTTAATAAGGAATGACAACATTTCATAATGCTAACTATGTGAGATTACTATTTACCTGAAAAATCATATTCCCTAGTCTCTTGCTGCATTTTTTGTGCATTGTACAACAGCAAAATGCGAAGGCATGCTTGAATTAATGAATTACGCAAGAAACACGATTCGTATGCCAAAATATTGTGAAAAACTATTTCAACCTTTTGATTTCTCTGTAACCAAATAAAAAAGTGAGGTTGTGTTTCAATAATTCACAGAAGAATGAGGTTGTGTTTCAATATTTTGTCTCCAGGGTCGGTCTTCGTGCACGCGAACTATACAGTGTTTCTATAAATGATCGTAACATCGTAGTAGCCGTTGAAATATTTTCTCCATTTGCCGCTTTCCATCAATCATTATACTGGCATAGCTGATAAACTCCAATTGTCAGTTTTTCGTTAAAATTTTCAAACGATTCTGTTTTCTACTTCGTGATTGTCGTGTTGAAAAGAGGGATGGCTCGGAGCAGAATACATTTATTGTAAAGTCTTATTGTCGAAATGGCACATTCATCCATGGTGGATGGAGTTACTCGGTAGTAGCCTGTAAGGATGAGTAACTGGCGAAATTTACTAATGTACAGATTCAAGAATCTTCTTTGAAAGCCCACATCAGAACAGTAATCAACAGATTCATCCAAACTGGGAACGTTAATAAATAGAAATCAACAGTAAGGCCCCAAAAATCGGAAGAAATTGTCGAAAATCTAAGGGCGCGTGTTGAGCAAAATCCTAAAAAGTCATTGAAGAGATTATCTTTACAATCTGGTGTGCCACTGAGTACATGCCATAAAGTGCTCAAGAAAAGATTGTATATGCACCCTTACAAGACCAGTGTACTACAGCAACTTCTGCCAATAGATATCCCACGTCGTCTGGAGTACTGCCAATGGTTCCAAAATAATCTCAACGATGACCAGCTATTGGACCTAACATTTTTCAGCGATGAGGCTTGGTTTCATTTGTCGGGATACGTGAACTCACAAAATCTTAGGTTTTGGAGATTTGAGAATCCCCACAATTTCATTGAGACTCCACTACATTCTCAAAATATTGGGGTGTGGTTAGCAGTTTCTCGTAGGCGAATATATGGACCGATTTTCTTCGATGGCACTATCAATGGTGAAAGGTACAGACAAGTGATGTCAGAATCATTCATCAATCAACTTGATGATGAAGAAATTCGAGTTGGCTATTTTAGCAAGATGGGGCCACTGCCCACACCACATGTGCAAATTTAGAATATTTACAAGAATTGTATGACAACCGTGTGATAAGTCGAACAGTTAATCCTTCTACAACACGTTCTCCAGATTTGACGCCTTTGGATTTCTGCCTTTTTGGATATTTCAAAGACGAAGTATACAAGAGAGACAATAATAACCTTGAAGAGCTGCAAGCCTCAATAACACATTGCTGCCAAAATATTGGCCCGGAAATGCTGAGAAACATTTTCGACAACAAACGGTAAAGAGTTTTGAAATGCTTGGAGAATAACGGAGAACATTTTGAACATTTGATGTAGTTTAATGAAATAAACCGTTATTTATTACTTCTTTAATGAATATTTTTGATTTGTTCCATTATTTTTCAAACTACAATATTGGACTCTCCTTTCTTTGAGATTCATTTCCATAGTGTATGCAAAGCGATGAAGAAAAAGATCCTGTATATGATCACTTCCTCTCTTTTTGGTCGTTAAATGTTGTCAACAGCATTAGTAGTAAGCGGCAAATGGAAAAAAATTTCAACAGCCACTACGATGTTACGATCATTTATAGAGACCCTGTACTATTCCAGATTTATCAGTGTGTATAATCACATGAAGGTTCCATTTTTGAAAGTCGTTAGGCAGTGGCGCAGTTACGGTTGTATCTCGCCACATTTTCCTTCGTATGTTTTTCTTAGACTGACGAATTGTGAAATTGAAATATGGCATCAGTAAGGATCATCGGAACCTTACCCAGAAGTAGTAATATTCCACATACCCAAATGGTATTCTGAGATATTTGCGAAAAACTAAAGGTATGTGTTGAGGTAATATTGAGTAGATACCCAATTTGCTGGATGCCATAATTGCAAAACGCTGATATTGCACGAAATATTGAAACGAAATATTTCTCGAAACAAACTCCTGAATATTTGGTTGAGAACATGGAAAACATAGTATGGGGTGAGTCAAAAGTAGATCGAAGATACTGGTTGTTGAATATATTCACAAGACATGTCATATGAATTAATACAAAGATACTGTATGTGCACATAGTCGATGTTTCTTGTTTCGCCTGTTTTATGCGTTATACCTATTTAAATAATATCATCTGATAGGGTAACTGAGAACTGATATGCTATATCTGTCTGTATCCATGTCAGATGGAGGAATGCAGCGATTCAGTGTGCTTACAGCGGAAGTCGATGTATTTTCCTTCGTCTGTTGTATTATATATTATACAATATTATACTCAGCTCAATATCATCTACTATGGTCACTGCTTCAACTGTAACCATGTCAGATGATAGATGTCGATGTAGGTATATTTAATCTACATGCCTCAATATCATCTTATAAGGTCATTACGAAAGTACCGGCTGCTACTGTGACAGAATATAGAAATACAGGATACAGTGTTAACATAGTAGGAGTTAGGTACATACTGCTTTTCTAGAAAAAATCAGGAATGTCCGATATCGTTCCATGAAAATGGATGCAAACGATCAAATAATAATTATTGAATTATCACAATATGTATCAAGCCTTCACAAACGATAATATTTTCACGAAATTTTCCGCTACCCCAAGTGGGTTAAGTGAAGTGAAGATTTTTTCGTAAAATTAAATAAGACGATTTTTATTGTGACGAAAGCATAATCGTTGATATGACTGTAATTTCCTACCTTTGAAGACATCCATTTCGATGCTTGGTATTACTATGTTTGGAAAATCACGTGAGTTCAATTGCTAAAAGTGCATCCCAAAAACTTGGTTTTCTGTTTCGGGTCAGGAGCTATTTCACTTACAGTCAGCTGCTTCTGATCTATAAGTCACAGATCCGACCTGTCCTGGAATACTGTTCCCATATTCGGAGTGCAGCACCCAAACATACCCTGAAACTGTTGGATTCTGTCCAAAAAAGGGCAATTCGTCTTGTGGGTGATGCCTCGCTCACAAACTTACTCACTTCTCTGGAACACCGTAGAAAAGTTGGCGATCTGGCTCTATTTTATAGATATTTCCATGGACGATGCTCTTCTCAAATACCAATAATTGTTCCTCCCTTGGTAGTCCCTTCGAGATTAACCCGTCGAGTTGAGGCTTCGCACCCCTTCGTGGTCACTTTGGAGACCTGCAGAACATCTCTTTCCAAAGACTCGTTCATCCAGAGAACAGCGAGGCTCTGGAATTTTTCCGAGGCATATAATCTCCAGAAATTTGAGTAGAACACCAATCCCTACCTTATTTCCTTTGGTTCTCACGATTTTCTCTGAACATTACAGGATATTCTTTCTCGTGGGAACCAGAACCTAAAAAAAAACATCACAGAAAACCATGATATTCATATCAAATATTCAAATTCTGATTGCAAATTTTTATTCCGGTCATTGTATCCTACATTTACCGAGTTACCATGTGCAAACACCGAAGTTAGCCCTTTCTGTACACATAGATTTCATCAACTTGATTAAAAACTGAGCCTAAACCTACAACATTCAAATCAACCCACTTTTGACCTAAACGAATCATATTGAGGATACCACTTCAATTTCCGTGCTGTCACATCAAATCATCTATTATGGTCCTGATTGTGAAATTCCTTAGTAGCTGACCGGTATTTGTTTTATTATAAGCTCAAATATTGACCTATTCTATCTGATAGGTGTGTGCATTACTGGGGTGAAGCTCTCGAATCAACAAAAGACCCAAACCCGAAGCTCTATTTGCCTTAGAGGAAATTGTATTGTATTAGACACGTCCTGACGTTGCACTACTGGGACTTGGAATCTAGATAGGAGACTTCAAATATGTATTCACTTCTATTCGTATTCGGATGAATTCTAGATATTACCTATCGCCAAAATTGGTGAATTTTACTATACAGGGTGACATTGAAATAAAACTCTGAGAAAGCTCGACGTTTACCGAAAGGCACCAATAAAAAAATATTGGGATCAAAATTAAATATGGAATGACACCCCCTTTTCCACCCAAAGTTTCACACTGTAGCAATTTTGAAGTCACTTCTGTTCAAATTTCTGTGCCGAAGGCAAAATCACGCAGAGTTCAATAATTTAAATTGTTTTTTCTACTCACATAACTAAAATGGCATTTAGCGTACGGATATGTACCACGCTAAATGATCGATTTATCACGGATTGTCGATCTGTGATTTATTTAAAATATTGAATATGAATGAATATTAAACACATTACCATGGCAACGCAGTTTATTAAACACAGCTTCAGTGATTTGAGACATGTCTGGCCTGTCAATTGTATCAACTGTCAACTATTATATTCAAATTTTGTATCAGAATTATTCAAAGAATATTCGTTTGTATCAGAATTCTTCATTAAAAATATATGCGAAATGTAGACGAAAGTGAAATCGAAGAGAATGTTCTGGTACTTGCATATCTCCAAGAAGTGTAAAAATGAAGCATCCATCTTTGAAGAACAATATATTTTTCCTACTCACATAACTAAAATGGCATTTAGCGTACGGATATGTACCACGCTAAATGATCTATTAATCACGGATTATCGATCTGTGATTTATTTAAAATATCAAACACGTTACCATGGCAACACGATTTCTTAAACACATTACCATGGCAACACAATTCAGTAAACACAGCTTCAGTAATCTGAGACATGTCTGGCCTGTCAATTGTATTAAATCTCAACTATTATTTTCAAATTTTGTATCAGAATTATTCAAACAATATTCTTCATTGAAAATATATGCGAAATGTAGAGGACAGTGAAATCGAAGGGAATGTTCTGGTTCTTACATATTTCCAAGAACTGTAAACATGAAGCATCCATCTTTGAGAACAATATATTTATTCTGCGCTGAGCATGACAATAAACGTGAAACAAAGGTTAGTAAGCAATGAACTGGACACATCTACAACCAAAATCATTTATACGTGTCTTGCTGATTGCATGCAGTTGCATGTATTATGTTCTCAATTATCATTCCTTTCGGATTATTTCGTAGGATAGCAGGAATAGCAGGTATGTTAATGTTATTTTCGGAGTTCGTAGAAAAAGCATAGTATGTAATGCGTTTATAAACTCTTCTAGACACTCGTTTATTAAACACTCGCTCCGCTCTGCTCCGCTCGTGCTTAAAATACTCGTTCGTTACACTTGTTACATAATATACTATTAAAGTGGTGTACTCGATGTTTTCTCCGTGTTTTGTTTAATTTTCGTGATGAAATTTTCGTTAGACTATATCACATCGTTGTGCTGGACATATGTACTTATTTCAATAACAACCCATGTGCATCTTGGAAACGGTGAATGATACGAAGTTGGTAAAATTAGACAACAGTTGCCATTTTGTGAAATAGTGTTTCCAAATTTGAAATATCACTAACCGTTTTCAAGATATACGGGTAAGTCAAAGAAACCATCCATCCTTCTCAAAGTGATCCTGATTTTTGTCGGTCGACCACAAAGTTTTATTACATTTTTTTTTTGGGATGCACTTTTAGCAATTGATCTCCCGTGATTTTCCCAGGGGACTCCTGACAAGCTTATGTTATGTTATGTTATGAAATGTTTCAGTAGATCAGTATATCAATATGCAAATTAGGAGATCTACTGAGAATTCAGTGGCAACCATGTAGCGGACGAAAAGTACTTGCCTTTGGAAATAGTCGGTTTTTCGTTCAGAAACTAGAACGTGAAATGTGATTTTTTGTAGAGGTCGAAGAACAAATATTATTCTTGATAAAACTTATTTCCTTCAAAGCCAGCATCCGAGAATAGTGAGCATTTCAAATTTTACTATTTTTGACCATTTTCCTGGAAGAAAAAGTGTTTCTATGCAAATATTGATGCCTTTCGATTCCATCAAACATATTGGAGTGCACAATCATAAAGTATCAAGACAATATCTTGATGAAAAATCATTAAAAGTAATTGTTTTCATGAAGCATACTCCTAGCGAACACTTTATCACAGGAATTATCGCAGCACCCGGTTTTTTTTTCATGTTCAGTGACTTATAATGCCTTATACTTCGGCTTCTATTCAATCGAGATATTTTCAATTCAAATTTCATCTCTCTCAAGTTAAATCAATATTCAGGCTTACCTCAGCAGATATAAATAGAAAATTGCTTTTATCAGGTTTATATACGAAAGCCAAAATACAGCGTGGGAACATATGATGGAAAGAGATTCCTGACCTAATAACAAAAATATATTCTGAAAATCCTCGGATAGGTCGATTTTTATTATTGGGAATCAATTTCTTTACATAAAACTTCTCATCCACCAGCCTACAGATCAACCCCAACCCCTTCAAATTGTACAAGGGATCAAGTTCATAAATATCTATACAACCATCTTTTCTTCTTCTTCTTTTCTTTACAAGTGCAGTGGAAATATTCAAATTATCGGAGTTGTTGTCCAAATTATTTGTAATGGTTATAGGCACATTCATACTTTATTTGAATAGTTCAAAACATGTTGAAGATAAGTACATATACAACCTTTTCACTGGGTATATTATTTGCCGCTTCAGTACCGTAGTAAAAAGCACTTTTCAGTAAATATTTTCCATCCGAACACGAACGTAATTAAGTTATTTTCTTGTTCTCTATTTTTCATCCCCTGTAACCATCGACCCTATCCAACATTTCACTGAAAAATATGTTTTGTTTCACAACACATACCAGCCCTAACCCACTTATTTCGATGGAAAACTTGCCACTTATTCCGAGACCTATTCATATTACCGAATCCATATTTGGCATAGACCCAGATTTATTGTTGCCCTTTGACCTTAGCTTCTCCACTAGAAGTCATAAATGTTCGATCTCTCTTTATGAACAAGTTTTCACACGAAGCGGTTGTCATTGTGATTGTGTAAATATTTGTGTGACTAAATACGATTTTTCAAGATCCCTTATGGAAATTTCTGGAGTTAGAATCGAAGTGAGGTGTATACCCCAAAAATACTATATTGAGAAAATTTCACACTATAACACAATGAACCATCATTGGAAATTTAAGCTTCCATACGTCCTTTGAATGATTAGTTATCAGATAGGCTGTCACAAACATAATACGTCATCTTCACGGTGATTTCACGTTGATTTACAACTTTCAATGAGCTCATATTTATAAGTACAATGGATTCAATTTAATCGCACAACCTGCTCATAAAAAAACTTGAAGTTTATGGAATAAGAGGTGTAGCACTATCATTTTTCAAATCATATATTGAAAATCGAAAACAAGTGGCTCTTTTTGGAATTTCAGGAAGTCCTTCATGGAGTCCCACAGGGCTCCGTCCTAGGACCACTCTTATTTATAATTTATTCGAACGATATTTTTCATTGTGTGTCACTTGGATTATGCATATGACACAACATAGATTCAGTCTCACGATAATCTTAACACTCTAAACGAACTCTCGACTGCAGCCGAAAAAAGTGCTGAAACATGGTTTTCCTCTAATAATTTGAACTTCAACAGAGACAAAACTCAGAAAATGATTAGGACTTCAAACAGAAGCATCAACACTGGAAACAGTGTCAAACTACTAGGAGTTACTATTGACGATGGATTGACTTGGTTACGACACATTGAGATGTTGAGCAAGAAGTTATCATCCTAACTGTTTACCTACTTAGGCAACTGAAAGAATACCTAGATTTGAATTCTCTACTGTCAGCCTATCATGCCTTATTTCAATCACATATTAACTTTGCTATTATACTATGGAACTCAAAACACTCAACTCACCTTATAATACCCCATGTCGAGAACTTATCATACAATTAAAGATATTTTCATTTCCATCTTCATACATATTTCAATCTCTCTTGGAGATACACAAAAACTCAAATTCAGCGTGCATTCCGATTTCCATGATTATGCAACGAGGGATTCTGACAAGTTGAGACCACGAAGATATCGACTAGAAGTATCCGAACGTAATTCTTTGAATTTGAATTTGTTCAACAAATAACCTGAAGATGTGCGCAACCTTGACCTCAAATATTTCAAAAAAGTCATCAAGGGCCACTTTCTGAGATTATGTCTGTTGAGGAATACTTATCTTCACCAGATTCATCATTCTCTCTATGAAATCAGCTGAAAAAAAAACAAAACATCGTTCATACAGCTCATACTTGCTTTTACAATTCCAATTTTGTTTTTCTCTCCTTTTGTGAATTGAGGAATAAAAATAAGTCCTCACGAATTATTGTTTTATATGTGGTACATGTCACATTGCCAGAAATGTACGTGTATGACTTAATTCTGCATACTTTAAATGTGTTTTTTCTACTACATTTATTATGTCCTTTGTACCTGACTTGCCAAAAACATAAGATTTGTAAATTGGTGAAATAAATATTCTATTCTATTCTATTCAATGTTCATGGACGTTTGGACATGAAATGGACCTTCTATGGATGTAATTTGCTGTGTGGGTAGTGGGAACCGCCCTAAATATATTAAAAGTTCTAGTTCACTAGGTAAATAGGCAAGTGGAAAGCTCTATTTTATAGTTATGCACAATAATACTGGGAAATGATATTTATGAACGTCTTAGTATACCGTGGATACACTCAAAGTATTTATATGTAGTCAGCTTTCGTGTTGTGTAATTGGCCTGGTTGTATAGTCGAGAATGATTATTTTGGACAAAGTAGCACTTTGCCTCAGGCAAGAACGATATCAAGAGGGATATCGGGCTCATGTTTTAATGATAGATCGCCTGATATCATGTTATTGGGGGCGATAAAATGCTATTTTATTTTCCTTCTTCTTACACAGGTGAGGATTAGAGTGGTATATGTTTACGTTTATTTGAATTGGTTCTTTTTGTGAGTTCAGAAGACGAGTAGCGTTATAAAAAAGAGCCACAAAAACTACTACTCCAACTCCAAATAAGGTGTGAGGAATTATAACTGACAACTCTAACAAGGTTGAGCATTTATTTGTTCATAGGGTGATTGGATTATCGTGAATAAAATTGGTACACATGCCTCATCGTAATGCTATCTGTTTTTACCCTCACCTGTATTCTTAACACATATTTTTCTCCTTGCCAGTTTTGAGCCACTCTGTCAAGTCAAGGAGGTTTCTAGTCGGATGAAATTGTCTGAGCATACGAAAAGTCCGGGATATAAAATAAAATTTCAGAGATAAAAGTCTGGATCTGAATAGAAATGCCGAGTAACGAGACTACATGTCATCTTTGCCATGGAAAAACGCATCATGTATATTATAAGAGATAATGCTACAACGGAGATAATAATTGTTAATTCACCAGTATTGGTTGAAAAACTAAATATACCGTGGGATTTCAATATACAGGTTCTTATTGAAGTTGATGTGATAAAATGGTTGTTAAAAGACAAAAAACCAAAAACAAATAGAGAATATTTACATTTGAATTCCTATAGATTTTTGAAAAATGTTCTTTCGTCTCTACAAATGAAAATATGAGTATTATTTCAATATAATATGTGGAGTAACGACATATCAATTTTCTCCACTGCGTTTGAAATACAATATAGAACCTGAAAGAGAGTCAATCGAGAGTCAGTGACAGATAGTTCATTTAGAAAATGTTTGAAGATGAGGAATAAAGGTAAATCGAAAAAAAAAACATGTTATATCTATAACAAAATAACAGGAAGCAATGATATTGTCTCCGTTCAGAAGAATACAAGCGGATACTATTATTTTTGTTTTTTGAATACTGTCTGTAAATCGAAGCTGACTGAACATATCCTTACTGAAGATGGACAACATATGGCAGAGTGGAATGATATCAAAATCATAGGAAAGGAAGATAACAACCAAAGAAGAAAAATCAAGGAATCCGCTTGCATTCTTCTGAACGGAGACAATAGCATTGCTTCCTCTGTTCAGTTGATATAGAAAGAACATGGTATCCACTACTGAAAACTGAACATGAAAATGGTAGATTCAAGATCAATTAATGTAAACATCCTGTAACTCATTTTTAGACTAAAATCACTCATTCATATGCCAACATCAATATGACACTGAGAAGTGTCAAACTATAAGCAGAGCAAAACTTCCAAAGAAAAATATACAACTAGACAAGCAGATCATTTTTCTGTGAAGAAAATTAAATCAGATATGGTAAAAAATCCATCTATCACAATAGAATGATACAATACAAATTCACTACCAAATAACTTGAAGCTAATTAATAGGATTGAAAAATGTAAAAAAGAATTCAAGAAACATCTACTCCTGTAATATTGACATCTTATCTCATTTTCATAGTTTTCTTGTACAACTACTATAGTTTTCTATCGTGTACCTAACAGCTGAGTCAATTGAGAATCATTTTCAGTTGAACTTGAGAAAAAAAAATTATCCTTCTTGAGTGTGAGTCTTATTTTACTGTCTTCTTTATTTCATTTTGTCAAATATATTTATGTATTCACCATGTTCCCTGCTATAAACAAATGTTGTTTCTTGGGAATAATAAAGTTGATTGATTGATTTTCATGTTGAGAACGGGAGCAGATTCATTCCCGAAACGTCCAAAGCTAAGTGAAAATTTGATATTTTTTCTATATACCATTATTTCTCTTCTCCAAACCTTTTTCGATACAAATTGTCACTGACAAGCTAGTTAAATTTTCTTTTAGGCTCTCTGATAGGAAAATTCTTTAAACACAGTGACATTTTGGGGCAAATCATCTGATTTGTCCTTACTACACGTATATTGAAATAATATCCATATTTTCATTTTATAAAAACGAGAAGAGAAAATCCCAAAAAATCTGGAATAATTTTATTTTTTGGTTGATCTTTTTTTCAATGATTATCATTCCACTCTACCATATATTATCCAATTTCAGTAAGCATATTTCCAGCTAACTTTGATTTATCGAAATGTATTCTCTCTACATACATTGTTCTTATGTTTTTTCGTGGGAGAGATCTCTTTGTTTCACCTGTGTGGAACTTTTCACAAACACAAGGTATACTCTATGTATAATTCAAATGAAATTTGATAATGGTGTCAGTTGTTATATTATTTTGTTACTACTATAAATATTAGTTGAATTACAAGTTTTTTGCCTTTTCTCAACAGGAGTAGCAACTGAGTTGTTTCAATGCAACTTACACTGAATCATTCTAGGGAGAAAATTTACTGACGAACAGTTGGAATTGAAATTGTTGTAACTTCAATGGGGGAGACCACTGATTTTTTAAAATGACATTATCGTCTACCAGCGAATTAATTTTGAATTTTGTCATTCATGCTAAGACGATGGAAAAAATAAATTAGAATATGTCCATTTCAAAACACACAATTCCTGCGCCATTTGAAATATTGTCAATTCATTGGTGTGACTGGTGCGACGTCTTATTCCCAACACGCCTATTGTCCTTGAACTGACCAATCACGCTGCAACACTGCAGAATGACGATGTATCAGAGAGAGATAGCTACAGTTCGGGACTAATACGTCACGACTCCATCATCATATTTGGCTGTTTGAAATATCGAATGAAATATGCTGATTTCAAAACGATATAGATTCGATTCCCTTCAACTTTAACTCATAATATTGATTGTACATCAAACGTAAATCATGATTCGTCGATTGAAAGAGGTTTGCACGGATTTCTTCTCTCAGTGGTCTTCCCCATTCTCTCGTACATCAACGTGCAACTTCAACCTTCAACTCCACTCATCTGTTCATATTTATGATTCTTTGAAGTTACGAATTCCCACACCATCAGGACATCAGTTTGTGATAAATTTTGATATTTAGCTTCCTAATAAATTTGGAATGTGTTTTCCATGGCGGTCTCGATATGGGATGACCATTGACGTAAAAGCATATCACTGTACAACGTTCTCCAATGCAAATAATTATCCGGTTTTCATCGGCCAATTCTGATGCCGATATTCATTATTTTCAATTCAATCCTTCGCATATCGATTGAATTGGTGCTCCTTCGTGAGTTTGACCTAAAAAATATATCATGGTTATTTTCGAGCTGGTCAAAAGAGTTTGGGTAATGATGATGATAATGAGGATCTATACCCGAAGCCGGTCTGCAGGTGATTATGATTGCCTCGTATAATTAAAACACAATTGGGCATTTAGAAAAGAAATACGAAATACTTGTAGTTGTATCCGTTTAAACAAATAGTTGCATATACAGGAGTCATGACTAACCAGCCATAGCCTAATTTGATTATTTGAATTCGGGCCGAAACTTCGATGAACGATATTTCATCAACGTCTCCATGTTATCGCCTGAAATCCATCAGCAACTTACCCCTACAGACTCTCCATAAGATGGCCTACCATGGAAAAAAACTCCAGAGACGATATTGAGAAATTCCTTTTTTTTTATAAACGTCATACTTTTTCGTATTTTCCACTTATCAGAATCAGAAAGATCAGAAAAAACACTACAAGTGCAGCTGTTCAATTTGTACGTCACACTTCGACCGATTGGGTAAAAAAAATGCAAACAAAATACGGATGAATATTTCTTCGATTTCGTCCAGGCATATTACTCTCTACATTAGACTCAAGGTATTGAAATGATTTTTTTTGCAAATTGATATGCAAGCAAAGTTGAGAATATGTTTCTTTCGATAAAAAAATCCAGGACCGGACTCGATTTTTGGAAAAAACAAAAAAACAATTATAATTTTTGAAAACGCTTTGTCTATACCTTAACAATCTTCAACGAAGATTCTCGAAATGTTCTTTTCCAATTTCTTCACATTTTCTGCATCTCTTCAGGAGATCTCTCATGGTTTTTAGAACGATTTGCCTATTATTTCTGATCATATCTGAATCTGTAACTATCCTTTTCCTCAGTTCCTCTCTGGTGTTGACTTCAGTCTGATATACCAATCGTTCCATATGTCTCCATAGATAATAGACTAATACTGTTAGGAGATCAAGAAGGCCACGAATGATGGTTACCACAACCGATCCAGCGATCAGAGAATTGGGTGTCTAGGTATTGGTATGTGGAGATGCCCATTTCAATTACAATTCCATTCATTCAATGAAAACATCGTTACAATACAGGGTGTATAAACAGAAATCTTCTAAAGGGGACATTGGACATGATAAAAATGTAAAACATAAAATGTAAACACTTAGAAACGTTACAGAATTACCCTCCAAGGGAGCCCTCAGAGGCAGCCGATGTAGGCCTCGCCGATGATTTTTGTCTAACAACCCTGATGACTCGCCTGATGACAGTCATGAGGGAGCTGACTTCTAGGAGTGAACCTTTAATCCAGGTCATGTCAGTGAGTTGCCCAGGGCAAAAAAGGTGATCGTCGATTGCCACCTTGTTCCGTATAATTTTGCATTTTTTGTGTTGGAAAATAAAAATGAAAAACCAACTTTTGAAAATTCTCTGTGAAAGACAATATGAGGGATGAGGGGTGGGATAGCTGTGGGAGAGTGTTGATTTGTCTCATCCTGTTGAGATGAAATACCTCTTTCAATCCATTTGCTTACATCTATCACAGACTTCTTTTTTAGTGCTTTCTGATTCGTGAAAACACCAAACTCACAATTCAATCCACTGATTGAGAGAGTTCACATGCGATGAGATCATATTCAATAGTTCTTCAATAGTTTCTCTATTGTAGTATGAGTATAGGCGCGTATATCTGACTCGGATGAAAATCTTTCACCTAAGCGATAATGGGAAAGACCACAGAGGGAAGAAATCCGTGCAAACCTCTTTCAATCGACGAATCATGATTTACATTTTATGTACAATCAATATTATGAGTTGAAATTGAAGGGAATCGAATCTATATCGTTTTGAAATCAGCATATTTCATTCGATATTTCAAACAGCCAAATATGATGGTGGAGTCGTGACGTATTAGTCCCGAACTGTAGCTATCTCTCTCTGATACCTCGTCATTCTGCAGTGTTGCAGTGTAATTGGTCAGTTCAAGGACAATAGGCGTGTTGGGACTAAGACGTCGCACCAGTCACACCAATGAATTGATGAAATTTCAAATGGCGCAGGAATTGTGTGTTTTGAAATGGACATATACTAATTTATTTTTTTCATCGTCTTAGTATGAATGAAAAAATTCAAAATTAATTCACTGGTAGTTTTTCAGTATAGGGTTCACGATAAAGTCGTTTTAAAAAATCAGTGGTCTTTCCCATTCCTCATATTGAGTACAATGTTTCTACATTTCCACATGTAGAAGCAGATTTCGATTGGAGATTATTTGGGTGGCGGAAATCTGATCGAAAGACAAATGATAGAAAAACATTCGATAGAAGTCTTTTGATCGAAATTGTTGTTGATAGAAATGCATTTGATCGAATGTTTCATGATAGAAAATACATTTGATAGATACAGAATTTGATAGAAAATTCAACGGGGCTACGTTCAAGTTAGGTCAGTACGTTTGTAAAGATATGATCCTTCTTCATATATTTAAGAAGAAGGACCTTTAGCTTTAGTCATTCTTGAGTTATTTGAGAAAAACTGAAATCTTGTATTTTTGTTTTGTTCGAATACCTCGGAAACTATTAATTTTAGGAAAAAATGATTCCAACATTCTCATAGCACTTTTTGGTGTTCTTTTCAATGATTTTGTCAGTTTTCCATCAAAATGTCAAATTTGTGAGATTTCACCTACAACTTCGATTTTTCTTATGAACGCCATATTGGATTTTAACAGATTTGAAATCAGCATAAAATTTCCTTTCTAGTGATGTATCACAATCACAGTTTTATTTTATTTGGGGTACTGATTTCCAATTTTTGTTTTTATGTCCAGTTACCTCCACGACAATTCATTATGTTGTGTTATTAGTTACTACTTGACTCCACCATGACTTTTATCTTAGATTATGGAATATGTGCTCTATGTTCTTGCATGACTTAACAGGTGGATAATACAAATACATGCAAATACTAAAAAAATATATTGAACTGCTCGAAATGGCCCCCATTGTTCTCGATACATTTTAATATTTCTCGAGCGAACATAATTCGCTTCTTTTCTCAGATGGACTCTGTTGATGTGCTGGAATGTATCCATCACTCTCTCGTAGATCATCAATATCTTGAATTGGCTCTTCATGAATTTTATTTTTGGCGTAACCCCACAGGTAAAAATCGAGAGGCGTACAATCAGGCGACCTTGGAGGCCATCTAACAGGTCCATGAGTAGTAATTACTTTAGCACCGAATTGATTTTCGAGATATCCATATCGATTCTTTCACACTGGTTGACGAACCAGTGACAAAACTCGAGACGACGTTCATTATCACCAGGTCTTAACCCTTGTACTGTTACTGGTTTTTGTGAACGGCATTGTTTGCCCCGAAATAATTAACTTGTATTTTCTCTTGACGTTTACAGAAATGTCACTTGGCTCCAAGCCTACTCTATGAAAGTTGTGCCAGAACACATAATCGTTATTGTTTATAGATAGATAAAACTGTGATACATCACTAGAATGGAAATTTTATGCTGATTTCAAATCTGTGTAAATCCAATATGGCATCCGTGAGAAAAACCGTAGTTGTAGGTGATATCTAAAAAATTCGACATTTTGATGGAAAACTGACAAAACCATTAAAAAGAACACCAAATAGCGCTATTAGAATGTTGAAGTCATTTTTTCATAAAATCAATAGTTTCCGAGATATTCGAGAAAAACAAAAATACAAGATTTCATTTTTTCTCAAATAACTTAAGAATGAATGAAGCTAGCCTAGATTTCTTGATAGATTCTGATTCAACATTAAATTTGCAACAACTTTGCTGAGTTAACCGTTTCTCTATCTCTCATAGTTACTGAGATCCCAATGGTAAGGATCGAATTTGGGACACACTGTATATCAACTCACCTTGACTTCCTCTATTCGCCGTTAGGCTATGACGGCTGATGGTTAGTTATAACTCACCCTGTATATTTCTTAAGAATGTAGTATTGTATAGTGAGTTTTGACTTGGTGAGGATATCACTGATATCTCTGCGTTGGCCCGACAACACAGATTTTCCATTCATTTTAGGATGATTTTCTAGAATAATCCATCAACATCAACTCCTCGTTGTGTATGTGGCTTTGATATTACACGATCCAGGATCCAGGTCATTAAAGGCTCTCTCGACAGGTTATTGTCTACCAAATCCTGGCTTCGTCGGTGTGTTATTCTCTGTTAAGCTTACATTAATATATTTCCCCTTGCGCTAATAACTATATAGTTGTTCCATCCTTCACATGCACGTATTCTCGTCTGTATCCTTATTATAATATCGATCAGACTTGGAGAACAGGCTTGAGGGTAGAAATTCGGAGATAATACTGATGCTGATGTGGAAAAACATATCAAGTGTCAGGCGGCTCATCTGGAACAGCATAGTAACAACTATAGGGTTGGTAACAAATAATTTTCAGTTGAAAATTATAGTAATAAACGGACTGAAGACATGATATGAGGAGAATATGACAGAGAAATATATTTTGTATTCTAATTATGCCTACTGATAAATTAACAATCATTTGCGATGGAGAATACCATTTGGTTGGTCAACATTTTCTCATTAAATCGGACAATAATTATTGTTTATTCCTTTATTCATAGAGAACAACCACCTATTCATTCGTCTAAGACCATGGATTAGGCGAACCATTTTTTTTTTTTCATTGACAAATTGCTATTGAATATGTAAATAGTTGAAGAAAACTATTGAATTAACAGATTAGTGATCCCTCCGTCAGGAAATTTCCATGAATGTTCGAATAGTAGTTTCAATATAAATACAACCACAGAGTGACATATTTGTGTATGGACCAGGTGCTCTAATGGCAAATACCGCGCCAGTGCCAGGTATAGGAACAAGACGTAGAAAATGTTAGGTTAGTGAGCATATCAACAATAATGATAGCGATTATTTATTCCTCTCCATACAACACTGTGTTTGACTTGATAATGAAATAGAGGTGCATGAACAATATCGTTGCGTGAGACGAAAAACTATTGCTTGCCGTGATTATTCAAAAACAAGTAAAAGTTCAACTTCAGCTCCTAGGAACTAAATATGTTGCCTAGCAACATACCTATTTTCGTGTCAGTATAATAGAAACGTCAATTCAAGAGCTAATTCTGGTATTAAAATGAAGTCGTCCATGTCGGTTGCAGAAAAAATATATTTTTCTACTCACATAACTCATGGTCTGTTCATGGAATCTCATTTATATTCAATTTAAGTCAACAGCTCAATTTCCCATTATGAACGCATCTTAGTGAAAGGAATGCTTGAACTCTCAAGATAAGTTAAAATTAAATATAAATTAAATATAAATAATTTCTATGAACTGACCATAAAATGGCATTTAGCGTACGGATATGTACCACGCTAAATTACGATCTGTGATTTATTCAAAATACTTAACACGTTACCATGGCAATACGATTTCTTAAACACAATACCATGGCCACACAGTTCATCAAACACAGCTTCAGCTATTCGAGACATGTCTGGCCTGTCAATTATATTAACTGTCAACTGTTATTTTCGAATTCTGTATAAGAATTATTCAAACAATTTTCGCTTGTATCAGAATTCTTCATCAAAAATATATGCGAAATATAGACGAAAGTGAAATCGAAGAGAATTTTTTTTTACTTGCATATCTCCAAGAAGTGTAAAGATGAAGCATTCAACTTTGGGAACAATTCATTTATTCTGCTCTAAGCATGACGATGAATGTGAAACAAAAAGCAATGAACTGGACACATCTACAACCAATAGCACTTATACGTGTCTCGATGGTTGCTTGCAGTTGCATGTATTATGTTCTCAATTCCCTTTCCTTTCGAATTATTTTGTAGGTTTGCAGGAATAGCAGGTATGTTGATGTATTTTTTGGAGTTCGTAGAAAAAGCATAGTATGTACCGCGTTTATCAACTCTTCTAGACACTCGTTCATTAGACACTCGCTCTGCTCCGCTCGTACTTAAAATACTCGTTGCCAAAAGAACGTTTATAACACTTGTTACATAATATACTATTATCAGTTCTACCAACTTTGACCTAACGTTCCAGTAGCGCGAATCGGTGCACAATGAATAATGTTATCCCCGAAAACTTAAACACAACCCCCGTTGAGCTATCTTCCCCCAGACGCGCCCCAACCCCCAACCCCACTCACCGCACCCCACCCCAAGGTGCAAACCGACCTCCGACGATGAAGACTACTCCGAGAAGCTGCCTTTCCTGCACCGCCTGCGGGGCGGCCAGAAACCACCCCATTTCGCAGAACCCCGCCATCGCAGGGTACCAACCCCTATCAAGCGGTCGCGCAAGAAAGAGAAGAAGGAGAAAATCCTGGCTGACCAGACGGCCAACGATGACGTCGACGAGGTGGACGACATCGTCGGCGCGGAAATTGACGTGCCCAGGGGGGTGCCAGACCCCTACTACCCTATCTACCTGCCCATCGACCAGGCGTTCAAGACGAAGTACGTGTTCCACCACAAGAAGGGGAAGACGTGCCAGGAGAGGACGTACGTGTTCCTCGAGCATCCCGGCGGATGGCTGTGCTTTATCTATCACTTTTCTGTGTGAGTATAAATTTGAGGAGGTCGCGTGCAAAACCGGTTGTATCCACTTTTCACCGAAAATGGCATTGATTTGTGAACAAAACGAACTATATTTGACTGTAATCGTTGTTTGAGAGTTGGGTTTTGGAGCAAAATCAAATATATCCCCAAATTTACAAGCAATACCGGTTTTTTTTTATGTTGTGAATCCCACGAGAAGGGTTATCCTGTAATAGTCAGAGAACATCGTGAGAACCAAGAGAAATAAGGTAGGAATTGGTGTTCTTCTTAAATTACTGGAGGTTATATGCCTCGGGGAACACCTCCGCCTTTGGCAATGTGTTCCAGAGCCTCGTTGTTCGTTGGATAAACGAGTCTTTGGAAAGAGATGTTCTGCAGGTCTCCAAAGTGACCACGAAGGGGTGCGAAGCCTCAACTCGACGGGTTAATCTCGCAGGGACTGCCAAGGATCTATAAAATAGAGCCAGATCGCCAACTTTTCCACGGTGTTCCAGAGAAGTGAGTGACTTTGTGAGTGAGGAATGACAGACGAGACTAATTGCCCTGTTTTGGACAGACTCCAACAGTTTCAGGGTATTTTTGGGTGCTGCACTCCAAATATAAAAACAGTATTCCAGGACAGGTCGGATCTGTGCCTTATAGATCACTGGACGTGGAATAGCTCCTGGCTCGAAACAGAAAACCAAGTTTTTGGGATGCACTTTCAGCAATTGATCTCACATGATTTTCTCAAGAAAGGTTATAGCTGATAGTAATACCAAGCATCGAAATGGAAGAACACTGTTATCTCTCTACATTTGATTATGTACGAGATATCTATAAGAATTACAAACTAATTGGACACACTGTAGATATCATAACTAATTAGGACTATCATTTGAAAATCGCCATAATTTCAAAAAAGAATTGTATAAAGTTATAAAAATGAAACCAAACAATATTCTTGTAGAATCGAGGAAACTTTCTTGAAATCTACATCCTTTTGATTGATTATACCGAAAACCTAAGATCTAGATTCTTCCATTTCAATTCGGTTCTTACTGTTATACATTCTCTATTATAGCCATTCAGATAAGAAAAAGTGCGATTACATATAATTACGAATATGCACTTACAAGTTCAAGGTCAACAGTAATATTAATCCTTCGTTGAACGAAACAAGTCAGTTGGGCCAATGATCAAGAACTCAATATATTCTAACAAAATATTAGTGAGTCATGGAAGCCATCCATCCTTCTCAAAGTGGTCAAATTTTTCAACAAAAAACAATCAAAACATCAAGTCGGTCGACCACGAAATAATATCAATCAAATCATAGTAAGTGACTATAGTTTCCGAAAATTACAAAGATAAAATGCTACTGAGGAAAAAACACATGTGGTAGACAAATGTATACAAAGCTGGGACGAAAAACCAAAAATGCTATTCTACTCTTTGAATCGACAAAATAGCTGAAGAACTAACTAATGATGGATATCAAGATCGGTAAACTATGTTGAAATTCACTCAACAAGAGTCTCATCATTCCAGATTTATTTTGGGGATTTTTTCTCCTCGTCTCTATAAAATAAAAATATGAATACTATTTCAATATACGTGTAGTGAGGAAAAATCAGATGATTTGCCCCAAAATGTCACTGCGTTTAAAGAATTTTCCTATCAGAGAGCCTGAAAGAAAAATTCACTAGCTTGTCAGTGACAATTTGTATTGGAAAATGCGAAAGGATTTGCACACACCCTTATCAGTCTGATAATCATAACTGTCATAGTTCATGACAGGAAACTGCAAATCTAATAGTAGATTGTTTTATTAGGATCAAAAGTGACACTTTGTTTGACAAGCGAATTTTGCATTTGCGAGGCGGAGCGTTTAGCGAAGCCGAGCGAAAGCAAAATTTGCGAATCGAACAAAGTCACTTTTGATCCGAATGAAACATACTATTTCTTCTGCAACCGAAACAATTAACTCAAATGAACATGTGAAGTAACCACCAATGCCGTGCCATATGTATGCAATGCAACAAATATTAACAAATAATCCATGTGGTGAGAATATTCTACCTGCATTAACAGCAGGTTAGGTTTTCTAGGATGTTCGAATTGTAGTTTCAATATAAATTCAACCACAGAGTGACATATTTGTGCATGGACCAGGTGCTCTAATGGCAATACCGCTCCAGTGCCAGCTATAGGAACAAGACGTGGAAAATGTTAGGTTAGTCAGTTATTCCTCTCCATACTACACTGTGTTTGACTTGATAATCGAATGAAGCTTAACAATATCGTTGTTTGAGACAAAAAAACTATTGCTTGCCGTGATTTTTCAAAAACAAGTTATCCATCCCGAGAATAACGAATGAAATACAGATCAAGCAAGTATTTGAATCTTGAAGGCTTTCCTGATCAAAACAAAAATACTTAACTGAGATGTTTATTATTCCTATACTAAACTATAATAAGGTGTATTTATATCTCCAGCATGGGTATATGAAATGCCAAATCTGCTGAAATCGGAAACAAATCAGGTATGCACTCAACCGTCACAATGTTGTTTATTCTTGATGACGTCCAGTACATCCTTTTTAGTTCCTAGGAGCTAAAGTTCAACTTTAGCTCCTAGGAACTAAATATGTTGCCTAGCAACATACCTATTTTTGTGTCAGTAATAGAAACGTCAATTTAAGAGCTAATTTTGGTATCAAAATGGACGACTTTTGTGTCGGTTGCAGAAAAATGATATTTTTCAATTGCTACTACGATGTTACAATCATTAAGAAGGCAATTTGACTTGATGTTAAAACGGTACTTATCAGAATGTGATAAAAGTATAATCCATTCTGTGAACCATCTTACATCATCTACTTCATGCACTATGAAAGAAAATTTCCAACTGTTATGGATTTTCATGCTCCTGAGTTGGTTCAGTCCCTTTTTCTCTACAGGAATCGGAATTTGCATAATGATTACATGAAGTTTTCGGCAGGCGGAGTTTTGATACTGTATCGCAGATTAGTCACGGAACTCCGTGGCGTGAATCATCAATTTTTATTTTTCGTTTGCCGGCAACAATTATTTTGCTAGATCCTTGAAATGACTGGTGAAATATTAGGTACTCTTATATAACCTCATCGATCTTACATGGAAATTCCTCAGCTAGATTATGAAAAAGATTTTCATTTTTAGGTGCTGACCCAACTTTCTACACTAGAACATAATGATCTGCCTTCATCATCAAACCATCCTAGTCGGCTTGAACTCTTTATTTGTAATGTCGTTATTAGTAGATAAGCGATGAGCATCCAAGTCCAAGACATAAATCCCATGCGTTTTTCTCTGAAAGGTCAATCTGAAAAAGGCGTGGCCACAGTTGGACTGGGTGATTGGTTGGCATTGAAAATGCTTACAAAAAGAGGATGCACGTGCAGATCACTAGGTCGGCGGTACCACAGCAGGTTGTGGGTTGAATGCATTGATCTTGATGAATATATTCTTTGTTGAGGAGTATTTTCAACATTAAGTTTATGCTTGAAGTTGATATCAACTATCGAAGATGATTTTATATGGAATATTCAATTTCAATTGGCAGTTATGAGATTTTTCCAAATAGAAATTGTATAAATAGTTCCCCTCAGTGTATGCACTCTTATCTGGCGATTCGTTGATGAGCAATGACAAAATTCGAGGAGTCCTCTGAAAAATAAGGAACTCAACGCGGATTCCATTTTAACAAGCGCACACACTGTATTCAAACAGTTAGTTGAAGGGGGAAACCCTTCCTGGTTGAACATCAATGCCCTTCACATTCAACCATAGACAATAGCAAGCGCTTAGTTCATGAAATACATTTCCTTTAGTACTTTTACGTGATCGAAATGGAAAGGTTTTCCCCCTCATAATTTTCTGAATTGATCGTCTCTGTTCGCATTCAATTGTGTCTATCCACGTGACACCGATTGAGGACGCACATCACCGTTTCTGCATATCAATAACTATTGTGATAGAAAACAATGGATCATCAATGGCCGATTTGAAGTAGGGCTAATTGAAGGGCCTTACTGACGTCAGTGTTTGCACAACTTGGGAGGTTTGTTGAAATTCCAGTGGATAGGCGCTGTTATGCTTGGCATTATGCAGATCAGGGTATTCAATGAGCAGCATAAAATATAATACGCTGATAGAATTCACTACATACATTATGCGTTTTTATATTACGGAGCATATTGATAGTCACCAAATCAGAAACGAACGAGGGAGAAATGTTGACAGCATAAATATGGACTTGGCAACAATTCCCGAATGGGGATCCAATAACTTGGTAGATTTCAATGCAACAAAACACAACCAACATAAGCTTGTCAGAAGTAACCAAACCTTTGAAGACATCCATTTCGATGCTTGGTATTACTATCAGCGATGACTTTTCTTGGGAAAATGACGTGAGAGCAATTGCTAAAAGTGCATCCCAAAAATTTGGTTTTCTGTTTCGGGCCAGGAGCTATTTCACTTCCAGTCAGCTGCTCATGATCTATAAGGCACAGATCTGACCTGTTCTGGAATACTGTTCCCATATTTGAAAAGCAGCATCCAAACATACCCTGAAACTACTGGATTCTGTCCAAAAAAGGACAATTCGTCTCGTGGGTGATACCTCGCTCACAAACTCACTCATTTCTCTGGAACACCGTAGAAAAGTTGGCGGTCTGGCTCTATTTTATAGATATTTTCATGGACGATGACTCTTCTGAAATATCAACAAGTGTTCCTCCCTTGGCAGTCCCTGTGGAATTAACCCGTCGAGTTGAGGCATCGCACCCCTTCGTGGTCTTTGGAGAGCTGCAGAACATCTCTTTCCGAAGACTCGTTCATCCAATGAACAGCGAGGCTCTGATACACATTGCCAAAGGAGGTGTTCCCCTAGGCATATAACCTCCAGAAATTTGAGAAGAACACCCACTCCTACCTTATTTCCCTTGGTTCTTACGATGTTCTCTGAACATTACAGGGTATCCCGTTTCGTGGGAACCAAAACATAAAAAAACGAACCATTTTACTTTCCTAACCTTATCTCGGTGTTATCTTTCATTTCAGTTTCACAATTTCAAACTTCCACACGATGCGTGTACTGGCAATCAATAATATCAATGGTTGAATAATTAATTACTCATATCTGGCTACCTCAACTTCAAAGGGAAATTCCGTGCTCTTCTGTAAAGCTTTCTGCCAGAGCAAATGATTTTAGGCAAACTTCCAGAACCGACAATTCCTGTGGATTCGTATTTACTTTAAACATACATTGCATGTTGCTGCATCGACCAAGGAGGTTTCCATTTACTTCCAAAGTTTCATGCTCATGAATGAGTTCCAATACTTTTATTCTTATAGTTTGAACAGATCTATTGAGCATGGACAGAGGAGATTACTACATGTACCGGGTGAACACCAATGAACGGCTGTCGGCCATATCTCAGCAACGAATAATGATACAAGTCTGAGGTAGAATAAATCTAATGGTATGCATATCATTACAGGATGTAATAGAGAACTAAATCTCTACAGACCAACAAAAACCGCAACATGATAACTTTTCACCAACGGAAGATATTAACTATCAAAGTTGGAAGAATGATAGATATGACAGTCGTTCTGCGTTGTTAAGAGTTAATCATTACTGCTGGAAGGATTGACTTCTTCTAACACAAATTAAGTGGTACAGGTGTGGCAGCGACTGATGTTGGATATGCTACCAGTTATCCTCATTCTGCCTCTGAAATTCTTCGATTTCAAGCCAGACGGTCGACCTAGAAATCGAATCGAGGTTGTTATCTTCGAAGTCACAAACGCCAGAAGGAAGAAAGTATATGTTGTTTGCCGTGGTCTACCACGTCGGCGATTAGGCAACTAGGGGCCACTATTTTACCGATGCCTTCCAAATGAAAAATAGCTGTTGGTTGCGCTTCGATGACGCCACCGTTAGGACAGTCACCGAAGAGCAAGTGTTGAAGTCGCAGGACACACAAGTGTCATATTTACTATTCTTTAGGCGGAGGGATACTATTGGTTGAATAATAATTACCGAATTCGATATAAATCAAATGAAACACAACTTGATGAGCTGGTTCTTTATTTGAAGGACAACAAATTTAGAATAAACGCACCAGTAGCATTCGTTCGACGGACAGGGTGATATTTGAAATGTTTGTTGCCTTTTTTATTACATGACTACCAATAATAAAGAACAGAATGATGGAGGTTTTCTAACTGAATCAAGTGAATACTTTTTGTTTCTTTTACTAAAATTCGAATGAATCATCATCATCATGAGTTGAATCAAAGTGGTTCTTTATAACTTTGTTATATTAAATCCATAAGTCTCACATTTATTTCATCAAATAAAACATCATCAGTAATCATCATGTCTGTGTTGAATCAAAGAAGTTCCAATAACTTTGCTTTATCGAAATCCCTATCACTAACAGCCATTCTCTCCATTCTCCCGTCAAATGAATCATTCCTTCCCTTAATTAAACCTATCCGTTTTCTGGGCGTACAGTATTCTATTACCTCCTTGTAGTATGTTGATCTTAGATGATTGTAGTGAGTGAGAAAGCTGCAGTCTGCTCTTTATTGAAGTTGTTATGAGCTTTAGACCTCGGAGCTTTGAACTACAGGATTTTTGGCGATCAATAAGGATTCTTTCTGAGTCGTACCCAAAGACGATCGTCTCTATGCTCTATGCTTCATTATGCAGAGTACAGGGTGTCCCATAATTGGCAAAAACTTATATTCCAGTATCACCGGTGGAAATGATAATGAGACTAATGAGAGTTCGAAACAAATTCGTTCTAAAGTGAAAATCTTCAGGAAATATTCGCCTTGAATGTGAATATCTCTAGGGGATCTAGTTGATTCACACTATGTATATTCACTTGAGAGAATCATAGATTTAAGTCATATAAGAACAACTGATTTAACAGATAGAGAAACACATAATAAGTTGATTCACTAATATCTGACACAGTGAATAGTATTAAATACTTCAGACCATGTGTTTTTTTCCTCGGCGATAACAATAAGATAAAACCAAACAGTTAGATATTTCGATCCGAGTTCATTCATTTCATATCAAAGAAAATTCATGACTAACTAGTCTACTTTGAGAGACTACTTTATGGGAGATATATGTGATTGTCGAGGGGAAGTGGTTTTGGAGTTTTTGATATCGCAGTTTCCTAAATATTGTAGTTGGTCCTCCGTGAGATGAGTCTATTTTTCGTCTGAACCGAAAATGACTGTAGATTATATTTTGTCAAATAAATGATCCTTGAGTTCATTTTGAAATGTAGAAATTTGATCGTCCGAAATGGATGAATTGAACAGGTATGCCAGGATGCCTGATATAGAATATATACAGTTAACGGAACCAGGGAATATGGAATCCACCCAAGCAAAAAGGTTGAAATCAAGTTGAGAAACTGACGACTAATTAAGTTTTCCAAAGAATTCTTTACCTTATTATTTAATAATTATGTCTACAAAAGGGGTAATTCTATTAAATGAGCCTCTGGATATCCAAGAGGACCAACTCTCTATTCTTTCTTGTATTATAAAAATAGATTATACAATTGCGGTTTACTTGAGAGGATTCACGGAATGAATTCTTCAGGAATGTTTTCCCTTGGAGATACAAACAGATTGTTCAACATTTATGGCATGTTTTCCTTGTATTTGTTTTTCGTATCTGCTCCCGGGCATTCATAATTTAAAGAAAATATTGTATACATGGTGTTGCGAAATTCGACCGACAACGCTTGACAGGTCGTCTCCAGGTGTTCAGGTCTCGAGATACAGGGCGTTGAAGTTAAGAAATTTAAATAGGTTTTTCTCAATATCTCAAGAAGAATTGAATATAATGCATTCAAATTCGGTATATGGTTTCATCTTGCAATGGTTGATATTTTGACCAGAAAGACATTCCGAGAATTTTACCCAGAGGTGCGCTACAGAGGGTTGTGATAGCTTTAACTCGCATATTTTCTACGCCACTAATGGAATCTCGATTATTTCTAATTTCTTGAATTGATTGTTCAATTATGTTGAAAAACTGCATCATCTTCAACTGAGCTAAAATGAACAGTTATCGAGATATTTAACCCAAAATTGAAGTTTGCATATAGTAATTTTGCATCTTCTTCAGTAGTAGAAGATTACAAACATTTTTGTTTTCTCTTTGAACGTGGAATAACTATTTCTGTTCAGCTACAGAATGAGATCTGAATAGTATCTAATCTACTCAACACCAGAAAAATATTTTTGCAATTTTCTACTACTGAAAATGATGAAATATTACTATGCAATCTCCTATTTTGAGTCGAATATTTCGAAAACTATTCATTTCAGCTCAGTTCAAGATGTTGCAGTTTTTCAACATAACTGAACAATGAATTCGGGGAATGGAAATGATTGCAATTTACACCCCCCTGTAGGGCCACTGGATAAAATGTCCGGAATGGTTTCCTGGTCAAAAAATGACCCATTCAAAGATGAAACCATATACCGAAGTTGACATTATATTCAATTTTTCTTGATATATTGCGGAACAACTATTTTTATTTCTTAACTTTATCGCCCTGTATCTCGAGAACTGAACACTTGAAGACTGTATGTCCCTATCTCAGTGATTATGTTATCACGAGGACTATCACCTGTCAAGCGTTGTCGGTCGAATTTCGCAACACCCTGTATAGAGTATAAGAAAAAAAAATGTAGCTATTTGCATGAGAATTGCGATTATATGAGCGTGTTATTTGAACTAAATCTGAGTACTGCATAGTGTGTATATCTTTCCGCTTGAACTTTTTTGAAGAATTTTAATAGTGACTGAGAAGTTGGGTATCTATTCCATTTGCAGAAATCATTGATGATTTCTTATATCTTTAGAACGGTTCACCCCGTATATGAAATATACTACATGGATTTTGTTTTTATTTCATAATATTATATTTGAACATTTTTGTTGATCAATTACTCATATTGAATTTGTACTATTAACTGTGTAACGGATATATCTTCCATGTATTTTTCTGAATTTAATTGAAAATGTGCTGTTTGTTTCAGATTCATGTTGGTGCTCGTGTGTCTTATATTCAGTGTACTTTCAACTATAGATACATATTCGAATTTCGCCAACGAAACTCTATTTTGGATGGTGAGTAAAACAAACTTTTCATCAATTCTCATTAGGTATGTATTCGATTTTAACATTTTCAAACAAACGGCAAAGTGATCATCGATCACCTCATCAGTCAAGGAACGGCTACTAATGGGTTCGAAAGAATTCAATATTGTCGAAAATTTATTTATAGGTGAAGGGTGATTGTTCATATTTCACTCAATAGCTTTCTCAGTTGATATTGGTATTTAAGAGGAACGTTCAAATGGGCAAAAGTGTAGTATTTTTTATGTGCATTCAGAATCTATAGTAGGTACTTACTAGAAAATTCAAAGAAGCATCGTGGACCTGGAAATGTTGTATTTAATTTTCCTTATCGGTAGAGCTCTTTCTTCTGATTTCAAATAAATATACTTCACTAGCTGACATGGCAAACGCTATTTTCCCATGAACATCATTCATAGAAAATAAACTGCTCAACACATGAAACGCATTTTTTCGATTAAATTTGATTCATCATAACTTTCGATTTCCTCAGCCGATTATCAATTATTTTTCAGTTTCTGAAAGCTCGTTTCATTGACTATCGAACCTATGGATATGACTGTTTCATCCTTCCTGGATGAGATTCTACAGGATGATGATCAAAGCTATGCATTTTTCCAAAAATTTCAAACGCCAAAAGCTCGTTTCATTGACTATCGAACCTATGGATATGACTGTTTCATCCTTTCTGGATGAGATTCTACAGTATGATAATCAAAGCTGTGCATTTTTCCAAAAATTTCAGACGACTCCCGTTTAAAAGAAAAACTTTTTTATTATTTTTTGGGGTCAAAAACTTCATATGTTTTCTCGATACTGTAAAAAAAATTATTATTACACACATTTAGATCTATGGTTTGGCTATCCATAAAAGCGTGTTTCTTTAGTTTTTCAAACTATTCTATTCATTTTCTACTTCTTTTTAGTTTGGATGTCTATAAAGGCGTGTTTCATTGGATTTTCAAATCACTATTCATTATAATAGCTGACTCAGCAAACGTTGTTTTGCTATATATCTACATTTATTTCTAGAAAATATCTTGTTAGTTGAATATTTATCAACACACTTTCATTAATTTGATTTCTACTTCATTTCAGTTTTGCTATCCATAAAAAACGTGTTTCCTTAGTTTTTCCAACTATTTATTCACATTCTACTCCTTTTTAGTTCGACAATCATGATCTTCGACCCCCCAGATACAAATTTTGAATAGAATCGGATCATAATAACGGAACTCGTCCGCCATATTGAATCAGCCATCTTCAATGTCCTAATTTTGGCGAAAGAATCAAAATCTCTTACCCCGAAAATCCCCCAGATACCAATTTTGAATAGAATCGGATCATAATTGCAAACTCGTTCGCCATATTGGATCCACCATCTTTAATTCCCGAATTTTCACAAACTAATCATAATCTCATAATATCGTTGCCACTTTGGAAAATATATGTTGCAGTTGCATGGTATGTCTCGGCAGCAACTATTTTTATTTAGACGACATCCTGTATAGTTCTTCAGTCTATCTCATTTTCCTTGAAATTATCTTCTAAAAATCTATCACAAAGTGAGAACGACGCTCTGAAAATCCGATTTTTCTAACAATTCCAGTGGTTTGATCTTGCAATAGATTCTGTAGCAACTTGGAATGGTGATGACAAACTCTCCTACACGCTTTGATCGCCAGAAAACTTCTCAATCGGTTTCCTGCTTCGAAATTTTCTTGCTCGTCAAACCAAGATTTTGTTTTCATTACTTGATGTCATAATTGTTGTTTGAGGACCACCCTGTATATGAGAATAGGTTGATCATGCATCATTTCAAGATTTTTGACCACCATTCGAACCAGATTGACAGGAACACAAAGTCAATAGAAATTAGAGCATCAAATTATGCATCATCTTAATAAAACATTCATATTTCAGTAACGCGTGTGACAATTCCAAAAATGTTTTCACAGTATCGAGAAAACATATGAAGCAATATGTTTCTGACCCCAAAAAATAATAGAAAAATTTTTCTTTCAAACGGAAGGCGTTTGAAATTTTTGGAAAAATGCACAGCTTTGATTATCATCCTGTAGAATCTCATCCGGAAAAGATGAAATAGTCATATCCATAGGTTCGCTAGTCAATGAAACGAGCTTTTAGAAACTGAAAAATAATTGGCAATCGGTTGAGAAAATCGAAAGTTATGATGATTCAAATTTGATCAAAAAAATGCGATTTTACGTTTCATGTGTTGAGCAGTTTATATCTACTGTATGAGAAAATACCTTCAAAGTATATGTTTGAATGCAAAACAACGTGGCAATGACGTGCCATTTCGAATGGAAAAAGCAGTTGGTACGTCTCTTTGCCAACATTGAAATCTCCTGAATCATGAATGAAGTGAAGTTCAAAGATAAAATCCAGAACATGCACTAGGGAATATTGTAGACGTGATATGGTTTGAAGAAGGGAATTGGGAGTATTGAGACTATCGGAAGTGGAATAAGATTGTAGATTTATATAGATGTGAAGTGTCTATACACTGTACAAGGTGATTTTAAAAGTTAACTTAACATTAACTTTTGATGGGAGTCGAGTCAACCATTGGTTCAACGATATCAATTATGGTGTCCTCTAACCTCTGATCAAATGTTACATCTCATTCAATCCATTCTATGGAATATCTTCTATGATCTGGGGGAATATCTGCACTGATATTCCACAAGAGTTGTTTACTTGCCTCAAAGCATAAAACTTCCACCCAGTCCGCATTCATTCAATTCGTACCTCAATGAAATAGAATCCAGAGTGAATACATTTCAAACCCATGTATTTTCAATGCGATTGCTGTGTGCATTGTGCATTGGCATACAAAGCATTACAATCTCGCTCCATTCCATTTCATACATAGTAAACAACGTTCCAAAGAGATTTTAAACAAGAAAAAGGCAATACAAACCAGCAAGTCAGCAAGGTATATGTTTAGCCTGATAATTGATTTCTAACAAATAGAATCTTGATCAAACCAAATAGAGATTATTGATAATTTGTTGAGGCAATGAAATTTACTTCGATCTGGTTATCTGTGCTTCAACTGATCAATTAGGCGAGAATAAATGCTCACAACGTCAAATGAACATCATGATATGTATTATATAGATCATATTGGAATAGTTTCGAACAAAGTAATTATGATATTTGCCTGCTTTCATCTAGCAGCAATTGGTGGCGGTAATTACAATTATCAGAAGTGCCTATAGCGTATTTCATATTGGAATCAACACAAATATTCGTTAATGCATAAATTCCATTTTGTTTTGTTTCATTATTGACAATTGTTTTGGAATTCCACTAGGTACTCGGAAATGAGCAGAAACTAATTATTCCATGAACTAGCTATGGAACATATCATTATTTACTCTTTCTAAAGACGTAAAGTGTGTATTTTCTACCAAGGTATTATCAATATTATCAGAATTCACATTTATATTTATAAACATTTCGTTCTTTGTTTCATCATATTTCATCTAGTTTTCATCAATAACAGGCAATGACAACTCTGTCTAATAGATGAGCATTACTTGACAGGAAATCAGATGGCTACAAGAGAGATGTATAGAAATTTAACTGGTGGGCTCACTCTTCAATTGTTTCGTCAGACTAACTCTCGATATGGAACAATTGCGCAAGCGAGTTTTGGACGTGGGGTTCAGGTATTTGCGATAGAGGCGCCATAATCGGAAAATCGTTCAAAACCTTGGTTCTGTGAGGTGAGGGATGAATCTATTTCCATCATTGTTCTGTGGTCGAATAAATAATGTGCTCAACATTTTCATTCAAATTTCAATTTGAAATAGAAGCAAGAAATCTTTTTTGTAGCCGATTTTAATGAGCTTCACTTCTTTCATGACATGAACCTATTTAAAGCATGAAATCTGATGAATTTCCTCTTTGAAGAACCAGAACAAAGAATGTATCAACTATTGAAATAGACTAATATCGAAAATCATAATAGGCAGATATGGTAACTGGTACTCACCTTAGAATTTATTCACACCAGTTCACACTAATATTTCAAATCACTGAAATAATACTGTTGTAGAACAGAGATTTTCTTTTTTCTATTGTGGATTAGGTATTATACACAAAATTTAGAAACGACGGAACACGTCCCTAACGAACACTTGACCCCAATCTGAGAAATAACCATTTTTTCAGCTCAAGAATATTTTTGACATATTGACGTTTCGATCCTTTGATCAGGAATCAGTTCACTGCTCTGATCCAAATCATATACGTATCCAAATATTTATCGGTCGGTAATATGTTTCCTGTAAATATGGATTGTAACCAGGATGAGCTTAGCGAGATTCACCCACGTCAAGTATGTTTATCAAAGGTTTATCAGAGTAGGCGCCATCGAGAAACTTGCAAACGACCTTCAGTAGGGAGCAAGCGCACTGGTTAAATTTCTATACATCTCTGCTACAAGACGAAGAAATCGAAAATGCTGCTGGTATCTATTATAGCCGTAGAAAAATTAGAGTGTATAACTTGCAGGGAATGCTAATTTCCTACCCGAATGATTGCAACTTCATTCTCGTAGGAAATCACTATCATTCCGTGCAGTTATACCTATGATGATTTTGCACCAATTTGTATTTCATTTCATTTATTCATTCCAAATATGGTCAAATTACATGACATGTGGACAAGTCACTAAAAACTAAAAACTACTACTAAATACTAAGTGCTAGGTAAAAAGGACACCAATTAATGAATACAAGATACATTATAAGTATATCCACAAATAAGATATTGAGTAAAAACACAAGGTAAATATACATGAAAGAACAGTGCACCAACATTATTTTTAAAATTTGAAATTAAAATTAAAATATTCATCTACCGAATAAAGGGAGTACTGCAGTAGAAGAATTTTTATTTTACTTTTGAAAATATAGAAATTTGATATATTCTTCAGATCATTTGGTAGATGTTTATATAATTTTAAAGGCATTACAATACAACTTTCTGCCGTTAAAGTAAGTCTATGAGGGGGTAATCTAATCTGAATGATTTTTTGTTACAGGAGATATGTTTAGTTTTATTTTTCGGAGTTGAATACTTGGTGCGACTCTGGTCTGCAGGATGCAGATCAAAGTACATGGGATTCTGGGGAAGACTTCGATTCATCAGAAAGCCTATTTGTATAATAGGTGAGTCCACAGCCAAATTTGAGGGGTGACTTTTCAGGTGATTCTGAGTCGAAATGTTTGAGTAATTGGTTTATACATATACAGAATGTCAAAGGGTTTTCAAAACATCGGTTGTTCCTAAATATCGCAAAAATATCGTATCCAATTTTATTGGAATATTGCAGTGAAAGTGTTATTAATAGAAATCAGGGACTTTTTTTCTTTTCTTGAATACAATGCATTCACTGAGCTATGTGTGGTATGTTCATGAATTTTTCCACCCTAGAAGTTACATACATGATTAATACCTTGTATAATGTATTGGAAAAGATGGTCACCTGCTGATACGATGAAAATTGGAAAAAATCTCATTTTCTTTTTCTCCAGCGGTTTTTGTAAATGACAATACTTTGGTAGAATCCGCCATTTTGTTTTTGTTCATTATGAAATTTTCAAATATTCCACTGTATACTATAGCCCTTTAGCTATGAAACGACGCCAAGAAATTCGAATTCGGTTGAGAAATGATGAAACCACGAGGAAAATAAAAACTTCCGGTTTTTTTGTGACCATCACCCGATATATCAAAACAAACAAGCTAGCCATGAGCATAATATAGAAAATGGTCTGATCGATATAGTCAATTAAACCCTTTCCTTTTTTTCCTTTCGTAGAGGTGCTTTGGTGCTTACAATGGTGCTTATGCCACATCACTATCACGAACACTCATTCAACCATACTGCCAGTTTCACATGGAAGAACTTTTAAAAGACTCTGTGAATCTACATTCGCGCCAAGAGAACGTTAAGTGCCTACTTTTGTGCGACTACTTGCAGCAGAAAGTGCTCTTCGAATGAATATAATGAGAAAAATATGTCTTGAATGAATGAATTTATATTGATCAACATTTAAAGTGGAATCATCACGTTTCAGAACTTACTAAGAAGCTCAGAAGTACTCTTCCAAAATTCAGATTTTTACGAAATATTGTTAATAGAAATTTAATCATAATGTTATATCATGTACTTTTTCAATCTATTCTGTCATATGGAATCATTGGATGGGGTGGTATGTATGAGACTCATCTCAAACCATTATTAAGTATTCAAAAATATGTTTTGAAAATAATTTTTCGCAAACCTTTGGATTATCCATCATCCTCATTATTTGTAGATAATCATATACTGAATGTCAAACAATTATTTTATAAAGCATCATTGAATTTCTTGAAAAAAAACACTGCATTTAGTAATAAAATTAGTCACAATTATTGTACAAGAAATGATAATGTTCAACTTGAAAAACATAATCTCAAAATCATGCAAAACCATAGTAGTTTTATTGGGTCAAAAATTTTTAACAGAGTTCCATTAAAATTGAGACGTTTGAATATTGTAACATTCAAAAAAAAAATTAAAATTTGGTTTTTGGATAATGCAAAAGAAATTGATAATCTCTTCAAATAATTTTTTTTTTTTTTTTTTTTTTTTTTTTTTTTTTTTTTTTTTTTTGTTTGTGTGCTTTGTATATATTGAATTTATAATCAATATTTAATCTAAATATTTTTAAGAACTTGAAAATTTTTTACAAAAAGTTTATAATAATTATCTAATTCACACACAGGTCAATAACCTATGTGAAGTAGATAAAATTTAGAATTTTTATAATATTAGAATATGTATGTCTTTGTAAATGTATTCATATGAGAATAAATAAATAAATAAATAAAAAAAAAATGCACAATGAAGATGAGTAGACAGAAATGAGAATTTTTGAATACTACCCACCTACTCATACTGGGTGTTTCTTAAGTACGTGTAGAAAATTCAGGAACATGTTGCTTACGTCAAAATGAGAAAAAAGTTCTTATACATATATGTCCGGAAGTTATTCGTTTCTTAGATACAGAGTGTCGAAGTTGAATTCTTATTCTGGTTTTTTGTTGATAAATTCCAAAAGAATTGTGATATTCGAATAATAAAGTTTGGTATCTAGGAGTATTTTTCAATAACAATATCAAATTTACACTTTGTTGATACATCTTATTACATCTTCCACTACGTGGCACTAGTAAACATGAAATAATTTTATGGAAGGACTACCTATGATCATTAAGTACAATCATCAATCAATCACCAACTCGCCAGACAATAGTAAATGAGAAGATTCTACATTCTACACACTACACATTCTTAACCTTCTTGTAACACTTCGAATTCAGAATATTGAGATTGAGATATAAGTAGGTCGTAGGAAAAGGGGATAGTACCAGGGCCTACTCTATCTCACCGGGCCGGAGCATCGCTTTCGTGACGTCACATTAGTAGGGACAAAATCAACGCAGTGGAAATTGTCTCTCCCGTTTCATTGATGTACCTCGGGAAAACGGTTACAGTTAGCAAAAAATATCAAGAGGTCAAATATGTACAGAACAGAATTTTCCAGAAGATGAATAAACTTTCACTGAATTACGATCATTAGTTTCAGAAGTATCGCATATCCTAATTAATTGACGCGATTCAGAATTGTCCTTTTTCAAACAGCTACCAAAATTACAATATTCAATTCACAGAAATGATTCAATCATGAAAAGATTTCTCATAGTATCTAGATTGACTGATTTTTTTTTTAATTCCCAAGGGCCAATAACAAACCGATATTTCAATTCAAGTAGAACGATGATTCAGGTGTTCATTACAGAATAGTTCAAAAAGTTTGGACGCCTCCCATGCTAATCCTATCAAGTGTGGATATATGCTGTCACTGACTTTTTTGTAGGAAATTTAATTGCCTACAAATCGGTATGATACACATCCACTTTATCTCGAAGGGTTTTATAGAGTAGGCCCTGATAGTAGGCCGTTACCAAGTGGAAGAAAATTGCACACCTGTGGCAAAATATTACACAAATAGTGTTATTATTTCAAAGGAGATGTAGTTAGTCAATACAATTTTGTGCATTGGAGGATGTGCATATTTTTTTGTGATTTTTAGCTATGTATGAATATGATCAAATTGAGGACTGCTTGCACAAATAGTGTAACTATTTCAAAAGCGGTGTATTTTTTTTTTCGCAATTGCATAACTCGTTAGTCCCAGAGCGCTGGGACCAAACGCCCCATAAGTCGAAACTTGTGCGGGGTTAGGTATTTAGTCAAAACAATTGTGTGCATTGGGTGATGTGCATATTTTTGTGAAATTTTCCGCTACATGGATATGTACAAATGTTTCACAAACTGATACACACAAACATTTGTTTCATTTCACGAAACGACTAGTGATTATTTGAACAAATGTTAAATAATACTTCACAAACATCTTTTACACAAAGTTGTGGAATGTATTTCCAAATGACTTGACCTCCACCCTTGACCTGATATACCATCATTGTATTCTTTCAGATTTAATAGTGGTAGTAGCATCGATTGTAGTTCTCACATTGGGTTCCAATGGACAAGTTTTCGCAACATCCGCCATCAGAGGGATTCGATTTTTGCAAATCCTTCGGATGCTGCACGTCGATCGACAGGGTGGGACTTGGAGGTTATTGGGATCAGTCGTCTTTATTCATCGACAGGTACCAAAAAGTCCCTTTGAAGTCTGCAATTATTAGTTTTGTTACTTTTTGAATTTTTTTCTTGCATTATGGAGAATAGATCTTAGCAAATTTCAGACGCAGTGCACAGTATTTTGCCATGTAATACATAAACAGGACCTAAATTATTTGAGTGATAGGAAACAATTCGTATATTTAAGAGAATCATTCAGTAAGAACGATGAAATAGTATGCGGTGTACCGCAAGGATCATTATTGGGCCCTATTCTATTTTTCAATTATATCAACAACTTTTAAGAATAGCAGACAATACCCTAATACACTCAATTTCTTGTAGGAACTCATAACCACCCTGTACATCGGCTTCCTGGGCCTCATCTTCAGCAGCTACTTCGTCTACCTGGCCGAGAAGGACGCCGTGGAGGAGGAGGGGGGAAAGAACACTGGCAGCTTCTCCAGCTATGCGGACGCCCTCTGGTGGGGCGTCATCACGGTGACCACGATCGGGTACGGAGACACCGTCCCCAGGACGTGGATGGGGAAGATCGTCGCGTCCTGTTTCAGCGTGTTCGCCATCTCCTTTTTCGCTCTTCCAGCCGTAAGTACCGTACCACTATATACAGGGTGTTTCTTAAGTATGTGTAGAAAATTGACGAGCATGTTGCTGACTTCAAAATATGGAGAAAAGTTCGTATAAATATATGTCCGAAAGTTATTCGTTTTTAAGATACAGAGTGTCAAAGTTGAATTCTAATTTTTTTCTACAAACGCTTAACAAAGTAGCCTTTGACGCTTTCAAATTCCAGCACAAAGTTGACGTTTTCCCAGAAATGTCATTCTTTGACAGCATTTGCGCTCGTGAGCGGAAATATTGAAAAAACGCTCGCACATCTCTGTAACCTATACTTGAAAACCCCCAATTCTGTCATGATGGAAAATAGTGACAGTGAATTATCAAACGCACCTTCTTCCTGAAGATATAGCAGAAAGCGCAAGAGTTTGAATCTCTTACCGGAGAAATCAAGGAAGAAATATGAATTACAATATGATACATTCATAAATTGGTGCCACTCCGAGATGGTGAATATGTATTCAGAAAACGTTTTACTGGCTTATTTTGGTAAAAAATCAAAGACTCTGAAGTCATCAACTCATTTGTCTATATATTCCATGGTACATAATAATATACATGCTTGAATGTTAAAGATAATATCAGAATCAATAAGTATCTGAAACTTATCGCATTTCTCAAGAAACAATCTATTGGATATAAAGCGAGAAAAATCCAAAACATTCACCGATAAGATATATACCAACAAATTTCTACAAGAAGCTCCCGATGAAGCATATCTGTGGAAAACGATGAATTTTACTTTATATTTAAACTCTTTGTTGTCATCAGAAAGACAGTGTATCTTAATTTTATTGCATCAATCAGTAATGTTCAATTTGATTACAGAGTTTATCGTACTATGGCTCAGAGGTCTGAAGCTCAGGTTGCCACGCTGGTGGTCCAGTTTCAACTATCGGTAGGCCCGGCCTTTTTTTTTCTGGCTTGTCAGTTATTTCAATTTTTCTCTTTTTGTTTCCTTCGAACATATGGGATAATATGGATAAGAACTTTTTCAACTATTTCAATCGCTCATACTTTCAGGGCAGTTATTTCCAAAAGCTGCGTTAGTAGAAAAAATCTTGTGTGTATTTCGAGCACAACGTGTTATTGCCGCTCTCCAAAGATTACCGCGCTCCGCTCCGCATCGCGCGGTAACTTTCTTTGTCGAGCGGCAATCTATCACTTTGCGCTCTAAATACACAAATAGCTATTGTTTTTTGTCACTAAATTTCAAAGTAATCGTGATATTGGAATGAAATTTGGTATCTAGGGGTAATTTTCGATGACAATATCAAATGTTATGTTAGTTTGTCGATTTCGTGGGGGTGGCGCCACCTACATGTCTTTTGAGTCTTTTGAAAAGTCATAACTTTTTTGTGCGTACCTGTATAACGTTTCATAGTAGAAAAATAGATTTCTAGAACACTCTTGTGTGAAAAATATTTTCCTGGTAAAGGTCGCTGCGAGCAACTGTTTTCGAGTTATTGGGATTCGAAATAATCGATGCATTTGAATTATTCACCCTGTATCTCTGTTATAAAGACTGTGAGACTCAGACTCAGACTCGAACGATCATTTAACAAAAATATATCAAATAATCATAATGATTAAAAGTGGTTTCATAATTTCAATACTCTTGAAATTGACATACTTTTAGCTTCCTGTTTATGATTGTTACGATGAGAATTGGTGGCGGGAGAACAAGAAGCATCAAATCCAGTTCAGTTTTTCCTCCTCTCCACGATTCCTTTGATGAACTCTGTCAATCATTACATACAGTGTGTTATTTTAATTATTCGAATAAATGTAAATTTTTTCCTGAAGCCGAACCTGGATTTTCACTTCGCCCGATAGGTGAATGAATGCAACGTCCCAAGTATAAGCTCCATACCAAATTTTAGAAAAATATACTCGGTAGGTCAATACATATAGACGAATGAATATCATGTGAGTATCTGAGTATGTAAGTTTTATATGGTATACAATTTTTGTACATGGAAAGATAAGATTCATTGAACAAGTTGCAAAAGTATCCGCGCTCCCTGAAGAAACAACTGAGTATTTCAGAAGATATTTTCATTTTATAATAACATTCTATCAACCATCAGTTCGTTGAATATATATTGACCTTTTTATAAGGAGAATATAATAAAATTCTGAAAGAAACTCACAAGAGTTCTACTTCAAAATCTGCCTCCCAGCTACAAAATAAACCTCTGCTACCGTCCAATCATCGACCTCCATCACATCATAAACAAACTCTAATCGGTAATATTTTCCGCATTACAATTCCGTTTCCATCGAAATAACATTTTCCAGCCAAATGGGCATTGTGTTCTCTATACACGAACAATATTGAAAGAATATAAGCGTGCCAGCAGGACCGGCCCAACCCAAAGTACTCAGAAAATGTCAATGGTAATTCAACAAAAAAGTCAGTTCAGATAATTATACATTCTTCGAAGAATATTAGCGAACAAATGTAGGAATACGGCTGTGATGATCAAGAAATTTGGCAACATTAGATTGACAAACAGTAAAATTTTCAGATCTGACTAATAAACTGTAGTTCAATTTTGAGGCACAGAACTGTAAAAGGTCAGTTTTCATAATGTTCAGTACTATAGGTGATTTTTCACACTGTAGTTATTGGAAGCTCTCACGTAGATTTCAATGCAAACAAAACACAAACATGCCTTTTCTCTAGAAAAGACGATCTCACTGTGCCCCACATAAGCTTGTCAGGAGTAACCATACCTTTGGAGACATCCATTTCGATGCTTGGGATTACTATCAGCAACAACATTTCTTGGGAAAATCACGTGAGATCAATTGCTAAAAGTGCATCCCAAAAACTTGGTTTTCTGTTTCGGGCCAGGAGCTATTTCACTTCCAGTCAGTTGCTTATGATCTATATGGCACAGATCCGACCTGCCCTGGAATACTGTTCCCATATTCGGAGTGCAGCACCCAAACATACCCTGAAACTGTTGGATTCTGTCCAAAAAAGGGCAATTCGTCTCGTGGGTGATGCCTCGCTCACAAACTCACTCACTTCTCTGGGACACCGTAGAAAAGTTGTCGATCTGGCTCTATTTCATAGATATTTTCATGAACGGCGCTCTTCTGAAATATCAACAATTGTTCCTCCCTTGGCAGTCCCCGCGAGATTAACCCCTCCAGAAATTCAAGGAGATCACCAACTCCTACCTTATTTTCCTCGGTTCTCACGATGTTCTCTGAACATTACAGGATATCCCTTTTCGTGGGAACCAGAACATAAAAAAAAATCTTATCTACTACGAGGCAGATGCGCCATTGAATGAAAATTCCAGTGAAATCTGTCCCTAATAACACAATTATGTCCCATGGATATCCTTAGGACGTCCTGTCTGGACATTCAGGATATCCATAGGACGTTCGAATTTGGTACCGTGGACGTCCATTGAACGTCTGTGGGGCGCACAAAATGTCCCACTTGAGGACTAGGAACGTCCTTGTGGTATGTACCAATTAGAGCATTCGGCGGATATCCCTAAGAGACATTCGAAGGATGTCCCTGAGGGACATTTCAATTGTTATACGATCCTGGAAATATCAATGGCGTCTGTACAGAGATATTTGAAGGAATGTACCTTCAGGGATATTTCATGGTTGTCTAGAAGGGACATTAAATAAGATCTGAAGTCATGCGAGAATATGTACTACTCGGGACATCCGATGGATGTCCCTAAAGGAACGTTTAAAATCATATCCCATCAGGGACATGCCAAGGACGTTTATGCATGGACATTTCTAGGTTATCTGCAATAATGTACCAGCTGGGACATTCCGTGGACGTCCTTGCTCGGACATTGCATGAGATGTACGGGATGGGACGTCCCAAGAACACTTATTCTTTGTCCGGGACATTCGGACTTGAATTGTACCAAATAGTGACGTCCCTAGAACGTTGTGTTCTATTAAGGGTGTAAACTAGAGAAATTATTCTTGATGTATATATTGAAGTTAGATATATAAGAACTGAACATTGTCAATAGATTATAGTGGATAAATAATTAAATAATAGCCTGCAATCTGGGCAACAATTACCCTCGGACCAGTACTGCTTGCTGGATTGGTAGGTAACCGAAATGCGATAATAGCATTTTCATTAGTTGATGGAAAATGCAAGCAGAATGAATTTTACAGAGTCGGTAACGTTTTATTTGTCTGCCGCTGTGGTCTCTGGAGGATCATATTACATTTTTGAGTGATTCTGCGGTCTGATAAACTGAGTGATTCAATTATTGGTATGTATCTTCGACCTGAGAAATCATAATTTTATTGCAGTGAAATGATTCGATTATTTCGATATCATTCAGGATTACTTCATCATTCAAACATCGAACCAAATATTTATAATTTCTTTATCCAATTGTATATTTGTTTCATTATTTCCAGTTTCCACTCCTCATATTATCATTGATATGAATTTACAATTCAATATCATTTTCATTTTTGGCGTATGAGTTAGTACGGTATTAATAAAGTGCTGATTTATATTCATATTATGATAAAATTCCATTAGGAAATAAATAATATTTTCCATGAATGATTTTCAAATTAATATCTTCTGAAATTCTTAATTTTCTCGGAAGATATTTATGAATGAATTACTGGATATTGAGGTTCTAACATGTATAAGGCAATTCAGACTGCAAAAGTTATTTTTAATTTATATTGTCAAGGAAGATGAAGCCTTCGACCAAATTCTCTACCGTAATATTACTTTTTCATTTCGGTAAATGCCACGGAGTGATATTTCCGAATGAAGTTATAAAGCGCATTAATCATTTACACGAAGGTTTCATACTGATGGATATTTTTCAGTCTGGCATTTATTTTGATGACTTCATTGTGGAATATATGAAACAACGAAGGGCAACTCATACATCTGCATCAGATTCAATATAGATTTCAACAATGTATATTCCATTGCAGAACTCTCCAAAATCGATATTATGAACAGCCTTTTCCTGAGCACATGCATATTATGAAAATACTAGATATTTATATATAGCTGAGGTTTAGGAGAGCGAGGCCTGAATTATTCGGTTTTCCTGTCGTAGCATCTTGCAATATAGGGAAATGTTGAAGGGCTGTTCTAAAATGGAAAATCACAAATCATTCTCTGAACTGATCACTCTAACCACTATAATATGCAAAACAATGAGAGGAAATATCGAAATATCGGGTTCCTGACAAAAAATAAGGACTGCGTTAGCGAAACATGTTGTGTGTCTGAGAATTTTGTGGAAATCTTATCGTTTGTGAAGTTTTTACATTCGATTGATTATTTCATTCTCACCTGGCTGCACCTATAAAACTTCATGATTGAAGTCACATGATATGCGATATCGGCAGGTATTTAGGTAAACAAACAATATGAGCGGCCATTCTGATCGATAGCATTAGAGTGCAAAAATTCCTGAAAATTGCAAAAATTCCTGAAAATTGCAGAAATCGCAAAAATGCCTGAAAATTGCAAAAATTGCAAAAAAATTCCTGAAAATTGCAAAAATCGCAAAAATGCCTGAAAATTGCGAAATAGCAAAAATTGCAAACATTCCTGAAAATTAAAGAAATTCCTGAAAATTGCAAAAACCGCTAAAATTCCTGAAATATGCAAAAATTCCTGAAAATTGCAAAAATTGCAAAAATTCCTGAAAATTGCAATTGCAAAAAATCCTGAAAATTGCAAAAATTGCAAAAGTTGCAAAAATTCCTGAAAATTGCAAAAATTGCAACAATTGCGAAAATTCCTAAATATTGCAAAAATTCCTGAAAATTGGAAAAATTCCTGAGAATTGCAAAAACTCCTGAGAATTGCAAAAATTCCTGAAAATTGCAGAAATCGCAAATATTCCTGAAAATTGTGAAAATTGCAAAAATCGCTAAAATTCCTGAAATATGCAAAAATTCCTGAAAATTGCAAAAATTGCAAAAATTCCTGAAAATTGCAAGAATTCCTGAAAATTGTAAAAATTGCAAATATCGCTAAAATTCCTGAAAATTGCGAAAATTGCAAAAATTCCTGAAAATTGCAAAAATCGCAAAAATTCCTGAAAATTGTGAAAATTGCAAGTCGCTAAAATTCCTGAAATATGCAAAAATTCCTGAAAATTGCAAAAATTGCAAAAATTCCTGAAAATTGCAAAATTCGCGAAAATGCCTGAAAATTGCAAAATTCGCGAAAATGCCTGAAAATTGCAAAAATTCCTGGAAATCGCAAAAATTCCTGAAAATTGTAAAAATTGCAAAAATCGCTAAAATTCCTGAAAATTGCAAAAATTCAAAAAATTCCTGAAAATTGCAAAAATTCCTGAAAATTGCAAAAATCGCAAAAATTTCCGAAAATTATAAAAATTGCAAAAATCGCTAAAATTCCTGAAAATTGCAAAAATTCCTGAAAATTGTAAAAATTGCAAAAATCGCAAAAATTCCTGAAAATTGCAAAAATCGCAAAAATGCCTGAAAATTGCAAAAATCGCTAGAATTCCTGAAAATTGCAAAAATTCAAAAAATTCCTGAGAATTGCAAAATTCGCGAAAATGCCTGAAAATTGCAAAAATCGCTAAAATTCCTGAAAATTTCAAAAATTCAAAAAATGCCTGAGAATTGCAAAATTCGCGAAAATGCCTGAAAATTGCAAAAATTCAAAAAATTCCTGAAAATTGTAAAAATTGCAAAAACTGCTAAAATTTCTGAAAATTGCAAAAATTCCTGAAAATTGTGAAAATTGCAAAAATCGCAAAAATTCCTGACAATTGCAAAAATCGCAAAAATGCCTGAAAATTGCAAAAATCGCTAAAATTCCTGAAAACTGCCGAAATTCAAAAAATTCCTGAGAATTGCAAAATTCGCGGAAATGCCTGAAAATTGCAAAAATCGCTAAAATTCCTGAAAATTGCAAAAATTCAAAAAATCCCTGAAAATTGCAAAATTCGCGAAAATGCCTGAAAATTGCAAAATTCGCGAAAATGCCTGAAAATTGCAAAAATTCCTGAAAATCGCAAAAATTCCTGAAAATTGTAAAAATTGCAAAAATCGCTTAAATTCCTGAAAATTGCAAAAATTCAAAAAATTCCTGAAAATTGCAAAAATTCCTGAAAATTGCAAAAATCGCAAAAATTTCCGAAAATTGTAAAAATTGCAAAAATCGCTAAAATTCCTGAAAATTGCAAAAATTCCTGAAAATTGTAAAAATTGCAATAATCGCAAAAATTCCTGAAAATTGCAAAAATCGCAAAAATGCCTGAAAATTGCAGAATTCGCAAAAATGCCTGAAAATTGCAAAATTCGCGAAAATGCCTGAAAATTGCAAAAATTCCTGAAAAATGCAGAATTCGCAAAATTGCCTGAAAATTGCAAAAATCGCTAAAATTCCTGATAATTGCAAAAATTCCTGAAAATTGTGAAAATTGAAAAATTCGCGAAAATGCCTGAAAGTTGCAAAAATCGCTAAAATTCCTGAAAATTGCAAAAATTCAAAAAATTCCTGAAAATTGCGGAACTTCCTGAAAATAGCAAAAATCGCAAAAATTTCCGAAAATTGTAAAAATTACAAAAGTCGCTAAAATTCCTGAAAATTGCAAAAATTCCTGAAAATTGTAAAAATTGCAAAAATTGCAAAAATTGCAAAAATTCCTGAAAATTGCAAAAATCGCAAAAATGCCTGAAAATTGCGAAATTCGCGAAAATGCCTGAAAATTGCAAAAATTCCTGAAAATCGGAAAAATTCCTGAAAATTGTAATAATTGCAAAAATCGCTAAAATTCCTGAAAATTGCAAAAATTCAAAAAACTCCTGAAAATTGCAAAAATTCCTGAAAATTGAAAAAATCGCAAAAATTTCCGAAAATTGTAAAAATTGCAAAAATCGCTAAAATTGCATAAATTCCTGAAAATTGCAAAAATCGCAAAAATTTCCGAAAATTGCAAAAATTGCAAAAATGCCTGAAAATTGCAAAATTCGCGGAAATGCCTGAAGATTGCAATAATTGCAAAAATTCCTGAAAATCGGAAAAATTCCTGAAAATTGTAAGAATTGCAAAAATCGCTAAAATTTCTGAAAAATTGCAAAAATTCAAAAAATTCCTGAAAATTGCAAAAATTCCTGAATATTGCAAAAATCGCAAAAATTTCCGGAAATTGTAAAAATTGCAAAAATCGCTAAAATTCCTGAATTTTGCGAAAATTCCTGAAAATTGTGAAAATTGCAAAAATTGCAAAAATTCCTGAAAATTGCAAAAATCGCAAAAATGCCTGAAAATTGCAAAATTCGCGAAAATGCCTGAAAATTGCAAAAATTGCAAAAATTCCTGAAAATCGGAAAAATTCCATAAAATTGTGAAAATTGCAAAAATCGCTAAAATTCCTGAAAATTGCAAAAATTCAAAAAATTCCTGAAAATTGCAAAAATCGCAAAAATTTCCGAAAATTGTAAAAATTGCAAAATTCGCGAAAATGCCTGAAAATTGCAAAAATTGCAAAAATTCCTGAAAATCGCAAAAATTCCTGAAAATTGTAAAAATTGCAAAAATCGCTAAAATTCCTGGAAATTGCAAAAATTCCTGAAAATTGTAAAAATTGAATAATTCGCGAAAATGCCTGAAAATTGCAAAAATCGCAAAAATTCCTGAAAATCGCAAAAATTCAAAAAATTCCTGAAAATTGCAAAAATTCCTGAAAATTGCAAAAATCGCAAAAATTTCCGAAAATTGTAAAAATTGCAAAAATCGCTAAAATTCCTGAAAATTGCAAAAATTCCTGAAAATTGTGGAAATTGCAAATTCGCAAAAATTCCTGAAAATTGCAAAAATCGCAAAAATGCCTGAAAATTGCGAATTTCGCGAAAATGCCTGAAAATTGCAAAAATTGCAAAAATTCCTGAAAATTGCAAAAATCGCAAAAATTTCCGAAAATTGTAAAAATTGCAAAAATCGCTAAAATTCCTGAAAATTGCAAAAATTCCTGAAAATTGTAAAAATTGCAAAAATTGCAAAAATTCCTGAAAATTGCAAAAATCGCAAAAATGCCTGAAAATTGCAAAATTCGCGAAAATGCCTGAAAATTGCAAAAATTGCAAAAATTCCTGAAAATCGGAAAAATTCCTGAAAATTGTGAAAATTGCAAAAATCGCTAAAATTCCTGAAAATTGCAAAAATTCAAAAAATTCCTGAAAATTGCAAAAATTCCTGAAAATTGCAAAAATCGCAAAAATTTCCGAAAATTGTAAAAATTGCAAAAATCGCTAAAATTCCTGAAAATTGCAAAAATTCCTGAAAATTGTAAAAATTGCAAAAATCGCTAAAATTCCTGAAAATTTCAAAAATTGCAAAAATGCCTGAAAATTGCAAAAATTGCAAAAATTCCTGAAAATTGCAAAAATTGCAAAAATTTCTGAAAATTGCAAAAATTGCAGAAGTTTCTAGAAATTGTGAAAATAGCAAAAATCCTGAAAATTGCAAAAATCGCCAAAATGCCTGAAAATTGCAAAATTCACGAAAATGCCTGAAAATTGCAAAAATTCCTGAAAATTGTAAAAATTGCAAAAATCGCTAAAATTCCTGAGAATTGCAAAAATTGCAAAAACTCCTGAAAATTGCAAAAATCGCAAGAATTTCCGAAAATTGTAAAAATTGCAAAAATTCCTGAAAATCGCAGAAAATCCTGAAAATTGTAAAAATTGCAAAAATCGCTAAAATTCCTGAATTGCGAAAATTGCAAAAATTCCTGAAAATTGCAAAAATTCCTGAAAATTGCAAAAATCGCAAAAATGACTGACAATTGCAAAAATTGCAAAAATGCCTGAAAATTGCAAAAATTGCAAAAATTCCTGAAAATTGCAAAAATTGCAAAAATTTCTGAGAATTGCAGAAATTCCTGAAAATTGCAAAAATTCCTGAAAATTGCAAAAATTGCAGAAGTTCCTGAAAATTGTGAAAATTGCAAAAATCCTGTAAATTGCAAAAATGCCTAAAAATTACAAAATTCACGAAAATGCCTGAAAATTGCAAAAATTGCAAAAATTCCTGAAAATTGTAAAAATTGCAAAAATCGCTAAAATTCCTGAAAATTGCAAAAATTCCTTAAAATTCAAAAAATCGCAAGAATTTCCGAGAATTGTAAAAATTGCAAAAATTCCTGAAAATTGTAAAAATTGCAAAAATCGCTAAAATTCCTGAATTGCGAAAATTGCAAAAATTTCTGGAATTGCAAAAATTCCTGAAAATTGCAAAAATCGCAAAAATTTCCGAAAATTGTAAGAATTGCAAAAATCGCTAAAATTCCTGAAAATTGCAAAAATTCAAAAAATTCCTGAAAATTGCAAAATTCGCGAAAATGCCTGAAAATTGCAAAATTCGCGAAAATCGCGAAAATTCCTGAAAATTGTAAAAATTGCAAAAATCGCTAAAATTCCTGAAAATTACAAAAATTCCTGAAAATTGCAAAAATCGCTTAAATTCCTGAAAATTGAAAAAATTCAAAAAATTCCTGAAAATTGCAAAAATTCCTGAAAATTGCAAAAATTGCAAAAATTGCAAAAATTTCCGAAAATTGTGAAAATTGCAAAAATCGCTAAAATTCCTGAAAATTGCAAAAATTCCTGAAAATTGTAAAAATTGCAAAAATCCCTAGAATTCCTGAAAATTGCAAAAATCGCTAAAATTCCTGGAAACTGCAAAAATTCCTGAAAATTGTAAAAATTGCAAAAATCGCAAAAATTCCTGAAAATTGCAAAAAGCGCATAGTTATTGCATGAGGTAGCATCTTTTGCAGCTGCATCTACTACTATCTCATTTCCCTAAATACCGCTATGCCCTTTTGTCCATATGAAAATTGCTTGGATGTTCTTCAGTTCAAATTGAAAAAGTGAGTTCTTTATCTTACAGATGATAGAGTTCTCAAACCATTTAGTGGTGATGTTTTGAATACTCTCCAGCACAGATTTGGAATCTGATATAATAATTATTATGACACCAGTTATGTTATTCTCCACACACCATTCTAAAGATTGTTGAATAGCGATGGCCTCAGCCAACAAAATGCTGCATATCTTCGGAATTTGAAATTGGTGTGTTACGTTTTTACTTGCGACAAAGAAAGCACTACCGACTCCTTCCCGTTTTTTTCTCCCGTCTGTATAAATTATTGTTTTATTTTCGAAATTGTTGATTTTTGTTTTCAACAGAGCGTCGTTAAAGGATGCTATTTCGTTAAAATTGGGAAATATGACTGATGAATTCGTAAAATATAAGGTTACTCTCGATAGAATTATGAAGAAATAATCGCGGGATATTACCTACAACTATTCTGAAATACAATTATTGATGTTTTCTGAAATTGAATTGACGCTTTCTGAAATGCATCTGGAAAAAGTAATGCCCGTATAAGACCTCGTTTAACCCTAGGTTCGACCAATAGTTGCAATATGGAATATGATGGAATAGTCCTTAATATGAAAAAAAAAAAATGCTATTGTGCGAAATGACACTACGATTACTGCGAACAACGATGTTTATGCAAAACATATTCATTATTTTTCAGAATTCAGAATATCTCATTTCAATCATCAGACGTTTGTAGATAAAATACCATGTTTCATTTGGTGATAGCCCGCGTGCAATACTTTCCGTGGTTCGTTTGTATCGCATGACCCACAAGCCATGAAAAGTTACACTTCATACACCTGATTCATAATTCCACTTATATAGGCTGATTGGTATGTGCTTCTTGTGTGTGAGAGACGATTTTAATGATGGTTTCTAAACTAGCATTTGCAATGTAGATGAACTATGAATATTCACGGTATCATCATTTGCAACCCAAACGATTCAGAGACAGATTTGAATATATCCATAATTGTTTTGTGTGACGTCAGAGTATCCTAAAATTATACATAGTAAGCCTGAAGAATAGTAAAGTAAAGTAACAAAAATGTGTGTTCGGAATCAGGTATTTTCGTAATAGCTGCGTGTAATCATCAGTGTTTTCCAGACATTCGAGAACTGTAATGTTCGAATAAATCTGTATTTTTGTGTTTTCTAAGAAAATAACAATATCATGGGCAGAAGGACCTCGGTCAATTGCCCTTTGTACTTCATTAGTGCAATAAAGATCATTCATTTTCATTATTATTCAACAATGTCATGGGCTGATCAATTGCCCTTTGTTCATTAGTGCGATAAAGATTATTTATTATTATCATTAACAATACCACATTTCATTGTTACTGTTGTTAAATTATTGTTAACAAGAAATAGAATCGAATAGGTCACGTGCACGATGACCGACCTTGGAGGTAAAATATTGGAACACAACCTCACTCTTCTGTGAATTATTGAAACACAACCTCACTTTTTCAATTGTTTACAGAGGAATCAAAGGATTGAAATAGTTTTTCACAATATTTTGGCATACGAATCGTGGTTTTTGTGCTATTCATTAATTCAAGCATGCCTTCGCATTGTGCTGTTGTAAAACGCACAAAAAATGCAGCGAGAGACGAAGGAATATGATTTTTCAGGTAAATAGTAATCTCACATAGTTATCCTTATGAAATGTTGTCATTCCTTACTAGAATTTCTTCTGCCACTTCTGCAATACGAGCTAATACTTACTGCTAATAGACTGAAAATGTCTAGCCAGCAATAGTTTTTGTCTCAAACAACGGTATTGTTTACCTTTATTTGATTATCAAGCCAAACACAGTGGAGTATAGAGAGAAATAAATAATCGCTATTATTATTGCTGATATGCTCACTAACCTAGCATTTTCCACGTCTTGTTCCTATACCTGGCACTGGTGCGGTATTTGCCATTAGAGCATCTGGTCCATACACAAATATGTCACTCTGTGGTTGTATTTATATTGAAACTACATTCGAACATCCATGAAAACTGAATAAACCTGCTGTTAATGCAGGTAAAATATTCTCACCAAACGGATTATTGGTTGCATTGCATACATATGGCACGGCATTGGTGGTTACTTCACATATTTATTTGAGTTGATTGTTTCGGTTACAGAAAAAATAGCATGTTTCATTCTGATCAAAAGTGACTTTGTTTGACTTGCAAATTTTGCTTTCGCTCGGCTTCGCTAAACCCTCCGCCTCGCAAATGCAAAATTCGCTTGTCAAACAAAGTATCACTTTTGATCCTAATAAAACAATATACTATTTAACGACCCCAGCTACCTCCGTTTCATTGGAATGATCCTTAGTTAATTGAAACTAGTGAAGAATTACTACGATATTTTCAGGTTAACAAATTCAACAATCTTCTGTGGGAATAATTCGCAAAATTTTCAGTTTTGAAAGACTGATTTACCATATTTGACATCTGAAGTCTGGAAGAACTATATTATTTTTTATATCTTCTTCCTGATTCAGAATGAATATTGTTATTTTCTCACTTTATTCGTGAACTCTCATTTATTGAATTCAGGGTTAAATTTAATAATTCTTGTTGAATGAATGTATTGACTCGCAATCAATAGATTGGCTCAAGCGCAAGATTTCCTTATTGTGGCCGATTGTGGCACTGTGTTTGATTGCTCAATTCTCATATTCTAAACGATGAGAATGTTTCTGCCTCATCATGAAGTTAATCAATTAATTCTTCATCCTTTCATGATCTTTCACTGATCTAGTACCTATAAGATAGTCACGCAATTCTCTCAACCAACGTTGTGGGAAAATTCATAGCTTCCAGTTCATAAAATATCCAAGAAATATTCCTATCTGGATGTTCTTAAACTCGACATGACGTGCAGAAGACACGCTAAGTCTTGCGCAACAGATTATCATGACAAGAACACTGCTCCGAATAAAATATGAGCCTGGATATTTAGGTTCTTTTCAATGGGAGTCCAACTTCTTGCGAGTTAAACAACCATATTTCCATTCGATCAAAGGTCTGTATGAAAGACAGGGGCTAGTTGGCCACAGGATTATAGGTTGACAGAGACATCATAGTGTGGAAATTCGCAACTCTAGCAAACATTGTATTCTGCTAACTGATCTCTATCAGAGACTATAATAACAGCATGAGAACCATGCATATACCGGGTGTCCCAGATCTTTTCATTTTTTTTTATGTTCTGGTTCCCACGAAAAGGGATATCCTATAATGTTCAGAGAACATCGTGAGAACCAAGGGAAATGGGTAGGAATTGGTGTTCTTCTTGAATTTCTGGAGGTTATATGCCTCGGGGAACACCTCCCTTGGCAATATGTTCCAGAGCCTCGGGTCTTTGGAAAGAGATGTTCTGCAGGTCTCCAAAGTGACCACGAAGGGGTGCGAAGCCTCAACTCGACAGGTCAATCTCGCGGGAACTGCCAAGGGAGGAACAATTGTTGATAATTCAGAAGAGCATCGTCCATGAAAATAACTTTAAAATAAAGTCAGATCGTCAACTTTTCTACGGTGTTCCAGAGAAGTGAGCGAGTTTGTGAGCGAGGCATCACCCACGAGACGAATTGCCCTTTTTTGGACAGAATCCAACAGTTTCAGGGTATGTTTGGGTGCTGCACTGTCTCAAATCACTGAATTTGTCGATGGATAGTAGTAGTCAGATTTTGGGCGAAATATAGTACTCCTACTAGTTCCTCGACGGATAATCTATCACAATATATCCAACAAAACATGATGAATCCAATGAAAAAATATTACAGTTTGTGGTACATTTTCAATAGGCTATCAGACAGTCAGTATATCACATCTATTTTTTATTTTTCCTTCATCACGAGACGAATTGCCCTTTTTTGGACAAAATCCAACAGTTTCAGGGTATGTTTGGGTGCTGCACTCCAAATGTGGGAAGAGTATTCCAGGACAGGTCGGATCTGTGCCTTATAGATCATGAGCAGCTGACTGGAAGTGAAATAGCTCCTGGCTCGAAACAGAAAACTAAGTTTTTGGGATGCACCTTTAGCAATTGATCTCACGTGATTTTCACAAGAAAGGTTATTGCTGATAGTAATCCCAAGCATCGAACTGGATGTCTTCAAAGGTATGGTTACTCCTGACAAGCTCATGTTGGGCACAGTGAGATCGGCTTTTCTAGAGAAACGGTTTGCTTGTGTTTTGTTTGCATTAAAATCTATCAAGTTATTGGATCCCCATTCGAGAATTGTTGCCAAGTCCATATTCCCTCGTTCGTTTCTGATCTGCCTGGCTGGAATTGGAGCCCTGGAAGAAAAGGCGGTATGGAGGGTACTATCAACCGCGAAGCTGTGTACTGGACATGAAGTTCCAACAAATTCTTGATATGGAGTAGAAATAGTATTGGTGCTAGAATTGATCCTTGCGGAACACCAGCATTAATTTTTTCAAGTTTTACCCTGTCCATTTTCTTGTTGATATGTTGAAGCGCAATCAATCCTAACTTCAACGATGTATCACACATGATACGTAAAAAGATATTATCTTAGTTGAATGTAATCTGTGCACGAAAATCTGTCAAAAAAACTGACTGAAAGACACGTGCACGAACAACTGTCAAAAATAAATATAACAAGAATAAGGATACACTGTTTCCTTCGAATTCTGTTATTCTTGAAGTATTACGTTTGTCAAAATATCAAGTGTGATTCATCGTTGAAGTTAGAATTGATTGCAGTTCGCCAATCAACAAAAATGTATACGGTGTAACTTGAAGAAATGAAGTTAGTGGTATATGTTTTCAGGGCAGGGATAGTTTGACAGAATTCGACTTTGACACATGGTCTTCAAAGTCATTTGGGTTTGACAAAAGTGTAGCTGTTTTGAAAATTGTCCAAGCAGCATTACTGAGATATTCGCTGTATGAAAGGATCTGGTGCACCCGTATACTGTCGTCACCACCGATACGTCGTTACCACCGATATCGGTGGTAACGATACTGTGCTTTCACGTTAACATCCTACATGAGAAAAAACCCGTGTGATATCTTAATTTGATGGGAGGAAGAAAGCGAACCATGTCGCTTTGCTCACTCCTACGTAGCTGCTGCTAGCCCAGAGCACGACTGAAAATTTTGATATAACTTCCACCGAGAAACTTCGTCTACAACTATCAAATGACCCTGTATATAGTACATGAAATGATGTATACAAATAAAGCAGCGATTGCCGGTATAAGTGAAGTATTAAAAATATGTCAAGTATGTTGAAAAAGTAGTTACTGTTATGACACGTGAATAAAATTGTGCAAAACCATATATTATTAGAAATAGTATACATAGAGTACGTATCAAATGACCAGGCCCAAAAACAATGAGATATTGTTTTAAATGAAACCAGAAGGCTCTTTTGATAATTGTTAGCGTCGCATGCAAATCTCGAATGCTCTTCCTCGCGGAATTAGTTTTCAGAAAGAAGCCAGAACCGCTCTCATACAAACATGTAACTCATGTAAAGTGGTTAAATAAAGCTAACTAACTAAGTAACTAAATATGGACTCCACAGTTTCGATTATTATTCCAGGGTATCCTAGGATCCGGTTTCGCCTTGAAGGTGCAACAGAAACAGCGCCAGAAGCACTTCAACCGACAAATCCCCGCCGCCGCCATGTTGATTCAGTGCCTGTGGCGCTGCTTCGCGGCGGACAAGTGCTTCAACTCTAGGGCAACGTGGCAGGTGTACCTCACGGACTCGAACGGGGGGCCTTTGGTGAGCACCAACGCCACCAGCGGCAGCGGTAGGGACTACAGCATGCCATTGTCCAAGGTGAGACTTGGTTTTATTTTCTAATCACTATATTATGCACCATCGATTTGGATGCGAAGAGAATATGATTTGAGATACTGAATGGCGGTTGTGGAATAATTGGAAATGTTCCTAAGTGCATATCCACGGCCTCTATTCGATTGATGTAAAACGCATCGTGGACTATACATATAGATCATTTGAGGAAAAAATTGAATCCTATTGCTGGTATTATATATAAAATTCGAAATTTCATTCCTGTTAGATATCTAAAGAGTATTTATTTTTGTCTTTTTTATTCAAATTTACAATATTTAATATCTATTTGGGGAAGTAAAAATATTTCATGTTTGAAGCCACTCATGAAATCCCAAAATGAAACTATAAGTGCATTTTCAATATAGCTTTTTTAGGATCAACTGTAAATCTATACAAACCTAAAGACTTGCTGAATCTAGTTTCATTATGTAAACTCAAAATTGTTTTATTCATTTTGTCAGGAAAGAATTGAAAATATCAAATTTGAATTTTAATGAGTTAATACGATTCACGCCCATGAAACAAGGCAATTTAATTTATTGATAGCAAATAATTATAAATAAAATTTCGGAAAACAATCAATATTTCATAATGGAATAATTTTATATAAATACTAATGAGTTGAAAAATATAGAAGAAGCAGAAAAATTCTAAATCAAATTTAAGAAATATCTGCTCAGTAAACTTTAATTCCATATCTACTAAACATTCACAATTTTATTACTCAAAATGGATTATAATATTTTCATTTTATATTTTATTATAATTTTTTTCATGAAAAACAATAATTGTGAAATTATTATTTTTTCGATGTATTATGTTATATGTATGTTTTGTTATATATATATCCCTATTATACACAATAATGTTTCTTGGGGTAATAAAGACAATCAATCAATCATATTCAAGATACGTATGTACCTACCTATAAACATATTGAAATAATACCCTTCATATTTTAATTCATTTATAGAAACGAGAAAATATTGAATAATGTGATGTTGAATACAGAATTGTTGTCTTTGGATGTATGTATTTTCTGTTGAATATTCAGAATGATATTATATGTATATCTTTATATGAAGGAGAATGCAAATTCTCTACTTCAGAAGATTTTGTTTTCAAATTCTTATCGTGTGTTCAATAGATGTAATTAAATATTCGTCGTGGCATATAGCCAGGAAAAGTAGTTGTTTTCTGTTGAATAAACCGAGAAAGAATTAATATTTTCATCACATGGAGAATGCGAATTCTCAATCTATTTCTTTATATATGTATATCAATTTTTTGTGTTCATATATATATTTGAGAATATTTCTTTTCAATATTATTATTATTATTAAAAAAAATCGAGTTATAACTCAAAATTGAAATCATCTTGATTCGAATTATAACTCGTAATCGGTACTGATTTCGAGTTGTATCAGAAACTCAGTGCTATCTTAAGAATCCGATATCATTATCTTTGTTCCGTTTTAGAATCACGAACTTGTGTCCTTGTCTATTAGCTTAAGCCCTTAGTATTAGCTTAGTTCTAGATGCAGTGTTCAATGTATCGGTGTTAAGTATCCATACGTTGGGTCAGTCCCTGATATTACAGGTGGCAAAAAAGGCGTCGGTGTTGAAGAGGAAGAAATCCAAGAACCGGATGGAGGTAAATACGTCTGGGGCGCGGACAGAGGTCAATACCCCTGGTCCTGGCACGCCACTGGCCGATACGCCCACTGGCGCACAGGCTATCGGTGGTCAGTCAGGGAAGGCGTTGTCCGATACTGACGTCATGTTTTACATGGAAGAACCGAAATCAGGTTAGTCAAACGCACATCTTCAGCAGTATTTCAGAATCCAGATTCCTCATTTGCGATCTAGACTGGTGATTCGACAATGTACCTAGGCGACTACATTTTCGCGAATATACGAGGTAAATTCTCACAACCGTTATTGTGGTAAAAATTCTCTTGATATATCACAAATTTCAATTAGGAAAAGAAAATTTTTTTTTAGTTTTTACAATCTCAACTATTTTTTTTTCAAAATAGCGAGGGGAGTTAGGAAAAAATCAAGCAACGAAAATGTTCCGTTTCCTTTGAAAACATTTTCAATCAAAATAATGTACTGTTTACTTCGCGCAAAAAAACACGCCTTTTTGCTATGAACGATAGAATAAAATGAGATATCGAATCGGTATAAGTTGAATCTAAAAATCCACAACTAATATAAACTAAGCAACACCAATTCCGTCGGACAGCAAAATTTTGTCCCTGTTGAAATATGAATAACTTTTTTTCTGCTTTGAACAATTTGAATTCGGGTTACACTGTTCGCTGGCCCAGTCTTTCCGCTATAATCTCGTATTTCTTTGAAACATGGGGTTCTTGATATAACATCGCTACAGGGTCATACAGACTGAACTCCACTGAATTGGCCAGACCAGGTGATGTCACTGGTCACATGGTCATTCTACAAGAAGTACAAATGGAATCTGCAACCAAACCATCGGACATAATGCCAGCCAGGCTCAGTTTCGATCATACCTTTGAAGTGGTTATAAAAAGCCGCCCTAGGTACGGTTCCGCTGAGCCTCAGCTGGACAGAGGTTCCCTTGTTTGGTACACCGATGGTTCGAAAATGGAAGAAGGGGTAGGCGCGGGTGTATATGGACCCGGATGTAGGATATTTGAAGCCTTAGGTCACTCCCCCACTATCTTCCAAGCTGAAATACATGCCATCAACCTTTGCGCCCAAAGGTGCCTGAGCAAAGGTCTAAAGGGTGCCAACATATATATCTGCTCAGACAGCCAAGCCAAACTAAAAGCCCTAAAATCATTCGTTTTCACATCAACGATTACATGGGAATGCTTTGAAACACTCATGCAACTGGGAAAGGGCAACAAAGTCACACTCATGTGGGTTCCAGGGCATGAAGGAAGCAAAGAAAATGAGGCAGCTGATCGCCTCGCAAAAAAAGGTGCAGCATCTGCACTTTTTGGTCCTGAGCCTTTTTGTGGGATGAGCAAATGTCACCTAAAGGAAGAACTCGGGAAATGGGAAGAAATTGAAAAGTCCTCCTACTGGAGAGCAACTCCAGGTCAACGACAAGCGAAAAGGTTCATCAACCATTCGCAGAACCGAGCCAAAGAGCTACTCAGCCTCAGCAAACCAGAGCTAAAGCTTATCACAGGCTTTCTCACAGGGCACGGTCCTCTGAGGTACCACCTCAAAAAGATGGGTCTGGCGGAGACTGACACTTGCCGCTTTTGTAACAATGCGACCGAAACCGCGGAACACATACTTTGCTCATGTGAAGTATTAGTCCGCCAAAGGCTGAACCACCTAGAACAGGTCTATCTCACCCCTGCTGAAGTGGAAAAGTCAGGAAAATCGTAGGCTTCATCAGAAGTCTAGGGTTAGAGGACCAAAACTAGATAGGGGTAATCACAATAGATCATCTAGGTCGCAGTGATCGAGAGGTCTCACAGCATATATGACCCATCTACAATCTACAATCTACAATCTATTGTAAAAACTGATTGAATAAATAATTTTTGTCTCTCGAAATATAAAGTGCTTTTTTAAAAAGCCTTTTCGGGAAAGTAAAAACATAAAGCATCTTGAGTTAATTCTGATCTTCATATCTCTTCATCTGAAGTTCAAGCTTCAAAATGACCCTGAGATTTCAGAAATCGATTGACGAGGAAAAAAGTTATGACTGCAAAACCAAAAAGTTGATTTTCTGATATCACTCTGTAAATAAAGAGATAAGGAAATAATTCGAGAAATGTTCCAAGATAATGACATCATCTACATGCCTCTACTGTCAAAGTTGAAAAAAAAAAGTTTTTCTTCATTTGGGATAGGTACTTTCAAAATTTCCGTAATTTTGCACAGTTTCAGGTAACGCCCTGTAGCGATTTTATGTGAAGAGCCCCATGTTTCAAAGAATTACGAGATTATAGCTGAAGGACTGGGCTGGCGAACAGTGTGATCCGAATTCAAATCGTTCAAAGCAGAAAAAAGTTATTCATATTTCAACAGAGGCAAAATTTTGAAGTGCGACGAAATTAGTGTTGCGTAGTTTATATCTACTTTATACAGAGTGTTTCATATTATATGGGATGATACCACTGACTTACCTACTACCTTGACCGTTGGTGGTCATATCTCAGCAACCTGAAAATCTTGGTGAAATTGCTCACATGAAAACACTTCTACACAATGCACAGACATAAAATGAACAAACAATGGTAGATTTCGGGAGAAAAACAACTACTTTCCTGGCTAATACCAAGTAAAACATTGAATTACATCCTCCCGAAATCTATGCATCGACTCGTATAAACGAATACTGATACAAGTGATTCTGCCCTGAATGCCTATTGATTTCGATTCAGCCAGGCCAGCCAGGATTATGTTATTAAAATCGACCGAAAAAATCTAAAAAATTATGGAATTGAGTAATAGTCCACTCGCCTAATTTCAAGTTTCTCTCATCAGTGATCAGAAATATCAGAATGAATTCAATGAATAGGTATATCATCTAACAAAAATAAATGTTCCCAGGTACGCCGAATAGGACGAGAAGAGGAGAGAGGGAAAGTATTAGGGGTGCATACTTCACAAGTCAAACAAGCACAGTAACCGAGGCAGCTAGCGACGATATCGACGATCTAGATGGTGAATTGCCGAGGGTTACACAGTAAGTAAACTTATGAATGATTGAACAGTTCAATCCCACATTCTCAGTCAGTTTCAGCGACAATCTGCGTTGGAGTATGTCTACAAACCATCAGTTTTGATAGATCGACGAAAAATTATTATGGACTAAACATTTGAGAAATAGGCATTTTATTCAAAATCCGAAATATTATTCCCATAAAATACTTGAAATGTATTTACTTTTGCCTCATTTATTCAAATTTGCAATATTTAATTTCTATTTGGGGGAGTACAAATATTTCACGTCTGAAACCACTAATGAAATTACAAAACAAATCATTTAAGTGCATTTTTCGTCTACATTTTCTAGAACCAACGATAAATTCATACAAACCTAGACATTTTCTGAACCTGATTTCGTTATATACACTTGAAATATGTTGCTTTCTTCATTTTGCCAGGAATAAATTGTAAATATCGAATTTAGCTTTTAATGAAGTCAATACAGTCCATAATTATTGTGGGACTAGACAATTGAATTACTTGATAGCGAATACATTCAAGTCAAACATTGGCAAACAAAATGTTCTTCACAATGGAATAATTTTATACAATTCATTACCGAATGAGTTGAAAAATATACATTATGCAAGAAGGTTCAAAACCAATCTTAAAAAATACTTGCTCAGGACAATTTGAATGAAGAATATGTGGCATGATTTGGCTATCTGCCACGTCGATATAATTCAATGTTCGACGTGGCAAATAGCCAGGAGAGTAGTTATTTTCTGTTGAATATTCAGAATGATCTTATGTACATATCTCTAGGTATATGAGGGAGAATGCAAATTCTCTACTCCAGAAGATTTTGTTTTCAAATTCTTATCGTGTGTGTTCAATAGATATAATTCAATGTTCGTCGTGGCATATAGCCAGGAAAGTAGTTGTTTTCTGTTGAATGGACCGAGAAGGAATTGATGTTTTCATCACATGGAGAATGCGAATTCTCAATGTATTTCTTCATAAATACACTGTGTCCATAAAGTCACCCCCCCCCCCCTGGTTAACTATTGAACGGATGGGATTTTTTTTTCCATTTTTTTTTGCTTCAGTGCTATATATTGTTCCAAAAAAAAAATATGAAAGATACTTCGATTGAAAGGTCTTTCGATTCTCTATACAACCTCAGAATCTCAGACAAAAATATTCATCCAAAACAAAATGGCGGATGATAACGTTTGAAATCTCACACCAGAATTCTTTCGACTGGATGGCTATTAAAGTGCTCGCATGTGATCTTCAAATCTTTATTGGCGTATAGAAGAGTTCTCTATCTATGAAGATATCAATAGAAAGCCATTTTGAAGAGAATAACATGGTAGTCACGTGGAATAAACATTGTTCTTTATTTGAATAAATATTTCTAAAATTTTGCAGACTTTGGAAAGACCATCGAGCAAAGGTATAATTGACTACCATGTTATTCTCTTCAAAATGGCTTCCTATTGATATCTTCATGGATAGAGAACTCTTCTTTACGCCAATAGAGATTTTAAGATCACATGCGAGCACTTCAATAGCCATCTAGTCGAAAGAATTCTGGTGTGAGATTTCAAACGTTATCATCCGCCATTTTGTTTTGGATGAATATTTTCGTCTGAGATTCTGAGGTTGTATAGAGAATCGAAAGACCTTTCAATCGAGGTATCTTTCGACCCCCCACTCCATTTAAAAAAATCTTCCAAAATAGCGCCCAGGCGCCATTTTGGAGGATACATATTTTTTTTGAAACAATATATAGCACTGAAACTACCATTGAAGCAAAAAAAATTGAAAAAAAAATCCCATCCGTTCAATAGTTAACCAGGGGGGGGTGACTTTATGGACACAGTGTATATCCATTTTTTTATGTTCATAATTATATCTGAGAATATTCCTTTTCATCACTTTATAGTTTTGAGTATTTTGTCTTTTGATCCACAGTAAAAATATTCAAGTGTACTGTTATAAGACGATATTTGTCGTTTTTTTGTTATCAATGCACTTGATCCATCCTCTTTATGCTTGAATCAGTCCAGCAGCGTCACATGGCTCGATTTTCACCGTTTTACCCTAATTCCAGACATTTTTCTCGTTTCAGGTTAACTGAAGCACACAAGAACGCGATCCGAGCTATTCGGAAAATCAAATATTTCGTCGCCAGAAGGAAATTCCAACAGGCGAGAAAACCTTATGACGTCAGGGACGTCATAGAACAATATAGCCAGGGACATCTGAACATGATGGTCCGAATAAAGGTAGGTTACCGGAAATCAATTTCGATCAAATAATAACAGGATTTCTCTCGGGTATAGTACTATGAAATGGAGAATTCAAGGAAATCGATGAGCGACAGACACTATACAGGGTTTCTCAGAGTTGTGGTGAAATATTCATGGTTTATTATTTACACAATGGGCTCTTATCACAAAAAAATTTAATTTCATAATTCGATAGAACTCACCCAAACTAGCTCACCACCGCAAACCGTTTCTTGCTGTGAGCTCCCTACGTTTTATAAAAAATTATTGAAATCCCCGATTTTTCGGACCTCTGAAAACGAGGCGATGATGTGACGTCAAAACCCTAATACTGAAACAAGATCATTCCAGGCAGAGGTGAATGATACATGATTTCTGACAGAGTGAATTAGCGCGAGATCACAGTTGAAAGAATGGGCGTGTACACCTTGGTAGAACTTTTAACTCAAACCATGTTTATAATGATCCTTCCATACATAAATAATGATTGACGACATAATTCGATCGAAAAATTTACTGGAATGTTCAATTTTTGGACATTAATAATAGTACCATCTGAAAACGGATCCTTTTATGACGTAGAAACCTCATCTCGCCATAGTTAAAAGAAAATACCAAACGCCGGACGGAGACTGAGGCAACTGATATATTAATTGTTTCAACTGTGATCTCGCGCTAATTCACTCTGTCAGAAATCATGTATCATTCTTCTTTGTCTGGAATAGCTTGTTTCAGTATTAGGGTTTTGACTTCACATCATCGCCTCGTTTTCAGAGGTCCGAAAAATCGGGGATTTCAATAACTTTTTATAAAGCGTTAGGGAGCTCACAGCAAGAAACGGTTTGCGGTGGTGAGCTAGTTTTGGGTGAGTTCTATCGAATTATGAAATAAACATATTTTTGTGATATAAGCCCATTAATGATGAAAACCTTCGAGGGGGTTTATTCTTGGGAGATGAAAACTTTTTCCTGACCTCATTTTAATTACAGGAATTACAACGAAGGTTGGATCAAACATTGGGCAAACCAGGTAGTTATTTGGCTGGGATAGACAGGGTGGGAAACGTCAAGCCCATGACGGTTGGAGCTAGGTTATACAGGGTAGAGCAACAAGTAAGTAGTAGATATTATACACATTCTATTCTCATATTCCATATGATTCTCTGTAGTTATCTCACAAAAGAGTAAATTGAAAATGATTCGACAAATTTTCAAAAATTCACCAATGGCAACATGTTTGACTGTTTGAGAAAGGACCTGTAGAATTACTATTCAATTTGACGAGCATTTATCTCGTGTAGTATTCGATCAATCATTTCTTGATATCATCTTCATGATTTGAATGCAAATTGATGTTAGATATGCCAAATCAATGAAATAAATCACTCACCTCAAATTATTCTAGCGACAATAATATCATAAGTAGATTATTCCCACTATAATAATATTGTTGTTGTTATCTTATACGTAAATGACTGAGATTGAAAGTTTCTATTGGTTGTCACAAACGTCGCTTATATTTTTGATGGTAAAATCTGAGATCACTGACAATAATGCTATCGACACAGAATAATCAACAATTGTTGAGTATTCTGTGCTATCGATGTGTTGAATCAACTCAACAATAGACTTCCTCATAAGTGACCAAAGTAAGCATTTCATTCCTTTATGGATCAAGTTTGCTTGAATAATTCAGGAAAAAATTGAATCAAATATACAGGGTGTTTTCTAAACTCTCTGACAGGATAAAAGCAGCGAATCCTTACCTAATTTTGATACGAGAATGTAGAATACTTCTTTTCAAATGTCGCTCAGTGTTCAAGGATACAAGGTGTTCAAACTTGGTTCAGATATTTTTTCAAACAGCCTGAAGGTTTATTTTTGGTCTATGGATATGCAATAAAATGGTTTTTATTTTTTATCTCGAAAACAAAGTGAGATACGGAAACACCATATGATATAAAGAAAGTGTTACATTAGTTGCTTAATCCGAAAAAATATTGAAATTTCTAAAAAACTTGATGGACTATATTTTTTTGTCAATAATCTTGACTAAGGTGCTCCTCCGGACGCCACTGGACTCGATAATTTTTTTCTATCAATGTCTAAGTCAGCTCCTCATATCGATAAATAACGTTATCGAATTTCAACTGAATTGGGTGAAGCATATCTGAAATAAAATAAAAAACCGATTGAACACCTAGGATCCAGAGAGAGGATCCTACCTTAGAGCTTCACCACTAGATGGCTTTATAGTCATGTTGTTATGACTATAACTTCAAATTCGTTATATACCCGAAGCGTAGAGTTGTCCCAGTTGTCAGCGGACCGAGAGCGGCTGATGAGACCTAGTGGGTCGAAACAGTACTGTCTCGCTCCTGCTGACAATTGAGGCAACTCTGTTCATCCTGGATCTCTTAGTAATGAGATCTAGCAGTTGAATAGGTGGTGGAAATATTCACTCAAGTATGTCAGGTAGTGCCATCTGTCAGCAGACTGGTTTACTTGTAGTACCACTCTGTAGCGTATAGACGTGAGGGTCTGTACGTGTGACTATAGATGTCAGCGCCATACAGTGTGTGTCGCGATCTCTGGATCCTACCTTATTAGAGGTTTGCCACTAGATGGCTATACAACATGACTATAACTTCATGTTATACCCTGCATATATCATTTCGTTATCAGATGATGGTAAAAATTTGCAGCCGGATCTTGGACTATTATAGTGAATTGAAAATCTATTCTTAGGTGCTACCAGTTGAATTTGCGATCTATAGAATTCCTATATAGTTTTCTAGCATAATATTCCTCTAGATATGATCTATTCAATTTTTCCCTGAGATATTCTCTCAAAACCATGCCTTCACAATGCGAAGTTAGGATCATTTCGATGAGTTTATCTTCTTTTCAGTTGGGAACAATGGATAAAAAACTGGACGCCATTACGAACGTGATGAACGTTTTAGCACAACAACATCAACAACAACAACAAATAGGAATTCGACCAATTGAGGATAGTGCTTAAGGCAATCAATATTATAACAAAGAAAACATATAATCATATTTTATTATGCAATTCAGAGACAGCACAATATCATAATATAGTATACCTAGTCAATTTCCTCATAAGTATTCTATAATCGAAACGAAATGCATAATAATTCCGTTTGATTTCCAAACATGTTCATATTTATACATAGTAGTCAGTCATGATTTTTGTCGGTTACTCAGCCGAAAAGATACATATAATGATGAAGATGGAAAGCCCTGATTTCAAGTGACAATGGAAAATAAAAAATCTCCACCACCCCGTGTGAGAGTCGAACTCACAACCTCTGGGTTACATGCCCAACACTCTGCCAATTGAGCTAACAGGACTTCCGTCGATCAATCGGCAGAGGACGAACGGGGAAATATGGAGACTGTATAGTACCTGCTAGCGATGCTTCGTATGGTCTTTCCCAGCGAGCACAAAAACATCTCAGAGATGTTAAAAGTACGAGATTCCGAGACATTGAACCTCCACTGCGATGTTCTGTTCACACATAAATTGAACTATTATAGAACAGCCAATGTCCGCCGCAGGCGGCAATTATCGAGATGTCCTTGATATGTCACAAAACTACCTTCTCCCTAGTTCTTTTTAAAGCCTTTTCATGGACACAACAAAACATTTTCAACGCGTCTTGCGCACATTAAATCGCTGTAAAAAAACATTTTTGAGGTACTTTTCTGAAGCCTTTTGTTAAAATGAACTTTTGCATTAGAGGATTCCATTTCCCTTGAATGAAAAAATGCATTAAAAATAGATTGAACATAAAAATATTTTCTTGATATGAAATTACCTTCTTAATCGGTTTCTGAGTACACAGACATATAATCGGAAATAGATTTCCCAATTTTTGAAATGTTCTCCACAATGCATAATTTTGCAACTGCGGAGAAGCTGTGTATTGATGAATTCGTACTTTTATATATTGATTACACTGAGGCACCGAACAACACATCTTGCATCTGATGTATATTATTACAAACTAAATAAGTCTTCTAACACAATAAACTTCACCAAATTCCGCCAAATTCCTTCCTGTTCGTTAGCAGCGTGATGTAAGCGTGACACGCTGCAAACGCGAATGCCAATTGCGAACAAGAAGAACAAAATCGAAAACAAATCAGAATTCATCGTATTGTGACGTAAGCATGAGACGTTGTGGTGGGGCAAACAAAGAAAGGGCACAAAAGAACAAAAACAATACTTTCAATATCTTTCTAAGACCTCTTTGGGAAGTGTATATTACGCCTCAAAAAAACATCCTCATGCCTACATTTCTAAAACATCCCAAAACATCCCAGGGATACCTCTCAGTAGGCAAACAAAGAAATGCCACAGAAGAACAAAAACAATACTTCAATATCCTTCAAAGACCTCTTTGGTCAGTGCATATTACGTCTCAAAATAACATCTTCATGCCAACATTTTCAAAACATCCCAAAACATCCCAGGGATGTTTGTGCTCACTGGGTATCGACCTTTCTGCCGATTGATCGAAGGATGTCCCGTTAGCTCAATTGGCAGAGCGTTGGACATGTAACCCAGAGGTTGTGAGTTCGACTCTCACACGATGCGGTGGAGTTTTTTCATTTTCCATTGTCACTTGAAATCAAGGCTTTCCATCTTCATCATTATATGTTCATATTCAATTGGGTGGGTAGCTGGTTATCGTTTTCTGTATACTTCACCCTGTATTGATCCAAAACCAAACTGTACAGGATGAAACCATATAACTTTCAGGAAAAGTTATCTCATAAAGGAATTCCGTTAATGCTGAATTCACCCTATTTCCTCTATAATTTATCGAAACAGAACAAGAACATTGAAACCTCAAGTGAAATTAGCAATTTTGAATCTGTTGAAATAACAATTCGGGATCAAATTGTGAATGAATAATGTATACAAGTGAATAATTTTTCTTCAGATTGAACCATTCGGTGAATGGGAAATCTCACCATTTGGATCAAAATAAGTAAATATTGAAATTTCACAGTCTATGAGATGTATATAAACTTATATATTCCGGATATCAATGTGTTTTTGAATCTCATCTACATATCATTCCAATACAAAAATATATCATTCCAGCTATAGTAAAAATCGCTAATCAATTAATATCGAATAAATTTTAGCTGATAGGACTTCAACTTGAATTTGTCTACTTAAGATAGTACTCTCGGGCACATATTGTACCTAACATATTTTATATTTAGAAGTTATAGTATTTCTACACAACTTTGTATAGATTGTGCCTATCGCTGAAATGCACCTAGAATATTACTGTGGGAACATAAAATGGAGGAACAGTGGTTTTTGGTTTACATTTACCAAAACCATCGATTTTGTAAAAGATTTTTGATACTTGGTGCATTCCAATATCCATAGCTCTTCAAATATCACTATGTAGAATGTAGATCGAGATGCATAAAACCTGGTGATACTAGTGGTGGTGGTGATGCTATATCTACCAGGTGGCTACGAGAAACGGGCCGCCCTTGTAACTTCTGAATCATTTGAGATAAAATTATGAAATTCAGAGGGTTTAAATATCATCTTAATTTGAACGAATCAAAACACTATCAGTGACTCAGTGAGACAGTATATTGAATGTATCTATCAGTAGATTTTCGACTTGACAATCCATATACAAGGTTGCTGAATTGTATTGAAACAGCTAAATGTAACACGAGGGTTCGCAAAAAATAGACAGGGTTATATAATTGCGACTACAACCAAATTTCACATCAATTTGAAATGCAGCATCAAATATTCTATGGTAAGTATAAAGGCAGATATTGTGTTTTGAAATCAACAATTTAGGACATCCCCAATTTAATTTCTGGTTATGTCAATTGGACTTTTTCATCAGTTCATTCCTATCTACAATATACCAGAAATTCAGCCATTTTCAGAGTTTTTTTCACTTGAAAAAATTACACTTGGAGGTCAATATCGAGAAAACTGTCAATTTTTGGAGGTAAGGTCAATTGGATTTTTTCATCAGTTCATTCCTATCTACAACATGCCAAAAATTCAACCATTTTCAGATACTTTTTTTGTCAAAAAAATGACATTTGGAGGTCTATATCGGAAAAAATGTCCATTTTCTGAGGTTCGTTCAATGGAATATCTGTTCAGTATATCAAAGTCTGCAACATAACCAAAAATTCAGCGATTTTCATCGAGAGCCATTTTCCCTATAGTTTAGTGCGGGGTCCTTTCAGTATTTGATACAAATAAGAATTAATAAAGCAGAAATTGTATTCTACGTAGATATAATATGGCAATGTGTCTCATTGATTTGTTATTCTACGTGGTTGCCGAAAAACAATTTTTTTTTACTCACAGACTTCTAGGACTCGCATACGGCTCGGCCAAGAATTATGTCTACTCGTCCAAAAAAACAGTATTTTCCGGACTTGTTACGTAAATTACTATTGTTATAACTGAACAGATGCACCTCATTCTTACCCTATTCAATCTTCTTGTCCAAAGTTTTTCGAACCCTCGTCGTAATGATGGTAATATTTAGTCGTTTCCATGCACAGCAACGTGCATTTAGATGTAAACTAACATAGTGATACAGCTTTCTCTTAGAAACAAACATTGTAATTTGAATTTGTATTGCTAAAGAATTTAACATACGTTGGACGAAATTTTTACCTTGTTATATAATTAGGGTCCAATCGATATCCTTCTAGTGGTATAAGATATATTGTAAATATTTTAAGTATCACTCGGTACCTACTTCTGTTACACAACTTATTGTTCGATTGAATTTTTAATGTTGTTATTCTATGAAAAAATGGACATATACAATTTCACAATGTTCATCAGATTCAGCAGCTGGTATATTATCTTCTTCATTTTTTGTCTCACAGAAATTTTGGAAAAATGTTCTACCTACTATACATTTTTCAGTAGAACGTTTTATTTAAGTAATGTTGTTTTGAATAGCCCTACGATAACTGAAGAAGTGTTCTTTAAATAGCATCCAGTCTAGAAAACTAGATGGAAAATGGATAGGTACAGAAAAAAATAGGGTAGCGTTTGAGATTTATATGTATGTTTTTTTTTCGGTGAATCAGTATCGGATACCAATTCGATCTGTCTCTTTTGAAGGTACGAGTCATGCGCTACTCAGAATACAAGGTATTGATAAAATACCAATCGAATATGTTTGGTCTATTTTTTGTTACGTACCTATATACCTGTTTCATGGAATCTTTCTTCTTTCCAAGAGAGTAGATCGAGCCTTAATACCTACTACCTATACTTCTATCGATTGAAAACAATACCCTACTTTTTTCCTTCATAAATTTCGATTTACTGGACTAATTTCCAAAAGCCTAATTTCCATATCCGGATGAGTGCCTCTAAATCTGTGATTTATCGTCTTAAAAAACTTCATGTATTGTAACCGAATTACAAAGAATCGACACTGAATATTTTGAGGACCAAAAATACAATCCCAATCTAATAAATCAGGAATTACCGTGAAAGAAAAAATAATCGTCATATACAGAAACACCCTGTATATCCTTCTTATTACCTATAGCACTATCACATATTTGGGATTATTCTGATTACTGAATCATCAAAGCTTTTTTATGGATTCCCTAGGATCTACAGATCTAAGTATCTAATAAAACGTAGCAATAATTTTTGAAAAATACTCGTGTCTATCGCCGAATCATCCCTTAATTTTGTTCTATTGTTGAAAGAATACGTACTCTTATGTGAAAAAACGTTGTTTATCATTATGATTATATTCTGAAATGTTTGTACTCTCATACTAACTCATTATTGATCTCAAAGTTCGATGTTTTTTTATGATCTTCTCTGTACCTACACGATAAGTAAATCAAGTAAACCTTGCCGTAGTTGCCTATTTTTAGGATTAAAAGTTGTTTCATAAGCTTCTAAAGCCTTCTAGATTAGTCTGTGACATATTCATTGTGATGGGGTTGTAACAACGTCAAATTTGTATTTCTATAGTATAATGAAAGATGTTTTAATCTCTAACACCTATGGTTATTTGGGAATATATGTACCGAATAATAATGGGTGAACCAAATGAAGTCGACATAGCGTATTTCCAAAATTATTTCACTGTACATAAACTTGACTTGGGTTAACAAATAACAAATATTCGATGATAGCATTGTCATGATCTCCGATAATAATACCCATTCATGCCACTAATTTAATAATTTGTCGGAAAAACCGTAAGCATTCTGATACTGTCCGAGTATAAAATAATGATAAAATAATTGTGTGCATTGTAAAAATAGCCACCCTGCAATGATAACTTGATGCATCAATTTAGATCGAAAATTGTATGGATATCTTGCATGCCTCATCTCATAATAGTTGAAGGTTTCATGCCATATTCATTATAACTCTGGTTTTGCAACACCGAACATTGCACCAAGCCTATGATGCAATCAACACTATTCATATCTATTTTTCAAACATGTCTTCCATTGCATTTATAATTCTAAATAATGATCTTTGTCAGTAAAATTATGAATATTCTTCGAAAGCTATTTCTCTTCTTGTATTGTCGTCCTTGAATGTTACTTTGGGCCTAAGCTCTGTATAGAATTCTGCATATGAATGAAGGTCTGTACCTATATCAATTTCGAAAAGGATTTCAAATTTTATATACGGATATCATATTATTCCAATCAGAGAAATATGCAGGTTTTCTCTATCAGAATTGTACGTCACCTGAGAGTCCTGAGATCTATTTGACAATTTTTTATTCAAGACATCAAATAGGGACATTCAGATAGAGTGACTTTATAAATACAGTGACGACAATAGTGGTCAGATTTTTCAAACGATGAAATGAAAATATCAAAAATCTAAACCTGACATCAGGTGGGTACTTCGAAGGCGCAAATTCATAACTGTATGGGATATACCCTTCAGATTTTTTGTCATTCAGCGACTTGACAACGAATGACATTCAGGAAATGGTATCCATTTGGAGGTCTATTGTCGTCATTCTATTTAATCTATTCACTCCACATTTAGATAATCATGGTTTTTTCAAATTCCAATTGAATACACTATGAAAAACAAAAGCATGCATCTTCGAACTATACCTACTACTATTTTCATCGATTATACTTTTCGAATAAGCTTCCACATGGTATTTGTCATCAGGGTACGGACATATCATAGCTCCTTTCTCTTTTAATCATCTAGTGACTTTGGTTTCGTGTATTGGCGTCCCTGGCATGACATTGCTGTCACGTCACATTCATACACGTTAAAAGAGATCTTACAAAATTTTAATTTCATACTTGATCTCAATACGACATTATCCAATTCAGTTTTGGAAGGATGGTAAAATGTGCTGCGTTAGGCTGTATCAATCAGTTGGATGGCAAATTTGAATTTGTCAGCTTTCCATCAAATGCAAATGAACTTAGAACATGGAAAGTGAAGTGACCGAATGGGGAAAATCGGTAAATACATCAGCAAAATATTTGAGGTAAAACTAATACAAAATCACATATTATACTTTCTCATTGTACGTATAATTATCCACTCCACTAGTTTTTGGATGCATTTTAGTAGAAACAGTTTTGATTAAAACGGAGGATTAAAAGAAGAGGCATATGCCCTACCATTTAAAAAATTATACTTACATTCAGGAAACATTGAGTGTTCGTGAAAAACTGCAAAAATGATTCCCAACATAAATATATACAGCACACATGACATATGAGCACATTAGTTTGAATACCCACATAACATTTCTCACCATTTCTCAACCATAAGACTTAGTCTGAAATCAAAATTAATTTAATGATAGGTACTGCCCAAGAACAGTCCCATTTGGTGAAACGTATTAAACTTTCAGAAAAATTTGCTCACTGCCTCACAAAAATTATGCTGGAGTTGAAAAATCAAAAACTCGAAAATTATCATCATCATTTGGATATAATATATAGAGTTGAATGAGAGATTACATGTGGAAATTACGTATGATACGCCAATGTCCCCAATATAACCTAAAAAACAACAAATGTCAGAAATCTAGTGTTCCTAGAATTGAATGAAGATGGAACTATATATAACTGTGTCACAAACACTTTAGAGTGAGAGGAGACGAGGATTTGTCCGTACCCTGTTCAGATGACAAATACGTCAATTTACATCAAGGGACACTAGCTAAGAACAATTCGAGCCTACAAAATTTTCATAATTTTAGAATGCAACGATTAATTGTAATTTCGAATGAACGGAATACATTTTTGGTTATCCTTGAATTCCCATGTTCGTTCACATAAATGATCAGAATGAAACCTGGTTTTCTCAATCAACTTATCATCGATTGAAAAACTATCTTGTGATGAGGATAAAAGTAGTTTTACTAAAATTACGTTGTTACACCTCGCAAATTCTAGTGATTTTCTACTTTCGATTGTGATAGCACCTTTTCATTCTCACAAATTTTGAATACTATGAGTCTGTTCATGAATCCTTATAGATTGTAAATAATTTTAGCGGTTATGCTCACAAAGTTCGTGATTTAACTCTTAAATATCGAAGTGTATTTACACGAAAGTGAAATTTAAGTAATTTGATGAATTATTCAATATTATATTTATTGTCGTGAAGCATATAGTGATTTAGATTTTCTCTTGGTGCAATATTATCAATATCAATTACTAGTAGGTATGTAAAAGCTTAACATTTATTGTAAAATAAAAATGTCCACGCCTGAATTTTGTTTTTTTTTTGTCTGAAACGTGAGCAATGACTAATTAAAAAAAAAAGTGGGTGATAGATAAAATATCACGGACAACCACTTGAGGGTTAAAACTTGTTTTTTTATATTCGGACTATCAGGGTTAATAGCTCCGTAACGCTACGTAATATAATTTTTTTTACATGAAGTACTAACATTATTTCGGCTCACTATATCAGACCTATCATTCACGACATGACCTTTGTGTACACCCTGTATAAAGGTCAACTTATTGTAGGGGTATTTCACTCGAAGAAACTACCGTGCTAGCGAAACATGATTGTGTTTTTGAGAATTATCTGAAAATTACATCTTCTTGAAATTTGCTTCGCTTACTATGGGAAAAAATCACCTATAAGGTATTTACAGTTGAACTCGTATTTCAAAAATACTTTTAATAATAATTTCATTAACAATAAACATATTTTAAAGTACATGGTACTGATAACATTATTTAGGACTAGATTACGTTGCTCTTACACACCAAATACTGTATTAGCACCATCATTCAATTCAAAAATCTTTCAACAAAATAATTGCACCATTTTCTCACCACTTCCATCAATTCTTTGGTTAAAACAATAAATAACAATAAAATACTTCCTGTCGAACCAGCTCAAACTACTGAAAAGAAGTGATTTATAAATTCGTCTTCATTAATTACAATCTTTATAGAATATAAAAAGTAGGTGGACAATAAAAATAGTGGTTCACTTTTTGAATGGTTCTGCCATTCTGGGGTATTTTGGTTGGGGATTTAACTATATTATTTTTTTGAGTATGTTTCATGCAATATTGTATGCCTCTTTGGATCATATTGACAGGTTTTCTTCTTTTTTAAACTACAAAATCCGAGCTCAATATCAAAATAGTCTCTTCATGGTACATAAGTAGGTATACCCACTATCTACAATTGCCCCATGTACAATCATCATCGTGATTCTGTTTTAACACAAACCAATACCAAACAGAACTTTCCACCTCACTGAGGAGTAGGTACAGACACTTCACTGGAGTGAACGGAAGAATTGTCAATATTGTCTCTAGATAGTTCATTCAATGTCAGTTCACTGTTGCCCTCACCATCAGGTCTAGGTTGTTCACCTTCAGCTATATTCCCAGGTAAATAGTCTTTCCAAGACCTAAACAGGTACCTTGTGAATTTCCTGAGCTGTCTGAACTTACAGTACGTTGCTCCTTCTGCACTCTCAGTCTGCTGGGTCTGGATAAGGAACCCTTTTTCCTTGAAAGTCTGTTCTAACTTTTCTCGCTGAAGGCTTTTTCTCGATTTTCTTTTCTTCAGCCTGTGAGGATGGTCTTGGTGTCCTGAAGAATGCGCCGTTGGGAATGATACTGCAGGTAGTTCAGGGCTCAGCAGGAATTCAGAGCTGGTTTTCGACCCTGTGAAGTCGACAGGTGGTGGAGTGGGGTAGATTTTCTCACCGCTGGCTTGAAGAAAGGCACCTGTAGAAGAGCCGTGAGCATTGTTGATCTGTTGTTGAAGAGTTTCTCTCGGGAAGAACTCATAGCCTCTCATGGATTTGTCTCCAGTGCCACTATAATACCTGCAAAATCCAAATATCCTATTCGATTCAACTTGCAAGGAGTCGTTTATCAACATAGCATTATGAAAAAATCGAAACATTCTTTGTTCTAATTGAATAATTGATTTCGGTCCAAAGTATTTAGTAACATATACCTGAAATTTCCTCCTGAATCCACCGACAGCATTTTCTTCTCCTGCAAACTAGGCTTAGCTCCCCCTGTGAACTTGAACTTGCAAATACTGACTTCGGTAGCAGGATTGGTATTATTCTCAGTTGGTATTGGTGGAATGAATATAGCAGACCGTTTTCTCTTTGTTGGCTGCCTGTGACTCTCAGAAGAAGATGCACCTCTTCTCTTTATTTCTAGCCCTGGTGATTGGCAATCAGTCTCTTCATTAGTCACTAGAATAAGAGTTCACTTGTGTGGTGAAAAAGTTAACACTCTCTGGCTACTACGCCTTCAGAGTTTACTTGGAATGACCCATTGCCAGAAATCTTTTCCAAAGAAATTCAAAAAACTAATTGATATATCGTGAAGTAAAACACATACCTTTTGGGCTGCTAGGCTTCGGCTTGATACTTTTTGGCACCAACTTCCTCAGTTCAGCTGCTGCATGTTCAGACTTTGACCCTCCACCAGAGTTATCCCCTGGAGGTTGTTTTGGACTCTGAGTATTTGGCAAGACATAACTATTTCCACCAGTCATCTTCTGATACATCATTAACTGTTGTTGCAGAGCTGCTGGATGAATGAAAACCCCTGCGTTGGGCCAATAGACGAAACCTCCTGGCCCTGTGGCACCTTCTGGACTTTTCAAGGGGCCAGGACTCGTAGATGGTATGTCTTCAGATGTGAATTTCATCTCAGTTTTCGTACTACTTGGACTTGGAGTATCTTTGGCAACTTCTGAGTCATCGTCTGACTGCTGCTCTGACTTTAGGTGCGAGGAGTATATGTTGTCTTTTTTCAATAGCCTTATTTTCAAGTGGTTGAGGTCTCTGATACAGAGATTCAAAGGTTCATTTTGATCTTTTTTATGCTTTACTGGAGCTTCTTTTGCTTCCTTAACCCTACTGTATTCCTGTGTCAGTCTTTTTTCCAGTAAGCTAGATATTATTTTATTCTGAACATCATTTCTGTTCGGGTCCAAGTCTTTGCCTTCTAGCATTGATTTCTTCAGGAAGGGGCTATCTTTCTCAAGATAATTACCAGGATTTGGAGTCCCAGGGAAGATAGTGCCATAGTTCTTGTAAATGAGATGGCAAATATCAGCTTTCTTGGGCTTCCTACCTCTTCGTGGTTTCGAGTTGTCCAAAGTCATCTCACCCATGTAAGGTAGATCCTGATACTTGACTACCCTGCTTGGAGTTGAACTAGGGATAGGCTGAGAGTTGTTCATAACTGTTGGTATAGGTGAGCTATTCATCCGCTGAAAATTAAGAAGTTTCAAAATACTGACAGGTAATGAGAAATTATGTATTTATTCAACTCACTGAATGTAGTTGGGGGCCAGGTATACTACAATACTTCTTTTGCATTTCATTTTGCATATCCGTTACCCTTTGTAACCAGCTTTTGATCGATTCGTCAGGCGATTGCATTGGAATGCTATTGATAGTAGGTAGTGCATCACTCAACTTGACTAGATCGGGTTTATCTAAATCATCGATCTCCTCAGAGGATTCACTAGTTTCTTCTACCTTCTCTATATCATCTTCCAAGTTGATGCCTCGGAACTGAATGCCATCATCTGAATAAGAACTGTAAAAAAGTTGAATGAGGTGAGTTCTCTCGAAGTTGATTATGGTTTTGCAAAATTTAGATTTATCGCTACGTGATTTGTGTGAAATTTCTGGTAGGAACTTACTTTGAATCTTCAATAGTGGGTTCTACTTTGATTTTTGATGAGCACATTTCTTTTTCTTCTTTGTAAGTCATCTCATTGGTTATATGTAATCCTAACTCTTCATTCATCACCTGCTCTATGTCATCAGACTGCATTGTTGATTTTGCTGGAATGAAAAAAACATATACATTATAATATAGCTATTTCAGATAGGAAAGTATGATTCTAAATTACTCCATCTAGACATAGTTGTGTGTATATTTGAACCTGGCGACCTGGTGTTCATCATAAGGATGCCTATATTAGAATCGCCATATGGGCAATTTCTCAAACTGCTAATCAATTAAAAATATGATTGCTCGTATCAAATCGAATCAAAAGTAGATGAATTGAATAATCAGTTCATATGTCGATGCTTCAACACGGATATAAATATAAGTCAAATTTCACATAGATTCACGAATTATGTCAATGGCATCGCAGTTACCTCATCGATATTTATGATGAATATATCATTGTACGCCACTGGTTTCCTGAAGAAGCTTCATAATTTTCTCTGATTGACCAATTTATTGCAAATTCCATCTCCTTCTCCTCTCTGTTACATTAAAATACTCGCTCTCGAAAAAAAAAATCAAACCGATTTGACTCCAAATTATAATGTATGTGCTTTCAAAACAGCAATTGAAATCACTCAATTACGTCAATAATTGTTTTTTTTTTCAATTGTCTCGGCCGTTACTTGATGGAAATCCATAGTAAATGTGAGAAACTTCACAAACGATGATAATAAAGTTCTGAGGCTTTTTCGGCGTCTCTTGATGGAATCAAATATTTCATACAACTTGATCTTGCCATTAAATTTTGAACTGAACATGGAAGTTATTGAGGCTGAATCATTTCTTTCAACGGACAATAATTCACGGATGTATTTGATTGGATGAGATAATCCATAGTACATATAAAAACGTTCACAATCGATAATAATTGCCATTCTGAATTTCTGAGTCTTTTTCGGTCAATAAACAGATTGGAATCATAAAAATATTGAATATTTTGTTTTATGCGTTTTTTTCTGCAAATATTGTATTCATTATTTTGAATACAATTTTATCGAACTTAATTATATGACACTTCATCAAAATAAACTTTGTGATTCAATGATACGTTCCTCTCCGTATGGCAGAGTCTTACATATATTGATCATGGCTGGAAAAAACTAGTTATTCAAATAAGTGACCAAATGATAATGTCGTGTGGAGTTACAATAAAGAAATTGTGATCAGATTTCATCAGAAAATCATGATTTGCGATTCACCGTCATGGAGTATCGAGACATCTAATCTAAATCAAAAGCTCTGCTCTGCCATGTAAATCGAAAACAACCAGTACACTTACTTTCACTGAAATTATCCAACATTTTGAAGAATCACTTTAACCCGTCGACTTATCAAACATCCCGATAAAAGAAGCTTTCCATTGCCATGTCTCGGCAGCGCGAACTCACCAAAAAGATTCGCACTGCATATACGCTCCCGGTATCCCTAGTAAGGCGTCTGGCGTCTATTTCGAGCGTCAAGACGCCCCCCTTCCGTGAAACTCTCCGTATATTCTGAAAATGGACGTGCTGTAACCCGAGCTAGTGCCTTATTCGGACATCGGCCTTTTTCTCAGTGTATTAATAAACTGTTCTTATATTGCTTCTCTCAGACTTTATGCATTTTGGTATAGAGGTGTTATTTTTGGAGCGTCAGCAGGCCACAGGATGCGAGGTTTATTTCTGGTCGCACATTTTCCGACTCGTTATTTAGGATTTGACTTTTTTTTATGTTCTGGTTCCCACGAAAAGGGATATCCTGTTATGTTCAGAGAACATCGTGAGAACCAAGGGGCATAAGGTAGGAATTGGTGTTCTTCTTAAATTTCTGGAGGTTATATGCCTCGGGGAACACCTCCCTTGGCAATGTGTTCCAGACCCTCGCTGTTCGTTGGATGAACGAGTCTTTGGAAAGAGATGTTCTGCAGGTCTCCAAAGTGACCACGAAGGGGTACGAAGCCTCAACTCGACGGGTTAATCTCGCGGGGACTGCCAAGGGAGGAACAATTGTTGATATTTCAGAAGAGCATTGTCCATGGAAATATCTATAAAATAGAGCCAGATCGCCAACTTTTTTGACAGTGCTACAGAGAAGTGAGTGAGTTTGTGAGCTAGGCATCACCCACGAGACGAATTGCCCTTTTTTGGGCAGAATTCAACAGTTTCAGGGTATGTTTGGGTGCTGCAGTCGAAATATGGGAACAGTATTCCAGGACAGGTCGGATCTGTGCCTGATAGATCATAAGCAGCTGACTGGAAGTGAAATAGCTCCTGGCCCGAAACAGAAAACCAAGCTTTTGGGATGCACTTTTAGCAATTGATCTCACGTGATTTTCCCAAGAAAGGTTATTGCTGATAGTAATACCAAGCATCGAAATAGATGTCTTCAAAGGTATGGTTACTCCTGCCAGGCTTATGTTGGGCACAGTAAGATCGGCTTTCCTAGAGAAAAGGCACGCTTCGACTATCACACCAATACTGACAACATAACCGCATTTTTCTAGCTGAAGTACATGTTTTTCTTATCATCAAGACAGGCCGAGACATGTATACTATAGCAGATAAATGGAAATCTTAAATTGTAGGAATGTCAAATGGCTGAGAGACCTCTCGATCACTGCGAACTGAAGATCTGAGTATTTTGATGAAGCCTAGGATTTTCTTGACGGTTGAAATTACCACCAGATAGACCTGTTCTAAGTGATTCAGCCTTTGGCAGACTAATACATTACTTGAGAAAAATATATGTTCCGTGGTTTCGGTAGCGATGAAAAAGCGGCAGGTGTACAGGGGGTCTCCGTATATTTCGAGCCCTACCTGCAGCTCCAACTATACGAGGTGGAAAAAGACTTCAAATATGAATAATGTATAGGGTTTCATCTGTACTATTTTTTGGCACTGTCTAAATGAACGGGACATTAGACCCCTCGGCTGAAGGCTCGGTATATAATTTTGGTCCTTGGGTAATACTGATGTTCTCTACTACCTTGGAATATAAATAACTATAATATACAACTTACTATACAACAACTGGGTATTACTGATATTCTTCACTACCTCGGTGTATGAATAACTATTTCTTCAATTCACAAATATACACTCACCAGCAAAAAAACGGCCAGAAAAAGATTTGCCAAATTGATAGCCCTGTATCTTTTTTCATTCTTGTTCGATTCTGGTGAAATTTAACCATATAAAAAGCTGATGACTTGATCATTACACAGGGAAAAACAGAAATTACTCTTTCACCCTCAACTTCCTAACGATCTGTGGCAGAGGTGGGTAGTTAAACTTAGCTTCATCATTTTTTGGATTGAAGTGTGATCCTTTCTCAACACAATGATTTCTGATTCACGTCAATATATCCTCTTCGAGAGAAAATACAAGTGTTTCAAGAAAGTATGTATTTTTTTTATTTTTATTTAACCATAATTCAGAACCATTTTTCAACCTTCTGCTTTATGATGTTTCGAATTGAAGTGTGATCGCTTTTCGCCCCTTCTTAACACAATGGTTCTTGACTCCCGTCGATATCTTCTTTTCAAGAGAAGCTACAAGTGTAGTGAGAACTGAAAAGTTTCAAGACAGATACGACTTTGCTATTAAAATAGCCATTTTTTTTATTTCGAAAACGGGAGCAGATTCGAAACGTCCAAAGATAAGTGAAAATTTGATATTTTTTCTATATACCTCTTTATTTCTTTTCTCCAAACTTTTTTCCATACAAATTGTCACTGACAAGCTAGTGAATTTTTCTTTTAGGCTCTCTGTTAGGAAAATTCTTTAAACGCAGTGACATTTTAGGGCAAATCATCCGATTTGTCCTTACTACACGTATATTGAAATAATATTCAAATTTTTATTTAATATGGACGAGGAGACAAAATCCCCAAAAAATTTGGAATGTACGTGTACCTTCTTCAAAAAAAAAGACATTGACGTGAATCAAAAACCATTATGTTATGGAGGGATCACAAATAATCCAAAAAACATGATGAGGCTAAGTTTAATTTCTCACTTTTGCCACAGGGCGTTGATAAATTAAACGTGTAAAAGTAACTTTTTGTTTTGCTCTGTATGATGATCAACCCATCAGCTTTTTCTCAGTTTGAAATCTTGAAAAATAATACTACGATTTGGTCAGAATTTCAGCAGAATCGAACAAGAATTAAAAAAGTTACAGGTCTATTGGTAATCAAGTATTATAGACTGAAGTAGAGATATTCGTTTTTTAAACTATTATTATTCAGCCTCCATACGAGATGGTATACCTATACACGTAACGTCAATCTTTTGCAATAATAATTTAATCAACTTGTGAATATTCATGTGCACGATAAACTTTTTCTATTATTATTATTATGCATGGATTGCTATTATATTTCTAATTCTAAGTTTAATATTGCTCCTACTCTAAACCATTTGCGAAGATATTGCTGTAAACCATCTTTCACATTTTACCTTAAATGGACATTCAATTTGAGGTATATTCCGAGGTATAGTCATTATGTACTCTTCGTGAATATATTTGAATAAATTATTATTGGAAAATGTTCACATTCTCAAGTTTCATGAGGTTGGATTCCATCTCGATAGTAATTTATTTATATTTGATTCATATACAGTATATGATAAGAATATCAAAGAAATTGCAAGAACTTGTGTATATACACGAATCCTCTACACTGAGGTATTTCCAGAGTGTGTAATTAAAATAGGCACAAATGATATTGATATGAAATTTTTTGATTCTCAAAATTCACAGTTGTCCAACTGGACAGTTAGATCCAAGGTTACATCAATATCGATAGAATGAATACTGAACCATCACTATATGATATCTCAAAACATTCTTTGCGGCTATGACACAAAACTGTTCTTTACTAACTGTTTTTGATAAGACAATGGGGTGCATTGTATTTCTTCACTCTCAATGACTTGTTATAGTTGTGATCAGAAAATATCAATAAAATCGATGGGGAAACAGCCAGCAAGTGTTTGAATCTAAACTAATTTAGTTTTTCTTCAACTAGCGCTTTCCTAAGGACACGGAGAACCCCTTTTTTTAATAAACCCGTTAATTCATGATGGCGTTGTCAAAACCCTTCATATACCATTTTGGTATATGAAATTTCAATGAAAATAATAGTATGTGCTCTTAGGGCACGGGGCCTCCATTTATTGAGAGCCCGTTTTTTCATTAAGAATTTGAATTCTTGATTATGGGCATCGACAAAAATTCAAGAAACAGTAGCATCAAAAACTTTTTTTCAACTCCAAAACTTTCAATTAGGCTGCAGATGGCCTTTTATAAGACCGAAACCTGTCCCTTATGATTATGTAACAACATTATTACAATTTGTGGAGATGACTTCGAGCATTCTTTCCTGTTAATATAATAAGCAGTGAACAATTCAAATTTCTATAGTCGGTGAATTGTTTTTCTGCATCTACTTCGTGAATGTTGTTTCTAATCTATTCGAACCTTCAATAATTGGTCACTCTACCTACTGTAATGCTTCTTAATGAAAAATGAAACTTTGCTAGTATACTATGTCTATCTCTCTACCTCTCCTAAATCTCTCCTAGGTATACATAGGGCAAACTTACCAGAGAGTGTAGATCCATTTTAAAGAACATATTCCATAATTCACCAAAACTGTGCAACTGAGCAACACTTTCCACAATTATTGAGGTAGTCACCAGTTTTCACGTCATTTTGACTTGTTGAGTGCTTAAAAATTGTGAGTATTACGCGCACAAAATATATTTGTAACATTCGCGCACCACGAGTGCCACTGAGCAATTGCGTGAAAATCAAACCGCATTTGTTCGTCACATTTTCTATAATTTTTGTTTTCGCTGAATTTTGTCAATTTTTTTCCGGGATGTAGTTCAGAGAGTGAGCAATCTAGCAATCAGCTGGAGTCTTTCTGACTTGCATGCCTCAATTTGCTGCATTAATCACGTAAATACTTCAAGAATGTGTAGGTTTTCATTCAGGGCGGGCAAGAAGGTTTCAGTCAATTCCGCTGGATTTCTCTTATTTTACTATTTCGTTACTATGGTCTGTAATGTTCAGAGAACATCGTGAGAACCAAAGAAAATAAGGTAGGAATTGGTGTTCTTCCTAAATTTCTGGAGGTAACACCTCCCTTGGCAATGTGTTCCAGAGCCTCGCTGTTCGTTGGATGAACGAGTCTTTGGAAATAGATGTTCTGCAGGTGTCCGAAGTGATCACGAAGGGGTGCGAAGCCTCAACTCGATGGGTTAATCTCGCGGGGACTGCCAAGGGAGGAACAATTGTTGATATTTCAGAAGAGCATCGTCCATGAAAATATCTATGAAATAGAGCCAGATCGCCAACTTTTCTACGGTGTTCCAGAGAAGATAGTGAGTTTGTGAGCGAGGCATCACCCACGAGACGAATTGCCCTTTTTTGGACAGAATCCAACAGTTTCAGGGTATGTTTGGGTGCTGCACTTTCTCAAATCACTGAATTTGTCAATAAATAGTAGTAATCAGATTTTGGACGAAATATAGTACTCCTACTAGCTCCTCGACGGATAATCTTTCACAATATGTAATATGTACATATTCCACAAGAAACATGTCCAATTCCATCTAATACATATTTTTCAGTTAATTTATACATTACATGTCGCAAAATGCTCAAAGCATAAATTATGTTGTTGCCTACTCAAGAGACAAATTGAAAAGTACCTTATGAGAACAACATAATAGTTATATATATATAGTAATAATATTCTTAACTAGCAAGGTTTATATTAATTTTTTTTTCACCACTAGCTATATATTTCAATCATTTCAGTTCTGTCAAACCGAAATATGGACCTATTCTCACTATGAAAGCACTCATCTCCAATTCTTAGCCATGACTATGACAGCATATATGACAAGTCGTTATTGATGAATACCTACTAGATTCCAGTGCTATTCCTGCGAATCCCTGATCAGAGCAGTGCATTGGGGTTATTTATAACAGAGGTGGCTATGTCTTTATTGACTAATTGGCAAATTGAAATATCTTATAGAATTGTGGAATCAAATCTTTAAGAAATATCTAACGTTCCTGATCAGCAGCAACATGACGATAGATATTTAAAACATGGTATTCACTACTGAAAACTGAACATGAAAATGGTAGATTCAAGATCAATTGATGAAAACATCCTGTAACTCATTTGTAGACTAAAATCACTCATTCATATGCCAACATCAGTATGACACTGAGAAGCTGAGCACAACTTCAAAAGAAAAATATTTTGCATTTTCATGTTGAGAACGGGAGCAGATTCGTTCCCAAAACGTTCAAAGATAAGTAAAAATTCCCAAAAAATCAAGTAAAATGAATGTATCACGTCCTCGATTAATCTGCAGACCGTATTTATATTAAGATTACCAAAATATTAACTCGAATTCAACAAAACATGATGAATCCGGAAAAATATTACAGTTATTTGCGGTACATTTTCAATATCACATCTACAATTTTATTTTTTCCATTGATTTCACAGTATGTGTTCGTTTCACATCATTGTGATATTCTATTCAAAAATTATCAAGAAATTCACGAATGTTTTCAAAATTTGTCGAATAGTTTCTCAAATAATTCAATAAACCACATTTTTTTCAAAATTTGGTGGACAGACTCTTGATTTTTCTCAGACATTCTAAAAATGCGAGTAGTCTTTGTTTACATGATCTTAATTATCAATAATTATGCCTACTAAATTGATGAAGCCTGTAAATCCAGTCCAATTGACTATGTTCCGCGTCTGCTTCGCGATCGCGGAACACACGGCTTCATGAAAATAGTTGCCCGAATGGTGCGTGGAACGTGGAACTGTCAAGCGAGCACGTGGGTGGACCGGTGTTCTATCTCGCTCCAATTCCCCCCTCCATAATTTTCCGTCTCTCTCGCCGCTGCGGTGTCCCGCCAACCGCCAAGGCAGATTCTTCGCACCTTCGTCAGGAATGCAAATACCGATGAAGAGCAAGTTGCTAAGTGCTAAGCGCTAAATAACAGCAGGTATTTAGACTGGTGACGGATTCTCACTAACGTATAACGTATCAATTTCCATCTGGCGAATTTTCGCTCAAGGATTCTCATTGCGGAAATCCGGCTCGAAGGACCAAACTATCAACATGGCGTAATAATGTTTTTTTTCTTGCTTCATGAATTATTTCTATACCTATACCGTAAATTTGAGAAATCAAGTTGGTTGATTGATTGTTTTATCTACTCAAATCAACGATCCTATTCACTTTTTAGCAAGCATTAATGCACTTCCAATAAAAAAGTTATCTACGAAAAATACGCAGTGTACTTTTGATAAGTGCTCTAACGCACCTAAAACCGGAACACGGTATACAGGGTCTATTAGAAGTATCTGGAGAACAAAAAGACAAAACATTCTGAAAATTGGGATGCTTTGATAATCGAACATTCTCTATCCGTATAAAATATTTTCACCGATACAGTGTAGCCACTTCTATCAGAAACAACTAGCAACTTTGTTATTTCAAATGGAACACCCTGTATTTTATTGCATTTTTAGATACTTCCTGAAGAGCTGATTTCATCAACCTTAGTCTTGACAAGCCCTCACAGTAGCAAAGTATGTGTGCTGCTGTTTCTTCCTCTTCTTGAAAGAACCTGCACAGCAGTTCTTCAGTCAGACCTATCGTACTCATGTGTTTGTTGAGCCTACAATGCCCTGTGAGAAGTCCCACTAGTATTCTAGATGAACTTCGTTTCTGGCTTAGTAGATATTCTGTGAATGTTGGCGATGGTTTTTTAATAAACTCTTTAGCCTGTCTCATTCCTGGCGAGTTGTTCCACCATTCTTGAGATTTGGTTTGCATCCATGATTCGATACTAGTCTTTTGTATAGCTTTCGCAATACCACAGAAGGGTTCTCGGCCATTCAGAGCTTTGTTTGCTCCTGCTCGGGCAAGTGAGTCTGCCTCTTCATTGCCCTCGTACCCTGTATGTGCTGGTACCCAAGCTAGAGTCAATCTGTTCTGACTGCCCAGTGCATTTAGGGTTTCTAAGCAGTCCCATACTAGTTTTGAGTTAACTTGCATAGAGTTGACTGCTTTGATTGCCGCCTGGCTATCTGAATAGATTGCAATGGTTTTGCCTTCGAACTCTTGCCTTATCAATTCTTTCACGCAATGATGTATTGCAATAATTTCTGCCTGAAACACCGTCGCGTATTTTCCTAAGCTCAGTGATATTCTTGTCTTTGGCTTGGCCCCATAAATACCAGCTCCTGATCCTTCCTCAGTTTTGGAGCCGTCCGTATAGACAGCAATGTCTGCATTGATAGGAGGTCCTTCCTTCCATGCCTCTCTGTCCGTTATACTTATTTTAAAAGTTTTCTCAAAGAAATCATAACGCGGAGGTTTCATTATGGTGTCTTCTGCGTGGGGTAGTTCCGTCTGAAATTCCAGAGTTGAAGTTGCCAGGGGTAGGGGGATGAACACATCAAGTTGGTTTGACTGTCAAAAAAGCTTCCCCCTAGTGAGTATAAAAACTGACGGGTATCGGTGAATTTGGAGGATTTTATTTTCCAATTTAATGGGGTGTCAAGTTTTAGTTGAAAGACCCTGTAAATTAACAATTTCTGACATATTCCAAATGCACTTTTTTCTCGTTCATGTTTAAAATTCCACTGGTCACTGTATACAAGCACAGTCGATGCGTTTTTCTCACCAGATCTGAAAAAAACTCACAGATGTTATCATTGCTTCATGAATGGATTGCGTCCATATAAAACTTGAAGTTGGTTAATAAAATCCCAAAAAAAAATCTTACAGATTTTTTAACAAGTGCTTAGGAGTGTCGGACACTAAATCTTTTGTCTATAATCTTGTCTTGGCATGTCTCAACAGAAAATCCCAACGGCTTAAGACGCCAGATAAGATCTGGCATGCTTAGTGGTATTTAAGGCTGGAATTGAGTAGGTATGAGGTGATAAATTATTATTTGTCACTATTTTATAGCTTATAATTATTTACAATCGGTAAGTACCAAATATGGCATAACACGGGTGTTCGAAACGGCTCTCATGTTTCATTATCTCAGTTGGCGTTGGTTGCTTCTTTCTAATTTCTGTTGGTCCAGCTAATCATTACTGTGTTTCTTGTTTTGCAAATAATTCGTTGTAAAATCAATGTTTAATATCGAAATAATATCTTTAATGTTGTTGTTAATCCTTACCATAACTGGAAAAAATATACGGTGATTTTCTTCATAATACCAAAAACTTTTGTTATATACATCTATACATATATTCAAGATGAGGTATTTAGCGAAATTTCACATTCATTCCATAATTCTTCATCAGATTTTGTTAAATGAAGTATTACAAGTCGCAGCGTTGGTAAAATATTCTTGTAACAATAACTAATCATCTACCTACTTATTCGAAAACGATTTTATATTGAACATCATCTTTGGCATTACAAATTTGATGTATAGAAAAATTCAATCGATAGTCAGTGGTGACATAATGAGAAGTATCAATAAAAAAACGAAGAGGCCAGTTGCTATGATTAATTTACCATTTTAACGTTGAAAATGGGATCAGCTCCATGTTACATTCAACAAAACCACCAAGTTTCATTGAAATTGGTAAAGAGACATTCGAGTAATGATTATGAAAACGATTTTTCATGGAAATATTAATACCCTGTAACTCAAAAATGAAGCAAGTTAGGACACATGTTTATATAATCTTTATTCTCTACACTATCATGAGAAATCACCCCCTGAAGTTTGTCACACTTATTCACTAACATCCTGTATATCCATTTTTTTTATTGTCATAATTATATCTGAAAATATTCCTTTCCAGTACTTTTTCATAATTTCATTAAAATAAAATATATTCAAAACAGTTCCAACAAAAAATAACGACTATGAAACGCTGTATTTCGGAAACTATACTAACTTATTTTAACTAAAATGAATCGGACTAGATCCTGATATTTTAGCCTTCTATAATTCAATGTTAGCATTTTGACCTTCCAAAATAATATAAGTGTATTGATAAATATATAAGTCGGCGTCAATTATTAGTAAAATGGCGAAGAATCTTTGTTCATCGCCATTTCAAAAGATTTGAAGAGATTTTTTTCCCAAAATGATCAGGCTTCAGCAAAGGCCTACTTAAGATTTCTTAGCTTTGAAGAAAATTTGGCTACCATTGCTTTCTCATCGGACATTTTCAAACATATCAATTACCTGAACCATAAACTTCAAGGGAAAGGAAAGCTCGTATGTGAACTTTTGTCACAAGTGAAAAGTTTTTCTCGAAAACTTGATTTTTTGAAAGACGATCTTGATAATGAATTCTTGCATTTTCCTAATCTGAAAATAGTGAACAGTGACAAAGAAGGAAATGAGGTCGGCTAATACAAGACTTTCATTAATGATTTCAAATCGGAATTCGAAAACAGATTCGCAGACTTTAAGAAAATTGAGAACGTTGTGGAAATTATCAGTAACATTTACTCTCTACAGCTCGATGGTGAATGGAGCAATGAAGCGGTGAATGTTTTCGGAAGTAATGAAGCAGTTCTCAGATGGAACTGATCGACTTCCAAGAAAATACTGTTTTAAAACACAAAAATTCGGAAGTTGTTTGAGAAGAATTTTGGATTAAATTTGTGTGTGATAATAAATACTCAGAACTGATAAATTTGGCTTTGAAACTTTGTACAATGTTTGGATCAACATATATTTGTGAAGCAGCGTTTTCCAAGATGAACTTCATTAAAAATAAATTCCGATCTCGTCTTACCGATGACCATCTCCAGGATGGCAATAGCTTGCACCAACTCAACACCAGACTTCAGACACATTCAGAGGAAAAAATGTAATTTCTCGCATTATTATTACGTACTTACTACGTTTTTCTCAATTAAATGTTTACTTAATGATTAAATGTTCTGATCTCTTTTGGTTTCATTCATTCATTGATATTTCAGATCTTGGTTGTTCGTTATCATCTACAAACGGACCGTGACAAATTTATATTTGTTATACAAGGTGTTTCTAAAATAGGTGGTCAAACTTTGGGAGTATATAAAGTGAGTGAAATAATTACGAAAACCTTGGTACCATTTTTTTCTGAAGTGCCCCCCAAGAAAGATACAGCCCCTCAAAGGGGGGCCTCGGAGAATGATTTTGTACTATTATCGCCAACACCTTGTAAGATGAAAATCTAAAATTTTGTTTATCCACTAACTATTCAGTGCCGGTTCGAATGGAGTTAAAATCACCTCAAAATTAAATACAGGGGTGTGTCAAAACAGGGAGGTGGGGGGTAAAAATAACCCCAACTTTTTTGTTCATCGCAATTTCAGTTTTTTTACATGAAATTATGAAATCCCAGGGTTATTAACATAGAAAAGGATCTCTTGTTGGATCTCGATAAACTGAACCATTAGCGAATAAAATTTATTTTTCCAAGATTTCATTCAAATTGCAATTTTGGTATGCACTTAAGTTTAATTATCTAGTTCAAATCTTGCAACTGAATTTTCACCTACTTCTAATCGTCTGATCAACTTGGAATCTGGCAGATGACAGTTGACAACGCGTTATGGACTTTTTGATAGAAAAAAATATGGCGGCTCCAATGTGGCTGACCAGATTTGTGATTATGGTTCGATTCGATTCAAAATTGGTTTGTAAGGGTTTTTGGGGTTTGGAAATTTTGAATTCATTGTCGGAATTGATGAATTAACAATAGACGACGAGTTTCGTGATTATGGTCTGATCCTATTGAAAATACTAAAATGAAAAATATTGTTAAAAACAAGCTTTTTTAAATTTTATTCGCTAATAGTTAATTTTATCGAGATGCAACAAGAGCACCTTTTTCATGTAAATAGCTCTGAGATTTCATAATTCCATGTCAAAAAACTGAAATTGCGATGAACAAAAAAGTTAGGGTTATTTTTACCCCCTACCTCCCTATTTTGAGATACCCCTGTATTTTATTTTGAGTTGATTTTAACCCCATTCGAACCGGCACTGAATAGTAAGCAGATAGACAAAATTTCAGATTTTCATTATACAAGGTGTTGGAGATAATAATACAAAATCATTCTCAGAGGCCCCCCTTTGAGGGGCTGTATCTTTCTTGGGGGTCACTTCGGAAAAAAATGTTACAGAGGTTTTCGTAATTATTTCACCCACTCTATATGCTCCCAAAATTTGACCACCTATTTTAGAATCACCTTGTATATACGGACCCGCAGTGAAACTAATTGGTGCGATCCCTGGACTAGGCATTCCAGAGAATGACGGATTTCGGGATTTCACTGTGTGACGCCGACATATACACTTTCATTATTTTATTTTCAACTTTTCTGTAGTTTGGCTATACTCAGTTAAATATTCTGTAAATTTTGCCTCCACTGCCAATTTGAAAATATTATGTACTTTATCATATATCCTACTTAGGTACCTACCAATCTGATGAGGCCATAAAATCCCACGCAAGATAATCGACCTGTTCAATCGGCAAAAAACTCAAAATTAACTCTCGAGTTCTTTTGTTCCCTCCATCCCGAGCGCCTTATATGGTGTTCGGATGTGTTTCGAATGTATATTATCTGGAATAAATCAGAACAAGTGCACCTGGTAGAAGCAAAACGTTGACCTCCATAACAGGCACCCACGCAAGAAATCCACATTTTTTCGGATTAGGTGTGTCGTTTATGGAAATCGAGAAATCATGCGAGAATTGGGTATTAGAATTAACAACTAATATTCATAAACAAGTATTACAATCCATAAAAGTTGCCATTTACTCGAATTCAGGATTGAGACTTACATATTGATACTATGAATACTATGTAACGCATATCTATTCGTTTATTACTTTTGCAATTTATATTTGCTCAGAAATGTATGGGTATACATACAGTGTGTCCACCTTAAGGACTTACCACCCCTGTGAAATTTTTATTATCTGACCGATTTCAACAAACTTTTTTTTGTTGGATAGGTATTTGAAATGTCCATCCAATAAGAGAGTGATTCTACTCATGAACTGTAATCGTGGCCAACTGCGACCAACTTTATTGACCCATATCTGAGAAAATACTATTAGGGATTTTTTTCACAAAAAACAATGATGGATTCTGAATCACGATCACCTGAAGAACACCTTTACTGATTTTTATCTTCATGAAACACAGGGTGTTCGAAAAAACGAATTATGTTTATTTTTTTCAATAGGTGATCAGAAAATGTAGTATTGTGGTATTTTTGAGAAGAATTGATGACACATTATTATTGAGGATCACTTTGAACATATCTGTACCGATTTTCATCATTCAAAAATACGATGTGTATGAGAAAACAATTAAAAAGAGAAAGTAGGCAATATTTTTTCATCAACTCAAAAAAAATATTAATTTGATTTTCCGAACACCCTGTGTTTAATGATGAATAATGATGATGAAAATCGGTACAGGTATGTTCCAATTGATCCTGATCCATCTTTTCATTTTGAATGAAGAATTATCAGGATGAAAAATATTGCTTACCTATCCTTTTTAATTTTTTTCTCAGACACATTGTATATTCATATGACGAAAATTGGTACAGGAATATTTGAAATAATCCTCAATGATAATTTGTGATTATTTATTTCTAGAAAAACCACAAAACTACATTTGCTGATCACCTATTTGAAGAAAATGATGATTCGTTTTTTCGGACACCCTGTGTTTTGTGATGATGAAAATCGGTACAGGTATATTTCAAGTGGTACTGATTCAGAATCCATCATCAAGTTTTGTGGAAAAAAATCCCTAATAGTACTTTCGGTCATTGAAATTTGTCGCAGTTGGCCACGATAACGGTCCAAGAATTAGATCACTCTCTCTCGTTGGATGGGCATTTCAAATACCTATCCAACAACAAAAGGTTTTTCGAAATTGGTCGGATAATAACGATTTTACAGGGGTGGTAAGTCCTTAAGGTGGACACACTGTAGGTACATACACACAAATTTTCCAGATTCTGAAGGCGTAGACTGGCCAGCAACAAAATATATTTTTTCGGCAACTTTCCCGGACGCTTTTTCTTTGAGAAAGTAGCATTTTTCACATTGTTGTTGTCACTGTAACTATGAAAATCTTGGTAGATATGGTTTTGATAAATGCAGATGATTATTACTATAGCAGCGAAATATCAGCTGACAGCTATTTGTCATGAAATTAGTTGACATTTAGATTTCTGAAAGTTTGGTTGGAATTATCACAATAAACTATCAAAAGCATAATAGTGAGTTTGAAAATGTCCATATGAAAATTCCATTTGATTCGTTATTCTACATGGTTGCCGAAGAAATAGTGCACACAACACGTTCAAAAACAGTTTTATTGGACTCGCAGACTTCCAGGACTCGTCTACCGCTAGGCCTAGAATGTTGTCTACTCGTGCAAAAATCCCTATTTTTCGGACTTGTTACGTAAATTACTATTTCAGTCCTTATCTTAAAATAAATCAGTCAGTCTAGAATTACGCGCAAGTTTTTTCCGATCTGGCAAGGTCTTTCTACTAAAAATCTGTCCTGCCATTGATAGCTTTGCCTCTATTAAAAGATAAATCGTATTTGAAAAAACGGGATAGGGTTCATATTCATTGATAAAAGCACAAAGACATATCTCCACGACTTTAATTTGAATACATCAAATTAGGAACATGTTGACACATGTAATGTCCATCTTCTTAATAATCTTGGTATAGGCTGAAGATGGATATTAAATATGTCCTAAACATTCATTATTCCAAATTTTTTGGGATTTTCTCTCCTCGTTTCTATAAAATAAAAATACGAATATTATTTCAATATACGTGTAGTAAGGACAAATCAGATGATTTTCACCAAAATGTCACTGTGTTTAAAGAATTTTCCTATCAGAGAGCCTAAAAGAAAAATTCACTAGCTTGTCAGTGACAATTTGTATTGAAAAAAGTTTGGAGAAGAGAAATAAATGTATATATAAAAAAATATCAAATTTTCACTTATCTTTGGACGTTTCGGGACCGATTCTGCTCCCGTTTTCAACATAAGATATGATTATTTCAATAGCTAAGTCGTATCTGTCTTGAAGCTTTTCAGTTTTCATCGACAATTGGTGACGTTGGCAATCAAATGAGTTACAGGATGTTTTCATTAATCCAAAAAATTTGGAATAATGAATGTACCACCTCCTCGAATAACCTACAGACAGTATTTGCCCTAAACATGTTCCTAATTTGATGTTTTCAAATTGAACAGTACTTTTTTCATTAAATGTAAACCGAATATACCCTGAAGATTTTTGGGCAACCTGTGGCCGGGCGATTTTTCTTTATTTCGAAACATTATTGAATGATATTTTAACATGCCAGACTGATGCTGGGATGTTGTAATTATATGCCCTAGGGGAATTTTAGGTAAAAAGTGAGCCACAGTATATCATATGAACACAATCAACAGTAATAAGAAGAAAATTAATAGGAAAATATGGAATTAGGAAAGAATAGAGATAAACGCATACTCTGTATAAGATAAGATAAGATAAGATAAATTTATTCGTCAATCAAAGATTATACAAGGTATAGCTCATATACTCATACACAATGTACAAAACTTATCAGACTAGTCAAACGAAGAAATGGTTACAAATAATACAATGCTAAAATAGTGTACCTATAGGTAAAGTCACAGAGACAAAATATAAAACACTCATACATACACATTAGAAACTTTGACAATATTTGAACATCAACAATTATTATAAAACTCCTCCACACTATAAAATGCATTTTCAAGAAGAAAGTTCTTCAATTTATTTTTTTTACATCTATTATGTCTCGTATTTTATTGAAACATTTGATACCCATATGCTTTGGTGAATTTTCACAGACTGTCAATCTTGAATAGGGCTGTCGAAATTTTTCTTTATTCCTAGTATTATACATATGCATATCTTCATTTCTCATGAATTCATTTTGGTTCATTTTTATATACATAGTTAGTTCAAGAATATACAAACATGGTAGGGTTAGTATTTGAAATTTCTTGAAGAGTGGTTTACATGTTTTCATTGGATGGGCAGGACAAATTGTTCTCATTATCCTTTTTTGTGATACAAATACCCTTTCAAAGTGACAAGAGGACCCCCAAAATATCAGGCCATATTGCAGAGTTGACTGAACCAGCCCAAAATAAAGTAACTTCAGGATGTTTGTAGATACAGTATCTCGCAGATTTTTTATTACATAGCATGTAGTGCTTAGTTTCGAACATACAGTGTTTATGTGTGCTTCCCATGTTAGCTTACTATCCAAAGTAACACCTAAGAACTTGATAGTCTCCACTGATTGTATAGATTTTCCAGACAAGTTTAGGTATAGGTCATAATTTGGATTTACGTTTTTTGGCAGGAAGCGGACATAATTGGTTTTGTTTGTATTCAAAATGAGACCATTTTCAAGGCTATACTTTGCTATTTCTTTAGATGCATTGTTGCTCAATTTTGTAAGTTGGTCAATGTTGTTGTGTGACATTAGAATATTTGTATCATCAGCATATATTATCGTTCGATTTGCGGAGGTACAAGTGTCATCAATGTCGCTCAGAAAGGCAATGAACAGTAGTGGTCCCAAGATTGAACCCTGTGGAACTCCTTTATTTATTGTTCTTGATTCTGATTTCACATTATTCACTACCGTTGTCTGAGTTCTGTTTGTCAAATATGATGTTATCCATTGAAGTGGAACACCTCTTACTCCTAACCCTTCCAATTTGATGATTAATAAATCATGATCAATAGTATCAAAAGCACGACTAAAGTCATAGAATAGTCCTAGAACATTTTTTCTATCATTTAGTGCCTTGTAGATAAACTCTAAGCAGTCAGAGATTGCCGAGCAGGTTGATTTATTTTTGCGAAAACCATTTTGATTTGCTGGGAGGAGATTGAAGTGTTCCAAGTACTTGGTCAATCTAACACAATAAGATGCTTCAAATATTTTAGCAATTTGACTCTGTATGCATATAGCTCTATAGTTATGTATATCACTAGCGGATCCTTTGTTTTTGAATATAGGTATACATTTCGAATCCTTCACATCTGGAAATGTTCCAGATGTGAAAGATTCGTTTAGTAAATATGATATAATTTCTGCTACAAGAGTACAGACAGATTTGAGAATTTTACCATTTATATCATCAATGCCAGCAGACTGTTTGGATGTTGTCTATAGTGCCTACTTATCTTCTATTATACCGTATAGTATGTGGGATTTGAATATGGTTCTCTGTATCCACTAAAATAATGAAGCTGTTTGTTTAATATGAAATTACACTAGACACTCCTATCTCTTCGAAAATTTCGACACTAATGGTCATTAAAACAAGCTTATAAATCATTTTTATCGATGTAACCAAATTAGAGAGAATATGAAAGTTAATGATTTGTCATGTACCAAAAAATGCGATTCGGACATTGTTATGTCAGCTTGGTGTCATCTATACTCATGGAAATACATATACAGTGTGTGCGTCTAAGGTCTCTGTTAACTATTGAATCGGATGAGATAAAAAGTAGAGGAAAAAATAAATGATGACAAGTTGTTACGTAGGTATTCTATTCTATTTATTTGGCCAGATAACGGGTTGCACACGGAAAAAAAGGATTTGTTGCATCAACAAATTATTTATACTTGAATTATTTTTGTTGGACTAAGCAATTTTTTGTTGAATCAACCAGATACATGATTATTTCATGAGAGCAGCTTGTTCAAATCAAGAATGTAGTATAATTGATTCAACAGTATAATATCAATTCCATCAACAAAATAAATGGTTTCATCAAAAACAATTTATGTTGATCCAAAATAATGTCGATGTTGAATCAACTATAAACATTTTGTTGATTTGATCAAATAAAGATCATTTTGATGGGAATATATCTTTGAAACAACATACAAATTTTCTCATTCCGATGTAGCAATGAACTTGTTCCGAACGGATCATTTGATTGAATAAAGCAACGAAATATGTAATATCAATGAAATATTTTGTTCATTCTACATCAACTTAAATTCCCGCCTCTAGATGCATTTCGCCTCGTCTATGCCTGCCTCGAATTCATTATATACGTGAAGCCTGATTCTTCGTGTTTGAAATATCAGCTGGATGAATCGATCTTAGGATGATTAGCAATCCGAAATAGTTTTCCATCAGCTGAGGAGAAGTAAAGACTGAAGATCTTTGCTAGAAGTCGACTTGTTTCCTAGTTTTGTTCATTCTTTCGATGTGAAATTTCAGAAAATTCCCAAATATTGATTTGGTTCAATAAAACAGTTTTTCGAATGGAAATATAGTTCCTCTTGAATCAACAAAATATTTCATTGGATTAACCAAATATTTCATTGATTCAAACGAATATTTCATTGAATCAACCAAATATTTCTTTGAATCAACCAAATATTTGATTGAATCAATATCTTGTTATTTTGAATCAAACAAAATAATTGTTTGAACCAATTCAATAACTCTTCATAAACAATTCATGGATGTGCTTGATTGAAGATCATCCAGAGTTCATGCAAGACATATTAACTTGATTCAAACTCCAAATTCGCTCTGAAACATGCCATAAATTTACTCATTTCAAGATTATATTTTGTCGTGCATATATGACACTTTTATTCGCTCCATTCAATTAAATTTTGCTTGATTCAACAATTTCCTTTTTTTTCGTGCAGATTTAAACGAAATAAATATTCATTTTTCCCGATTTTTTGGGATTTTCTCTCCTTGTTTCTATAAAATAAAAAGATGAATATTATTTCAATATACGTGTAGTAAGGACAAATCAGATGATATGCCCCAAAATGTCACTGCGTTCAAAGAATTTTCCTATCAGAAAGCCTGAAAGAAAAATTCACTAGCTTGTCAGTGACAATTTGTATTGAAAAAAGTTTGGAGAAGAGAAATAAAGGTATATAGGAAAAATATCAAACTTTCACTAAGCCTTGGACGTTTCGGGAACGAATCTGCTCCCATTTTCAGTTACAGGATATTCTCATTAATTGATCTTCAATTTACCATTTTCATTTTCAGATTTCAATAGTGAATAACATGTTCTATCTATATCAACTGAACAGGAAGCAATGCTATTGTCTCCGTTCAGAAGAATACAAGCAGATTCCTTGATTTCTCTTCTGGTTGTTATCTTCTTTTCCAATGATTTTAATATTATTCCACTCTGCCATATGTTGTCCATCTTCAGCAAGGATATGTTCAGCTAGTTTCGATTTGTCGATGTGTCTTTTCTTTATATTGTATTTATGTTCCTTCGTCCTTACTGAAAGAGGTCTCTTGGTTTCACCTGTATAAAACGTTCCACAAACACAAGGTAGGTATGTAAAAACAATTTTATGACGATTGTTCTTCATTTTTCGGTTTTGTTTGAGTTAGAATTGATCTCATTGTATTTTCAGTTTTGAACACAGTTTTCACTTGAAATTTATCACCAACACGTTTTATTTTTTCAGATATGCCGGGAATGTATGGTATTATATTTGTCGTTATTGATGGTTGATTTTGTTTTGGTGGACCTTGTTTGTTTTCAATTTGATGAATCGTCTTATCGACAAAATTTTTTAGATCTCTATCATGGAGTGATTTGATTATTCCTTTCTTAATACTTTTCTGACGATTTGATTGAAAGTTCAGGTATCTGTTAGTATGGGTATTTTTACGATATACACTTGTTATTTAATTCCTCAATGAGAACATCTAGAAATGGTAACTGATTGTTAGATTCAATTTCCAAAGTGAACTTCATGGTAGGTTCGGCATTGTTCACATAATCCAGAGAAATATCCAGCTCCATATGATTATGTGGCCAAATTATGAAAGTCTCACTGAGAGAACTAATCTGAGTATCGAAAGAATAATGGAATTTTTGAAATTGTGTCTGAAAACAACATATTTTCAATTGGATGATGAGTTTTATCAATAAAACTTTGGAATGGCTATGGGATCGCCATTATCCCCAATTTTAAGCAATATATTTATGGAGAATTTCGAAGAAAACATCATCAAAATTTACCACAAACAACCTAAAAATGGTGGCGATACGTAGATGATATTTCTTTTCAAGAATATACTCAGTTTTACTATGATCATATCACATCAATATTTAATTCAGAAACTAAGTTTCAAACTACATAATAATATACTAAATATTTACATAAATAAAAATATGAATCATTTCAATGATTTTCTCGTCTTCTGTGTGTTCAGAACTTTTTCCATGCTGCTGGTCAGCTCCATGGCATCAATTTCAGCTTTAAGGGACTCGATCAATTTGGTCTGTTGCAAAATCTGGAAAGCAAAATTAAAATCAAACTAATGCGATAAATAAATAGAACAAAAAAAAAGAAAATATAAAATTGTGACTTTTTGATTCTCATGTTTGCAAGTTTTAAATTAACATACTTCTACCGAAAACATTAGGCCAATAACTTAATGATCTTAAAATAAGTTCATTTCTGATCAAACCTCACAATTCTAAAATAATTTAATTTCACAATTCGGGCTCCGGAATAGATTATGGATACCTCTATACGCGTTCAAGTTATACAGGGTGTCCCTAAAAGGTCATTACAGAAACTCACCACATATTCCTCAGACCAAAAAATTCTATACAAGCAAACTTACCTCAGTACAAAGTTCCTCATTTTGGGCGCTAGCTCTGAAGTAACAATTTTCAAATCGTTGTTGCTTCATAATTTTGAAACGGATCATGATATTCTACTCAAATTTGGTACGTCGGTATAGATTCATTTCGGAATGAAACCCAAATAATGATTATGATAAATATCATTCCATGGGCGTAGAACTTGATTTTTCAGTTTCAGTAAATAAACACCAAAAACCTCTACGCCAATGGAAAGAAAGAGGTTCGAATATGAAATTTGGATAGTGTAACTCATTACTACAGAAAAGGTACTTCTGATTCCGAAAATTCGATTACTCTAATGGTTTCGACAAAATTCATCATCATCAATCATCAGATATATACGACGAAAAAAATGGATACAAGCAAATTCACCTCAGTACATAGTGGCTCAGTCTGGGCGCTGATAGCACATTTCAATTTTTCACCATTTCTCAACCATAAGGCTTAGTCTGAAATCAAAATTCATTTATTGATAGGTACTGCCTAAGAACAGTCCCATTTGGAAGAACGTATTTAACTTTCAGAAAAATTTGCTTACTGCCTCACAAAGATTATGATGGAGTTGATAAATCAAAAACTCGAAAATTATCATCATCATCAGGATATAATATGTGGAGTTGAATGAGAAATTACTGTGGAAATTACGTATGATACGCCAATGCTCTCAATATAACCTAAAAAACAACAAATGTCAGAAATCTAGTGTTTATTCCCAGAAATGAATAAAGATGGAACTATATAACTGTTTCACAAACACTTTAGAGTGAGAGGAGACGAGGATCTGTCCGTACCCTGTTAAGATGACAAATGCGTCAATTCACATCAAGGGACCCTAGTGTTGACTGATGATTTGAATTACTAAAATTCGAATTATGTCCATATCATTAGAGTAATCGAATTTTCTCAAGAATCATTTTTTGTAGTAAACCAGTTACGCAATTCAAATTTCATATTCAACCCTCTTTCTTTCCATTGGCGTAGAAGTTTCAGATGTTTATTTACTGAAAAAATTAAGTTCTACGCCCATAGAATGATATTTGTAATATGTGGTGAGTTTTTGTAGAGACCTTCTAGATAAACTCAGAGAAATAGTCGGTTGTGAATACCAAACGTTTAGTGAAATAGGCGGTAGTCACTATATTCATCAAATAATACCACAGAAAAGTTGTATCATACTATACTATAAGTATCATACGATTTAAAAGTGGTAATATCTGATATAGTATAATATTATTCAATTTTGGAGTGGTATTATTAGATGAATATAGTGACTGGCGCCTATTGTACTAAACGTTTGGTATTTACTACCGACTATTTTTTATTCAGTGTGTAGCTGCAATTTTCAGATTTCAACTTACCTTTTTCTCTGCAGATTCCACAAGGGAGGAATAATTGTCATCAAGATATTTAGCAAAACATTTGCTCTCGTTCAATTGCTCATTCAACACTTGTATGACGCTTCTCAAATCTTGATCTCTTTTGACATCCAACTGAGCAGTTCTAGCAATCATTCCTTTCATCTTCTCGTTCAAGTTATCCATGCTATATTGGCACTGATTCCTCATATCTTCCAGAATAGTTGTATTCTGAGACAGCAGATCTCTGAGAAAAACTGCAACCTTCCTCTCCGATTCATCCTTCATCCTGCCGATAGTTTCCTCCATGAGATATTTTATGTTGGTGTTGGTACATCTGATAGCCTCTTCAAAATTCGTGACAATCTCATCACCATCAATCTCGACGGAATCGTCTTTGATGAACGTTGAATCGAATGAAGTGCCAACTAAAACATTTTCCAATTCCTCGGATGACTGTTTTATGTCCCTAACTTCTTTTTTGAACCCTTCCCATGTGAATGAGGTGTCCAGGCTGATGTTGTTGAACTCTCTGCTCAGTCTTTTCTGTTCTTTCCTGACGTTGTACTCCCCTTTGCTCAGGACGTTCTTGCTGAAGGTTTTCGAGAATGTGTTGGCGATTTTCTTCAAAGTTTTGACGCCTTTACTCATGTGAGTGATTTTTCTGTTGTTGTTGTTCATCGACGATCTCCGTGAGTATTTGTCGGCCTCCTGAAAATACAAGAAAAAATACTGTCGGTATGCAAATGGAGGAGGTGGAATGTTCGTTTATCAAGATTTTTTGGGATTTCGTTTGTTATTTTGAAAATGAGCTCTTAAAAAATCTGATTATAGCTCAATTAGCCCCATAGTATACAACAAGATCGGCTAAAGGCTTCTTACGATATTCACGAAAAATATTTTTTTCATTATGTATGTAATATGTATGTATGTATGTTTGTATGTAACCGAGACTCCCTTATACTCGATTTTGTCCCACTATGAACGGACTGATTGATTTAAAACTTTTGTTAGACGAAAAACCAAAATGGCAGCACCAAAATGGCGGACGAGATTTGTAATTATGATCCGATACTATTCAAAGTTGGTATCTGGGGGTTTTCGAGGTGGGAGATTATAATTTTTTTTGTCAAAATTTGAAAATTCAACATGGTGGATCGAATATGGCGGACGAGTTTTGTAATTATGATCCGAATCTATTCAAAATTTGTATCTGGGGGTTTTTGGGATGGGAAATTATGATTCTTTCGTCAAAATTGGAAAATTTAAGATGGCGAATTCAATATGGCGAACGAGTTTTGTAAATGTGACCCGAATCTACTCAAAATTTGTATCTTGGGGTTTTTGGGACCGGAGATTATGATTATTTCATCAAAATTCGAAAATTTGAGATGGCAGATTGAATATGGTGGACGAATTTTGTGATTATAGGATCTGATTCTATTCGAAATTGGTTACTGGGGGTTTTTGGGGTCGGAGATTATGATACTCTCGTCAAAATTGGATACAAAATGAATAATAGTTCGAAAAACTATTAAAATAATAAAATTAGAATAATCTACTGATGACGGAGGTGCTAATATTTTCTATGTTGTGTATTTATCAACACACTTCAATTTTTTTATTTTCTACCTCTTTTTAGTTTGGCTATCTATGAAAGGGTGTTCCTTTGGTGTTTTAAACTACTATTTATTTTTTTTTAATTCCACACCCTATATATTGGAAACTGTGCATGCCTTTGCGCAGGATCTACACGTTGAAGTTTTTGTCTCAAAATCACCTACATATTCGCTCCTTGAAATTTGGGCACATACTTCCATAACACCCTGTAAAATTCCACAATAGATACAGGGTATCGAAATTAATACATCAAATCCTAACCCTAGAAGAAGGCTCAAAGGTGTATAGTATCTAAAGGCAAAAAAATATACAGCGATCGAACTAATATTTGGGACAAGACCCGTTTTCCCACCCAAAATCTATTAATCGAAAGCTAGCAAACAAAACGTGAAGAATCTTGGAGAATGCAGCAACGTTGCCACAGTTCATAAAAATGGCGAGAAACATATAATAAAGTTTAAAAGTGACTAAACATGAGCACCTGGAATAAGTTTTGTATAAATACTCTCGATTATAATATTGAATATTGTAATTGTATCTCACCTTTGTTTCTTGGGGAACAATACTGTGCCTTCGGTAAGTAGCATATTTCCATTTTTCATCATCACTTATAACACTTATAACCTTTTTTGGAATATCAACTCTGCTGTCTAATGTCGAAGAGTAAGGAAAACGTTTTGATTTCGAAAAAGACATGTCAGCTTTATTGGAACAAATTTTTCAATACGCGTTTTTGGATGTGAACTGAATCTTCCTAAAAGATAACAGAGTATAAGTACTTTTCTCTATATATGCACGTACTAAGTAGGGCCAACTTATTATTAAATCATCACTAGAAAATGGGCTCTTCCTTAGAATGTAACATCATTAAGAAACCATGTTCTTAATCCAATGGTTAGTTTCTACCTTGCTAATCACCCATTATTTGAATTAAATACGATGGTTAACCCTTATACCTTTTGGGATATTGGACAATAATTGAATCAGGTATAATATATTATATTCTGAAGCATTTACTAGAATCTCTAGTTTTACTTTCACAAGTGAAATTACTTCGAAACCCATATGGTGCTTTTGTTTTGACTCATTACCATGGCAAACAAAAACATTTCCGGAAACCGTAAACATACAGGTCTCATTCAGTATTATTTGATGAAAATAAATTCTTGTACAGGTGAATAATACTAGAAGAGACATTTCATTTGAGGTAGCACAATCTGCTCCCGTTTCCACAATCTAAAAAAATCCATCTCAATAAGTATTTTTCATGCCAACAATTATTTATTTTTTACCTTATTCATTAGATTTGATCTTAGAATTCTCAGAATACTCAATTTTGAACGCATAAGCAGATGGAGAGGTAGATTTTTCAATTTCGGTCAGATGGACTCCAGTGGATTCGATTTGAAAATATTGTCACGAACCACCTGTTTTTATGAAATTGTTTCAATTCATCAAACCATCATTCAACCAAACGAAATGGAATCGAAACGAACAAAAAATAAGTCTAGGATATTCCAGAGCGAGTGTTCTGTATGTTGAAACAATTTTTTTCAATTTGATATCATATGCATATGGTACATTTTTCATTTTTCGATGTACATCCTCAATTGACACCGAATATAATCCGAAAACGTTTTTTTGTCATCATCAGAAAAATAATGATGTGGAAAGTTCTGTTATTCCAAATTGGAATATGTGAATATTTATATAAGTTGCAAATTGCCAAGAAGTCATCAAACTAACAGTTGAAGTGACTAAAATGCCATTCCTAATGAAGTCTGCTGCCCACATAATAACACCAATAAAATTTCTAACGCAATTTTTATGAACCACTTTTCTATACATGTGAGAAATACCGGGTGTCACAAAGCACTATATGTAATACCAAATACCTATATGTTTGTTCTAGTTTTAAAATATTTTTTCATATTTGTATGAGAAAATTCATGCCAGAAAGTATTGAAAAAATACATGTTCTGGATAATCTCTTCTAATAGGGTATGCATGTATATAGAGATCGTTGTTTACCTATCATTCCATTGTGAGGTCCTAAAACTATAAGCCAGTGAAGATACAGAGTCTGTTAAGTTAGAAAAAGATGTTTCCAACATAATTTTAGGCAGAAAATTCTGTTTTTAATATCTCAATAGGTTAATATCGAGCATCATAAATATAAAATCTTTTCCAAATTCAAACAATCCTGTATTTCTACATCCATATGAAGTTCTAATATCCAGAATGATTTGAATAGAGGAAAAGTTAGTATTATTTTCAAAATGGGTAATTACGTATTGAAGTCCCAATTTTATTGTTATTGTACCTCTTTCCAAGATCCCTATGTATAAAGATTGGTACATGGATAGGACATTTCGAGCGAGTGTTTTGGGGTTGTTTGAAATCTTGCCATTGATGCCCCTCTGGCTACTGGCTCAAAAAATGAAAAATAATATTTAGATATACCTACACTCGCATTCGAAAAAATCATGGATCTGAAATCTCAAATCTTCAGTAAGTATTTTTCTATACGTTGGTACTGATACTGTGTGAAATGTGTGTTTACTCAGCCGACTATGAATATATCAATTTTTTTTTATTTTATTCAAAGATTAGTATATTGCTTTCCAAAAACAATTACATCAAAAAGTTATTCAGAAATTCTGTTTGAAATCGAAATCTCAAAACTCTATTGAAAAGGAATATTCTCAGATATAATTATGAATATAAAAAATGGATATATATATATAAAGAAATACATTGAGAATTCGCATTCTCTATGTGATGAAAATATCAATTCTTTCTTGGTTTATTCAACAGAAAACAACTACTTTCCTGGCTATATGCCACGACGAACATTGAATTGCATCTATTGAACATACACGATAAGTATTTGAAAACAAAATCTTCTGAAGTAGAGAATTTGCATTCTCCTTCATATAAAGATATGCACATGATATCATTCTGAATATACAACAGAAAACAACTACTTTTAGAAGTTCCAAGATCATCAAGATAAGAGTTTATACAAGTGTGAAGTGCGGTTTCCACTTTTGAGTTTATGATGTGAATTGATGATCAGGCACGGACATCAGCTTTTTTCTATCTTGTACGGAAATAGGACTTTCCCATTGAAAGTGCCCAGTTTGGCCCACTCTGTACTTCCCAACATAGAATAATGTACATCCAACTAAGACATTTTTTTACGTTCACTCCAAACGAGCATCCCGTCAATTGAACATCGGTCAAATTATCAAGTGTGATACATGGTTGAAGTTAGAATTGATTGCAGTTCACAAATCAACAAAAAATGTATAGGATGTAACTTGAATAATTGAATTTAGGGGTGTCTTTTCACGGGTAGTTTGACAGAAGTTGACTTTGACACAATGGCTTCAAAGTCATTTGGTGTATTTTTTTTTTCTCCAAGCAGCATAACCGAGATATTCGCTGTATGATCTGGGATATCCGGTATACGCGGAATTATAACAACCTGTATAGAAAGGGTTCATGATAGGTCCACCACCTAGTCGGGATTCTATATGGAATCTTTCTATATAAGAAATTCGTCATGAATGGATTATCATATAATTCTAAATTTTCATGAGCCAATATTTGCAAAGCTCAAACATATCTGAGATATTCATCCTGAATATATCAAATGAAAAATTGTGACTTTTTCGGCAGATTGATTTGATGACCCACTCTGTACATAATGAAAATATACCGTGGGTAGTCGCGAAACCGGTCTCAAAATCGCAATATTTAACTTACTCACAGATATGCCTTATTCGTAGGAAACGTGGGTTTTTCATTTTTAGCTCGTGTTTACTTGAATCGATTCAACTTTTTAGCCGTTATGGGTGATGAAAACCAATTAGAGATTCAGGTACGTTTTTTTGAAGGTGTTAATCGAAAAGCAGTTTATCGATTTTATCTTATATGGGTGTGTTACTATACGTAATGGCTTCCAATAACCGTATAACATTTAGGTACCTCCGTTTTTCACACATCAAACGAATAAACTAAAATAGTTCTTTAAATGTCGAAAAAATATTCATATTGAATTACATTGTCCGTTCTACAGATACTTCCACAGTTGAAGGAAAATTTTCCAATTATAAATAAAGTACAACTGGCTTCTTCAATAGGTCAAGGAGTATTTTATATTCGCTGAGCAGGAACACAGTTGGCACACTTTTTAAATTACACCTTCGAAAAAATCAACAATTCACATAGTTGACTTCTACAAGAAAATTTTACCTCGAATTTTACTCAAAAAAGACGTTGAAATTCTAAAACAGTCGAGTTTTTCCTTCATCCTCCAATATGTTACACTGTATAGCAGAAAAATACTTGCCCTTGCCCAATTCACATCAGCAGAATCATTGCCCAGATTTGTACTTTTAGAAAATCACAATTGAAATCTACTTTTTATGGCTCCTCGTATTTTTTTGTATGTTCTGGTTCCCACGAAAAGGGATATCTTGTAATGTTCAGAGAACATCGTGAGAACCAAGAGAAATAAGGTAGGAATTGGTGTTCTTCTTGAATTCCTGGAGGTTATATGCCTCGGGGAACACCTCCCTTGTCAATGTGTTCCAGAGCCTCGCTGTTCGTTGGATGAACGAGTCTTTGGAAAAAGATGTTCTGCAGGTCTCCAAAGTGACCACAAAGGGGTGCGATGCCTCAATTCGACTGCCAAGGGAGAAACAATTGTTGATATTTCAGAAGAGTATCGTCCATGAAAAAATATCTATAAAATAGAGCCAGATCGCCAACTTTTCTACGGTGTTTCCGAGAAGTGAGTGAGTTTGAGAGCGAAGCATCACCCACGAGACGAATTTGCCCTTTTTTGCACAGAATCCAACAGTTTCAGGGTATGTATGGGTGCTGAACTCCAAATATGGGAACAGTATTCCAGGACAGGTCGGATATGTACCTTATAGATCACAAACAGCTTGCTGGAAGTGAAATAGTTCCTGACCCAAAACAGAAAACCAAGTTTTTAAGATGCACTTCTAGCAATTGATCTCACGTGATTTTCCCAAGAAAGGTTATTGCTGATAGTAACACCAAGCATCGGAATGGATGTCTTCAGAGGTATGGTTACTCTTGACAAGCTTATAATGGGCACAATGAGATCGGCTTTCCTAGAGAAAAGGCATGCTTGTGTTTTGTTTGCATTGAAATCTACCAAGTTATTGGATCCCCATTCGAGAATTGTTGCCAAGTCCATATTTATGTTGTCAACATTTCTCCCCCGTTCGTTTCTGATTTGCCTGGATGGTATTGGAGCCCTGGAAGAGAAGGCGGTATGGAGTAAAAATAGTGTGTAAAATATAAATGAAATAGGTTGAACTATACGGAGAAAAATAAAACAATATTTTTGCCAAAAAATCGAAAAAGAGATGACTTTGATAATCGGAAATAAGTGATTCAAATTATTCCCCCAATGTCCACTAGCTTAGATTGTATTATGTGCCTTTAATGACGAAACACTTTGTATGCACATGTAGAAATCTTTCATATAAGTTTAGAGGCTATAATATATGCCAAACATACCTATAAGGAAAGATGTAATTGAGATCCAGCAGTAAACAAGTGAATTTCGTTGGAATTTCATTCAACAACTCAAGAAACTCGGTCACGTGGATAGTGTATAAGCATACATAGTAAATATATATGTATAAATACTCTTCAATGTAAAAGTATTACTTCATTTACTTGACACAAGATGATGAAAAATGAAGTAAATTATAAATAATACTTGAAGTCCACAGCAGTTCACTGTGAAAAAATGAATAATCATATTAAAGGGTACATGTTTGGGATATATACAATGGGATCTATAAAGTCCGTAACATTTGGGGATCCAGGATTTTTTTCTCTCGGATCTAGTATGCATGTCCGATAACCTGAAAATCGATTTTGACACATATCACATGACCACTAGTATGACGCTAAATTGAAAAAAAAAAACTGAGAAGATGCTAAAAGTCGGGTTAGATGGCAAGATATATCAAGAAAAATTGGAATTCAATTTTATACTGACATACAAAACCGCGAGTTATTCAAGTTATTCGACACGAAACATTGTGGCTAATGAATTGAATGAATAAACTGCTTGAGCCATAATGCTTCGTGTCGAATAACGTGAATAACCCGGTATAAATTGTAGTTGACATCTTCAAAGATTTTTTCAACACATTCATAGTTAGGGTGATAATGAAATCATTCCATAATTAAGATTAGTTCCATAGGATCTTGTATGGTCACTCATCTCTCAAAGTTGCTGTTACTATAACCAAAGGCACATTTTTTTCATACATTTAAATTCCATGTAATCGTCAAATCGATCTACTTGATCACTTGAAAATGTTGAAATCCAGTTTTTTGTGTCACTTGATAATCCAAGCATTAAATACGTGTTGACAGATTGGCTTATTCTCTCATTCAGGATCAATTAAAACTTCCAAGTATGGCCATTGAACCATCAAGGTTTCTGAATGAATTTGCATGGGTGTCAAATCACCTTCTTTCGGTTTTTTATCAGTGGCGGATTCAGGGGGTGGGCATAGGGGGTCATGCCCCCCCCCACTCGCCAACCTCAAAAAAATTGTGTATGTCCATCCACTCGTATTAGATAGAAAATAGCAATAGTTTTGAGAAAACTTTTTTTCCACATTTTTTCATCCAATATCAATTATTTAAGATATCTACATACAGACTGAGTGATAAAAAATGCCTCAAGCCATAGTGCTGCTATTAATGATCAAATTTTGGAACAAAAGATCAATAGTTATTTATTATACAAGGGAAAAAAGTAGTAGATTTTAGCTGCAGGTTGTGTTGTCTCCCGACGCGTAGCGGAGGGAGACAAAAAACCGTGAGCTAAAATCTAATATTTTTCCCGTGTATAATACACTATTTTCTTCTGTGACAGAAGGAAGGATGAATCAATATTGAGAAGATATTACATTATTTCGAAATCTGAAAATTATCGACGTGAAATTTCAAGTTTTTAACAGTAGGGACACCTGCGTTTTATAGACATCTTTATCATTCTTTTGAAGTAATCAAATATCTGATGTCACTTTCTGTCAGTTCAATTCTGTGATTTGATTTTGAAAAATTGCGAATTCAGTAGTTGTTTAGTAATATACGAAACCGCGAAGTCGAATGGAAGATAAAAGGACTTGCAGTTCTTTCTCGGAGACGGTATTATTGACTCATTTTTCGGAACTATAGCACAACAAAAGCCATTAACAGAGTATATATATATATGTGATATATATCCGGGAAAGAAGTACTCACTTTTTTCCCACGGGAAAAAAGTAATTTATGAAAAGTGACATTTTATAACCTGCCAACAGAGATGAAATGCCAAACTTTTTTCCCGTCACAGAAAAAATGAAATTACTCTCAGATAATATTGTTTTTCTACAAGCATGTATGATTCACCCTATATTACCGCACGCAATTTAGTTTGGAAAGTGTCATTTTCCCGCAACAATGCGGGTTTTTCCCACACTAATGCGGGAAAAACAAAGATATGAAGAGATCGCAAAATATAAGTGGTTGGTGATGGAATATAAAAGTTCAAGTTTGTTTGTTGCAGTATTCGCGTCGTTCGTGTCAACGGCAGTCGCGTGCGGGAAAGAATAACTTTCCACACTTGTTAGGAAAATTACTAATTTGTCTTATTTCTGTATCTTGAATAGTTTGAATGCATTGATAACAATGATATAATATCGAATATATAATTACTTTTTTTCCTTATCGAATATTCATTTATCTGGGAATAAAAATATTTGAATTGAATTTTCATTGATATTTATTTTCCTCCTTTGGTTAATACATACAGAGTGTCATTTTCAACCTATATTCTTATATACAGGGTGGGCCACCAGTAACGCCTCGGTCTCTAGAAGGCTAACCACTTATCTTCTTGGAATTCTTCCTAGTAGTCTCTAGGAAGTTGCATGTCAACATAGGCTACCATTTGAAATTATTTCAAAACATACAGGGTGTCCCCAAAAACCGCAAAATACTAAAGTTGAACTTTTTTCAACCGAACACCCTATATATTATTCCATTTTGAGATTCTCCCTGGTGAGCTGATTTCAACAATCCCTCATATTGGGGTCTAGCAGTTAAAATTACTGAGATATAGGGTGTGAGAAATCGATAGTGAGTGAAAAGTTGAGATAGGGACATGTAAACCGTTTTGACGAATAATGAACAGTTTCGACAGAAAAAAATCCTGAACTTGGAAAATCTCGATTTTGCACACCCTATATGTCAGTAACTTTCACTGCTAGACCCTAAGTATGATGAGTCGTTGAAATCAGATCGTCAGGGAGAATTCAAAAATGGAATAAAATATAGGGTGTTCCGATGAAAAAAACATAGCTTTGATATGCTGTGACCGTACGGAACACCCTGTGTATTTCAAAGAAATTTTGAAATGTGAAGCTCGGTTATTACTTCAATTTTGATCCTTGGATTTTTTTGTATTTCTCAAGACAACAGAGGTATCGAACTCTGGATTCTTAGTTGGCCACCCTGTACATACATACGTTTTGGAATCATCAATAATAGATAATACTTAATATGATTATGTGATTATACCATTGTGTCCAGATAATGAATTTTTATGATTGAATTATCCGATACGCTACTGGCCCGTTCACGGCAAGCCTTTGCCCTAACAAGGCAACTACCACCGCCTCCGTCGTACCGCCTCCAGGTTTCGCGTGCTCGGTCAGCAAAAACAATAAAAACATCTACCCGAATGCAAAATCCCATGCAAATGGTGAACGGATTATTGCTGATCGCCCATCCACTTGCCATAAGAATATCTAAATGCATTCAGACTGCACTCGAACGCCATATTTGAGAATATGCCCGCGAACGATTACTTCCTTCATATATCACAAGTTGACAAATGAACACAGAGATTTGCATTGTCCAATAACTATGGAGCGGTTTTTTATTTTTCAATGCACCTTTGTGCATGTCCTGGTCATGTAAGTTTTTGATTTTGACAGCGTGGTAACTCGATTCTTGATTTGTTACAGTACTTAGGTTAGGTTTATTCACATCAACTAGGTAGAATAATGTTTTTCACACCTGTCGCTTGTTAGGACTCCTCCACATCAGACATTTTGTTTCTTCCAGATATACGTAGATTATTAGTTATCTACGTAAACCGAAGAAGAACACTATTTCTTAGCAAAATACGCGAATTATGTCTATTTTTAACTTGCTCTAGCTTCTCACCCGTTAGTCCAACATTCATGAGCAACTTTTTATCGCGATGGACTTTTCGCAAAAATGTAGTTTCCTAGGATCAAAAACTGAAAAAAGTTAGAAAATGTCTCTGCTTTTTGCAGATATTTCGAAAGACTCCAGGATTTTTTTTTCAAATTTCAGATTCAGATTCAGCACCCCCGAAAACATATAAAATCGCGGAAAAACCGACTTCATCCTCACCGTTTTACTGAGCTAAAAAAGGCTTATAAAATAATTATGATATCGCGAAATTCATCAAATGCAATAACTCATTTTTGCCTAATGTTTGCAATACATTTAGCCTCATGACCGTGCTCATGACGTATTGTGAAACACACTGAGAAAAAATATATTCTTCTTTCTTTATGAGATGTGACTTATACAGGGTGTCCCGTAAAGACCACGTCAAACCGAAGATGAATGTAGATCGAAGGATAACCCACCTGCAAATGACAAAATTCCCATTATAAAAGTCTTACTGTTTTCGAGATTTTATTTATTTTTTAAATATCTACTATCAACATTTTCAATAAAAATATTCCTTACAGCTGCCCTTTAAAATGTTTGGAGAATGTTCTTAATGTAAACGTTAAAATCATTCCTAGGCAATATTTACTGAAAAAATTAACCAAAAAGGTGTAAAATAGTACCAACCGTACAGACAAAACCATTGAAAGGGGCAAAAATTCAATATTTCCAACAAAAAATATCTCGAAAACGGTAAGACTTTCATAATGAGAATTTGGCATAGCAGGTGGGATATCCTTTGATCTACCTTCTTCCTGGACACCTTGTAACACTAACGTAGCAAACGGAGGACTCGGAGGAGACAATAACCTCGGAGTTCAAATTCGATTATAAAGAATTATATATGCAAAGTCAGACTTATTCACCATTTACACTATAGTCAGAGCAGTTAATTTTAAATAATATTTATTATTCTCCATATCCATGTCAGAAAAATATACTTACTTGCATACTCTCTCGAAGACTGAAAGCATCCTGAAAGCATTCAGTTAGTATTTATTTTCAATAACTTTTAACACATCATCAGTATCTTCAGGAGTGAAAACAAGTTGTTTTGAAACCTACTATGGAAAATCAAAATCAATTATCATCTCTGACTGAAATGAGACATATTATTTAAAATAAAATTGCTACGGTTTTTGTTATTCGTTGTAATTCTCTATGGATGAAACATTTCAGAAGGAACAGGAAATATTTATTCGTTTTACTGAGGGTGTCAATTTTAAAACCAATTTCGTGTAATTTTTTTATTGAAAACTCCATCATTTCGTGTTCACCTAATGTCAGTGTCAATTTTAATCACCAATTTCATTCAAATTACTTGAAACGTTGCAAAGCAACAAACTTTTTCTGCCTAGGCAGAGAAAGTGCACCTTTGATGTCTGTTAAGTTCCATAGAAACGCCACTTTCTATGCCGTTTGGAGAGAAAAATCATTTCCAGAATTATAAACTTCGAGAAAAACGTTCCATTTAATTTTACTGGAAGAGGTATACCATAATGAATTTGACATTGTCCTAGCCATTTTTCCTTCTCTACACGTTGCCGTCATCAGATATTTTATCCGACGTTTCGTTTTCTCGTAACCATCGTTGGATAATTGTAATGTGCAATGTCGTTGGATTCAAAATTGGAAATAGAGCTTTTTAGGACAAAAAAATGTTTCCGGCCACTTGAAAAAAAATTGATGATTACTATTCGAAGACGAAACGTCGCATCACAAAAGTGGCAATGATGATATGTGACTTACGTTGATCACATCAGATAAAGATAGAAAAAAGTCAAGACGGAATCGCGGGCATTCGGAATTTTTCAAATATCTTCAGAAGTATTCGGAATTTATAAACTTTCCATGCCCTATTTTGATCAGCATCAAATAGAGCAACTTTGCCCAAATTTAACAGACTTAGTATCTGTTATGGTTAGTGAGATCCCAATGATACCCCCCGAATGGGGACACCCTGTACAGGTAATTTATGTTGTTCAGTGCTTATTAAGAGTAATATCCTTGATTTATATATGAAATTAGAGATAACTAATTTTCAACAGTTCAGACTTCTCTTAAGACTATTCGAAAGTTTAATACCTATACCAGGATGGTTCATTACTAATTGGAAATATTTCCGATTCAGATATAAATAAATCCTGAGCTTTAAATATGAAGATATAACCGAAATCACCTAGATAAATTGTGTCTCCTGTATGTTACAGAGTGTTTTATTATTTATTATATTCAAAAATTGGAAAATTATTATGTCATTATGATTTACGCCGTTAATATGGATTGAAGTGTCATTTGCTATGAAGAAAGAGTACGATATTTACGTAAAAAGTATTGGAGAATCAAAAAAAATGGGCAGTTCCGCCAGTGGCGTAGAATTTGGGAAGGATGAGTCAGTCACTTGCCCATGTCGTATATGCACTTCCCACCCAATATGACAATGATACGTCAATTGGTTTCAATAAGGGTAAAACTGCATTTATCATGCGATGTTTTTTTTCGAAAACTTTTTCTGGTACTTTTAGTCTGAAAAACACGTATTTGATAATGAAAATGTGAAGAAACCACTATTTATCGAGATATTTCAAGAATAAGTTCGAAATTTCGCCTTCTTTCTCCCCTTGTGTTGGGAGCATTTGAAGCTACTTGCTCTCCTTATTTTGGTATTGATTACTTCATATACTCATGATTTATACTTCAATGACACATTTTTATATAGAAAATTCAACAGGAAATATGATTTTTATTGCGAGTTTCTTATATTTAGTGAACAAGCATTCCAGATGACGGCCATTTAATTAATAGTCAATCAAAATACGAGATGTCAAATGTCAATAGATTGCCTTGGAATGACATTATACAAGCCATTATTTCTTATTTCAAATGATATTCTTCCTTCTTTTCACTAAATATGCATTAATCTCAAGAAAATCATATTTATAGTTGAATCATATAATAGAATTGTCCAATATGATGAAAAAAGAAGGGGAAATTGTTCTAAACGCCATCCAGAAGACAGGCGAAAGAGAAGGTGAAATTTGTAACTTCATAGTCAAATATCTCAATAAATAATGGTTTGTTCACATTTTCATTATCAAATTCGTGTTTTTCAGACAAAAATACGTAAGTCCCAAAAAAAAAATTTTCGAAAAAAAAACAATCGCATGATAAATGCAGTTTTACCTCAATAAAACACCTTGTAACTCAGACAAGAGGCACATTGTATTTGGGTAAAATGAAGATTTTTGAACTCAGGATTCTATAAGTGGTTGAAATATTTTTAATTAGTAATGATTAATAATTTGCCAGGTAACGCCCATGATTTCGTTCCTATTCTAAATTGTGTTGATTGTTTAGAATTTCTAATTCACAAAAACTCTTGCTAATCTGTGCTTTTTGCTCACACCTATTAACCTTATAAGGATTATCATTAAAATATGTCGTCCCATTATTGATTACTTTTACTGAGAGATATCTAGGTATATACCTATTTAAGATTTAAGAAGATGCTATTAGTAATCTTTAAGTGTTAATTAAGTGATAAGAATGAGTTTGTGATAAGTAAGTGTGTTGGTAGTGTCATCGTCATTACAGGGATATTTCGCAAACTCCCATCATTACCTACAGCGCTTTGATAGTTGGTGTATTAGCAAAAATCCGTGTGAAATGTCGTTTCCAAGAGCAAAAAGATTCAACTACAAAAACCCTGGTAAGTAGTGTCAATTTGGAATCACCTAGCGATAGAATCATAATATTCAATTCCTCCAACCTTACAGAAAAATAAATCGAAAATACATTCATTATAGAGTATGGTCACATGGGTAAAGGAACTATTATACAATATGCATTCATCAATATCGAAAGAGTAGTAATAAAGGAAATTATACAGGGTGTTTCAAATTTCGATCGGAAAAACTTTATAGACGATAAAACTCGAAAATATGATGAAGAAAGTTATGCAATGAACTAAAGTTTTTTTTTAAATAATTTTACATGCACAACTCGAAGACCACTTAGCCGATTTTTCTTAAACTATAGCATAGATAAGCTACACTAGGCAGGTTATAGGTTGAATAAATACAAAAAGCTCAAAGTCATTCAATGTATTTGAGCATTAAGGCTATTTCGTATTTTAGGTTAGGTTAGGCACCCCAGAGGGTTACTTGATTGATATTTGTGATAAAAATAATCATACATTTTATTATTAAACAATTCTAGATATAAAAGATGTCTAGTTTTTTTCGTATCATTCTTAGTTTTGAAGAAGAAAAAAGAAGACCTCATTCGAATCTAGATTTTGCCATTAAATTATGAAAGCTCAAATAGAGATAGTGAAGATTGAAAAGGGCATTTAGAATTTCTAGCATCAGTATTTCAAAAATTTAGCTAAAATGAACAAGTTTACCTATATGTTCTATAGCCTATTAAATTTTCCTGTTTAGAAACTGAAATGCCCTGTATGTTTAGACTACATTATATTATCTCATAATTATTGTCGAACTAAACATACCCTAATAGAGAGTCATAGTGTTGCCGTCTAGACTTATACATTCTAGACTCTTGTCTTGTCTTGTCTAGAATATCAAGACAAAATCATCAATATGTCTTGTCTAGATACAAATACGTCGTTTCGCTGGCGCGGCTATGATTTGTTTTGATTGGTTCCCAGAGAGCGGGAGTTTGCATGCACTTGACTGTTTCTACGCAATTTAAGCTGAGCGTCTTATCTAGAGTCTTGAATGATAATCTAGACTTTCGTTATCTAGACAAGACCGCACTTAGCTTATTCAATCAAGACTTACGCGTATACAACTCTTGTCTTGAAATTTCAAGACAAGACAAGAGTAGGTAAACTCTTGTCTTGTCTTGTCTAGATGGCAACACTAGAGAGTCATGGTTTCCGAAAATTAATTGCTTTTCATCTCATTGTTTCGTTTTACCCCCTTATACATCATCATTGGATCATGACTCTTGTTTTTTTTTCTCATGATCGAGAGTGTGTGAGGGGGGGAAGGAGGTGCAAATAGTTAAAATACTCGTGAGATAAAGTATGATTGTAAATTGTTATTTACAAAAAAATGAACTCTACATTCGAATTAAAATAGTTTGTGCACACTTCCGGTCAAAGTGACATGAATATGAATTCCATCCTAGGACCAATTACCGGTTGAGGCCAGAAATCTTGAATTAAATCAAAGACTACAAATTTGGAACTTCTTCTGTGATTGTCTCAGGGAAAACGGGGGCTCATGATAATTATTATTCTTTCGAAATAATCCAGTGTTCCATTGAATGTTATTAGTTTTTGAAAATGTCTTGTTGTCAGTTATTATGAGTTTTTTGGATTCATCTTGAACAAAGTGAAATCAGTTCCTTCAGTTCGAATAAGGAATTAAATGAATCAATAAATATATTGTAGCTACGGATCTTTGAACTATAAAGCCACTCAGGAAATGTCTCTACGTGGAATGCTGAAACTGAAAACTGATTGTAATTCACATTGAAACTTTTTCAGATGACAACATATCTCCAGCAGATTTCAATATGACCAGCTCTTTGAACAAAGGATACCAATTCCCAAAATGCCCAAGATTTCGCCAGAAACAAGCCAACGATGATGATATGTCGACTTCAGTATGTTCCCGTTCGGTAAGTACAGGTCTACCAACCACACAGGGTTATTCACGAAAAAGCTTCCTTCACAAATTTCTCAGAAAGAGTGATTTAGCATTGAAGTATCGTTTACGGAGTAATTTATTTTTCATCATTACTGAATCATATTGATTGATTCTAATACCTGTACAGGGTGCGCCTCCTTAACTCTTTCGTTTTCAGAGATATGAAAAAATGTGTAATGAAAAAGTTGTGAAAACGATCCAAACTTTCATTTCGTGAAGTTGCTTCATATGCAGGGTCTTTCGTTTTTCCGGAAAGGACATCAACTTTGATTTGTTCAACGGAACACCCTATATATTTTCTGACATGTCGATAAAGCATTTTTTTTTCTGATTTAAAAAAAATATAAGTATATTCGGATAAAAAATAGTTGAGGTATTGATCAAAATTTATCAAAATACCGCATTATGAACATTCACTTCATATAACATCTAATAAATAACGTTTATAAATTGTTCAAGCTCGATATGGAAATGTCATAGTATTGTTTATTATGGAATTGAAATCGTTCAATCTCAATACATAAAAATGAGAATAGACAGTTTCAATGGAAGATTCGGTATTTTGGTAAACTTTGATAACCAATATCTCTCTGAAGATAATATTCGATGGACCGGTATAAAACTCAACATGTGGATTAGAATACTTGTAATGCGAGCACCACATGAGTCATACAATGGTCCATCGGATATTATCTTTCGACAAGGGATGAAATTAACTCTTTTTCTATTCATACTGAAAGCGAAAGAAAAATAAGAAAGTTTGCCATGAAGAGTACCTACTCATCGAATTTTTTTCCCAAATGCAGTCGAAAAAACATTATTTATAGGGAACAATTCTTGACGCACAAAGAAAGAATGAAACTTTGTCAGTATTATGGAATGAAAATTAAGAAAAAATTTGAATAATAAGTATTATTTTTGCAACGGGTGAATTTACCGTCAGGATAAATGTCCCTAGAGAATGTTTATATCGAAAAAAAATTAGCACTGTCTACGATATATCGATAAGCTGTTAGAATAAAATAATTATTATAGTATAACCCGACCAATCGGCTTTAGTAATCAGGGATCAGTTCATTCCATTGATTCTTATTGTTCTACGAACATTTTTCCTTATACTTTTTCATCGTACTCAACGAAAATAAAGGTAATTCAATTAATGTGCATAATTTATGTTTTTCAGAACTGTTGCCGGGATATTCCTCTTCACTGTTCCACTCCTCACAAACGCAAAAACAGACCAATCAAGAGCCACAGCAAAGAAAAGGTCATGGAGGACTTCATGGGTACCAATCCCAACCGAGGTGCCTTGTCCAAAGCAAAGCCTCAGAAGAAAACCGAACAAAAATATGTCCAAAACATAGTTTCCAAGTTCGAAAAAAATGAAAACGTCAACTTTCTCGATGCAGAACAATTTATTGATGACGATTATCATAGTTATACTAGTTCCGAAGAATTTGAGAGCCTGAAAAAAATCGAAGACTTTGAGTTCGAGGAAGTCTGCAGAGCTCTGAAGACACTGCAGGACAATACAATGAATGAAAAACCAATCAAGAACGCCGAGAATCTTATCCTGGAGAAAATTGAAAACATCGAGAAAAACTTGGAACGCTTTCAGTCAGATTTCAATAGACTCAATGAAATAATGCATACCGAGAGACTGAACAAGAGACAAGAAAAAGAAATGGCGAAAATAGACAATGTACGATCATATTTCGACTGTCACCAAAGCTCACTATCTCAAGACGGATACAACGCTATCAAAGAAATAATCAAGAAAGCCATAGCAAAATTACGAAACGATTTCGAAGTCAAGCGAAAAGCCATACTAGTTGACAACGAGAACAAAATAGCTCAGCTCATCAATGAAATGCACACATTCAGCAATCGAGCAGGGCAGCAAACCAAAAGGCTTTGCGAAAACACAGCTTCAGACTTAATCGAAAAACTTGTAGATGTACTGAACAATCACTCTAGTTCTAGTGCCCCGACTTTGGATTTTGACACTTCCAAACATTTTGAGGCGATAGTGCAGGAAGTAGAAGAAGATTCTCGAAATGATCATGACTGCTTCAACTACGAGAACATATGCAAAGTATTGTCTGATCATTTGCAAGACAGTAAAGACGAGTTGGCAGCTTTGGAACAGGATAAAATGGATATCACCATGAAATATGGTGATACACAACAAGCGGTCAGTTACTTTCTTGATTATGCCATAAAAAGTACCTGCTAACATTTCTTTGTTTTTCAGTTGGAAGAGCAAGCCTCTGTTATAACGATGTTATATAGTGAAATTGCTGCTATCAGAAGAGACTTTGCAGAAGACAGCTAATTGATATACTTTAGTATAATTATTATTTGTATTGTAATTTTGATTGTTTCATTGCACCAATGAATTAAAACTAGTATAAGTTTACGATGATGATTTCATTTTCTTTCATAGTGTCACGGCTGTATAATAGAACATAGTTAATATATTTCATTACGGCCCTGACCATTTGATTTCTTGACCCAATTACTTAATTTTTTAGGCAACCATAATTTCAATACTCCATATTATGGGTTGCATACCTGTACCCATTGAATTCGATATAAACAACCGAGTGAGGCAAAAATATTGTTCAGGCAACCCGCAGTGGTTACGAATACCTATACCTTTCATATTGCATGGCTACTCGCTTATACAATTAAATAAGCGCTACCTGTCAGAGATTGGTCAGCAGAGTAAAGTTAGCACCCGATTCCTGCCCTGAGACGCTGATAGACCACAGAACTAAAACACAGTGTTTGAGTTCTGTGTGATAGACACAGAAATTCAGAATATTCACGATTTTTTGTGTTGTATGATCTAAGGTGATATGTGACGAGGCCTAAAGTGCTGGAACCATTCCCAAACTTCATTGCCAGATTGGTCACAGTGAATCACGTGATACATGTTAACGACAGCCTCGCGGGGTCTCGAGAGGAACGAAAAACACCCTTGAAAGCCTAAATCACAACACAAATGATGACAGGAATCTCAACATATCATTTCTCAACATGGGAATGGTTCGAAAGATTTATGCACTTCTGATATGTGACTGAGATGTTTATAAGTTGACTGTGACTGATGCAAGGTGACTGATGTAACGTCTGACGTGATGACAACAAATGTCAAATGTATTTCATTTGAAATTTGAAATAAATAAAAATAACATGAAAAAAAACTTTCGGTGAAATGTTAACTTTTTAGGTCAAATAATGTCTTTGTATGTTATTAATAGTGAAATCGAAATCCACACTCCACATTTCATAGCTCACAATCTTCATAAGTTCATATGCAGGAAAATATCAAATATCTTTGAAGACAGTATCCAAAATGAATTGGGTTATGCTCACTTTCTCATTATTAACAACGTCGATGATAGCCTGCTCTAGTATTTTTAATTTTTTTGAGAACAAAATTCCAACTTTCTTTAGCAAAACATTCAGGTATGGAAAATTCGCTTGTAAAGAAAAGGTTTTTGGGGTTATTGATTTGCCGAAATCATGGTTTAGGCATTTTTACTGGGTGGCTGTGATTTCTTATACTTTTATACTATATCAAGCAACACAAGTATATGTCTTCGGAAATGAGCCTTCCCATAGGTTTTTGGAGTTTCTTCAATGTCTTTGTGGTGAAAACAGACCAGCTCACAGTATGTTCTAAATTGTTGCTCTGTTCATTTTTATATCCATTATTTTTTTAGCAACTGCTACACACATATTCCTTGCTCTCATATTGATGACTCTCCAAGCATATAGAAGATTTTATGACACCCATTTCATCTCAGTTTACAGCAAAAATAGTGTAATGAACCTATCTCATTACCTTGTTGGAATTATACACTATCCAGGTTCTGCTTTAGCAGTGATTTGTGAAGCCCCAAATTTCACCCATAAAGGTATAATAGTGATAGATAACTTGATAATAATTTTAATTCAACATTTTTAGCCTTATCTTCAAGTGTAGACTTGGACATATCTCAATTATCTTACACTGATATTGCTGCTGTTATAATATTTTTGTGGGCCTGGTGGCACCAACACAAGACTACTAAAATTTTGGCTGATTTGAGAAAAAATGAAAAAGGTAATTCAAAGTTTTCATAATATGTGTTATACATCCAGAGTTTCATCATTCCACATGTATCATATTTTTCTAGGTGATCTTGTCTCAAATGACCATAAGGTGCCATATGGAGATTGGTTTGATTATTTATCAGCCCCCCATCAGAATGCTGAGATTCTCATGTATTTTTCTATAACAATTCTGTTGTGGTATAATATCACATGGTTCTTTGTGTTTGCATGGGTTTTGTCTAACCAGGTAAAATTGTTGAATGCCATAATTTCCCAGAAAGTATTTGTTTATTCATTGTAGGTGGAAACTATCTTACTATCACACTGGTGGTACCAGGAGACCTTTGATAAATTTCCTAAGAATAGGAAAGCACTAATTCCATTGATCTGTTGATTTATATCATCATTATACCTATCAATAATTGTATGTGATTTGATAATTCCAAGTATTTTGTCAATTGAAAATATGTAATTCCAATATGCAATTAAAACAAAATTCCACTTATTCATTTGTATTTAATTATTTTGGTACAGGGTTTCTATAAATTATCTTGGTGGCCATTGAAATATGTCTTCCATTACCAGCTTCCTGCAATGAACCATGATAATGGTGTTAGATCAGAAATACATGTGAATTATAGAATAGAATAGAACATTTATTACCCTTTTGCCATGTACATGTAGGTTCGTCAGTTACGGTTTATGAAACACAATACATAAGTTATTCGAGAAAACATATAACATTCAAAAGATATATACATTTTAGGCTGGTTAGCGACAGATGCAGAATATAATGTAGTTAGTTATGTAACGTTAAGTTAGAAAAATGCACAGATGTCATTTCATTTCATGGATGTTAAATGCATTTGAAATTCAGAAACATCATAGAAACTATTTGAGGTTAGAATTTTTTTAAGATCATTCTTGAATCTCTTCAGAGATTGATTTTTTATTGATTCAGGCAGTAAGTTGTAGAGATGACTCCCGCTATATTTCGGAGATTTTTTGTACTCCATATGATGAAACTTTTCCATATAAATATGATTGTGATTTCTAGTGGTGTATTTGTGAATTTCTGAACATTTCTTTAGATGGTGTTTGCTTTTATGGATGTGACACAATAATTTCAATATGTAAATGCTGACCACTGTTAATATTCGATGTTTTTTGAAGTGATTTCTACAGGAATCTTGATACTTTAAGTTGAAAATGAGACGAATAATACGTTTTTGTAGAGTAAAGACTCTGCTTATTTCTGTGGCTTGTCCCCAAGAAATTATATTATAACTCATTGTTGAGAACGCTAGAGCATAGTAGACGTTAATCAGACCGTGGACATTGAGATATTTTTTGAGAGAGAATATGGCAAAATAAGTTTTTTGGAGCTTTTTACAAAGGTGGTTTATTTGATCATTCCAAGATAATTTTGAATCCACAAGCGTGCCCAGAAAATTGAAAGAGTTGACAGCCTGTATATTTGTATCACCAAATGGTATACTTGGATCAATGTTAGGTGATTTGTATTTTCCTGTGAATTCCATGTAACTGGTTTTCTTCAGGTTGACTACAAGATGGTTGATTTCACACCATAGTGCAAACTGACTGATTGCTACTTCAACTCTGTGGGTAACCTCCTCATGTGAGTTTCCTGAGACTATCACCGCCGTGTCATCAGCATATATGAACGGCCTGCCCTCCTCGAAAAAATCCGGCAAGTCGTTTATATATACCAAGAACAGTAGCGGTCCCAGAACACTGCCCTGAGGTGTTCCTAGTTCAATAGTTTGTTCGCCTGAGTGTGTGTTGTTAATATCAACAATGATACGGCGGTTTTGGGTAAAAGAAATTAACCAGTCATTGATTGAGTCTCTTACACCCATTGCATGGAGTTTCATCTTCAAGAAAAGTGGATCTATGGTGTCAAAAGCCCTTGACATATCAAAGAATATTGCAACTGCAAGGGAATCTCTATCAAGAATTTCGTGAATATTTTGTATTAAATCAGTTGATGCAGTTTCGGTTGAAAGGCCCGCCCGAAACCCATGTTGATGTGGTGATAATAATTTATATTTCTCAAAGAAATTGATCAGCCTAATGTATATTGCTTTCTCCATAATTTTAGAAATTGGATCCGAGACACAGATAGATCTGTAATTTTCTACCAGTGTCGGATCACCTTTTTTGAAGATCGGTGTACATTTTGAGATTTTCATCAAGTCCGGAAATTTTCCTACTTCAACTGAGTGGTTTATTAGATCAGTTAGATACGGTGCTACTTCATGTACACATTCCTTTAGGAGTGATGTAGGAACTTCGTCCAAACCTACAGATTTTTTGTTCTTCAGGTCTCTAATGATATTCTCAATTTCATATATTTCAAAATGTATGTAATACATAGTATTCACCGAAGGTTTCACAGTTGTACAACAGGTAGGAGTTGCAACAGATATATTACTTTTAACCAGGTCAACAGCAGATGTTGAAAAGAATTTAACGAAGATATCAGCAATTTTTTTCGTATCATCTATAGTTTCGTCATCTAATTTGATACGCATATCATGTCTGTATACTTTTTTTTTGTTTAATTTGGTGTTTACTATCTCCCATAACATTTTAGGTTTGTTATTTGAGTTTTCAATTAGGGCAGAGTAGTGATTGGTTCTCTCCATTTGAATTTGGTTGTTCAGAGTATTTTTCATGGTTTTGTATTTTGAGTGGATCCTATCATCATTTGAGAGTTTTCGAAGCCAGTTTAGTTCTTTTACTTTGTTACTTAGTTCAAATGTTTCTATTGAATATTCTATGTTTGTATCCTTAGTCCTGTTATTTGTTATTTTTATTTTTCGTTTTGGATGTGAGATCTCAAAACACCATAGAAAATGTTGCCAGAAATGGTTGAAGACTTCATTGATATCCTCTGTCAGATCCAATGTAAGTTTGTCCTTATTAAAAAGATATTTGAATTCAGAAATCGCACCTGGGTGAGAAAGTCTTTTCTGCACATACACGCATTGTGTCTGCTTTGTTGTAATAGGTTTAAATGGAAATTCAATGATTTGTGCAAGGTGGTCTGAAAAACCTAGGTCGAAAGTTTCAACACAAAGTATTTCTTCCAGACTGGATATTATATAGTCAATTTGAGATGAATTTCTTCTCCCATCAAGATGAGTAATCGTTCTTGTTGGCTGAGAAGTATGAATGTTCAGTTGAAAAGATTCTATCACATCCAAAAAAGCTTTTGTTTCCGGACAGTTGGAATTTAGACCATTGACATTGAGATCACCACTTAGAATAACAGTATGAAATTTTTTGAGGGCATACCCTAGGAGATTCTCTAGTTTATTCAAAAAATCTTGAAAGACTGATAATGGCGGTCTATAAATAGATAGTAATAGGCAGGAGTCACCTCCCCAACTTACCGCTGAACATTCTAAGCACATTTCACTTGAAAATGTTCGAAAAACAATTTTATCCGCACAGTCGGGAACATGCACTTCTTTCACAAAAATTGCTGATCCACCGTGTAGACGTTCTTTCCTGCAGAAACTTGAAACCAGTTTGTACCCTTGGATGTTCACGTCATAAAGTCTGTCGCTATCCAGCCAATGCTCAGTGACACAAAGAAAATCAGGAGAATACTGGGAGCATGCTACTTCCAGTTGGTTGAGCTTATTTTTCAGACTTTGAACGTTGATGTTCAGAAGTTTAAAACTTGCTACATTCGAATAGTTTACAAATTCCTTGGAATTTATGGTCGGGTGCTGCGGAAATTTTTCTTAAATTTGAAACGCTGCACCGCTGATCCCTCAGGCCATATAGATGGATCATAGACTTTTTCAACATCTTCAATGGGAAATGATGCCTTAAAAGAAACATATTCAGACGTTTTATTCCATTCCTCACATTTAAAACTGATTTGAGGTGCTGTTTCTTTTAGAAATTTGCTGAGATCGACTGCTGTCATATCAGGGTGAATTCGGCTAATGTGAATGTACCCCAATGTTGGAAGGGTCTTGAAAAACGAGCTGTTTTTACTCGCTCCAATAATGGGTTTATTGGGTTTAATTTGATATTCATTGTTTATTTTCTTAGAGTTCATATAGTTATAATCATTTATAGAAACCCTGTATTTGAAAATAAAATACATTTATAAATATTTCATCAAATCTGTACCACTGTCCAGCAGTGATGTTTATAACAAATGGGACCAACAAAAACTGTTCCTAGTCAAGAAATTGTAATAAATCACCCAGTTTATTCAAATATGCATCTGGAACCAAGTCTTTCTCTTCCTTTTTGGAAGATTTTTTCCATTCAGTTACCTCATCCAAAGTAGTAACCCCAGACAGAACCAAAAGTGTTTGGAAGCCACATCTGGTGCCCAACAAAATATCTGTATTGCATCTGAAAGTTCAGATACTTAATATTCAAAAGAACCCTCTTGTTAAATCTCCAGAAAAATCTCTTACCTATCACCAATCATCAGTGTTCTCTTAGGGTCAATCCCATGTTCTCTGAATAGGGCTTGGGAAATGTAGGAGTTAGGTTTCCCAACAACTACAGCTTCTCTTTGTGCTACAGTTTCTACAGCACGTACAATAGCACCTGTACCAGGTACAACCAAATCTGTATGCATTGGAAAACGCTCATCAGTATTTGTGGCAACAAAAAAACATGATGGTTTGTTCAAATATGATGCTGCTTTAAGTAGCTTGTTGTAGGAAAAATGTTCATCAAACCCAACTATTACAGCACCAACATCAGGATCAGGATGGAAAGTCTCAATGGTTTGTGAGAGACTGCACTGAAGAACATCAGGCTAAAATAATTTGTTTCACATCAGAATACATCATCATCAACTTCAATTATAAACTTACTCCAATACCTAAGTGTTTAATACCTGCTGCTTCTAATTCTTGGCTGATTCCTTTGGATCCAATAACATAAGCTTTTTTGTTGAACCCATTACTCTTCAAGTAACTCACTGCTAGATAGGCTGTTGATATTATTTCATCCTGCAATCATTCAAGTTATCTCAACAGGTAACTTTCGATAATGCAAACCTTCTCTATAATGAATCCCATTCTCCTGGATTTAGTCACAAATTCTTCTCTAATCTTTGTAGAGTTGTTTGTAACAAATATAATCTTCTTTCCTAGTTCTCTGAGCATGTTAATGACTTCCACTGACCCTTCGATTGCCTCGTTTTCCAGCCATAGCACTCCATCACAATCAGATAGTACTGTATCAAAAGAATCCAAAAATTTTTTCATATCTGCTTTAGACAATTTGGAAAGGTTGGTGAGCGAAGAATGAAGCATGTTTGTGGTCAAAGTTTTGATGGTGTTCATAAATATTTTGTGCTTCTGTCTGTAAAATGTTTCCAAACTTGAAAACCCAGCATTACCGTCAACATTCACCTAACCCTTTGACTTTTTGACATTGAACATATTTAACCTCACTTTCTCTAACCTGCCAGCCCGGAAGTGTCTATTCGCACGCAGTGCGTGTATACGTACGAATACGTACAAATAGCGATAAGTCACTTTATCCGTACGTTTACGTGCGAATAACCACCACTTTCCATTTAGCATAGACCCCCCTGCAATGAACTGTAAGTTCATTGCCCCCCTGTGCCCCTTGTTATATGGAAGTGTCTATTCGCACGCAGTGCGTGCATACGTACGGATACGTACGAATAGTGTTATGGATATGGCACTTTATCCGTACGTTTACGTGCGAATAACCACCAAGAATGCTATCCGTACGCAGTGTCCGTACGTAAATTGATGGTAAATTGACAACTATATTTGCGTTCGGATAGGCTTTCCCATATCTATCCGCAAATCTATCCGCACGTATACGTACAGATAGGCTTTGGCATATTTATACGTACGTATACGTACAGATAGCTAGGCTTTGACATATTATCCGTACGTATACTTACGGATAGATATGCAAAAGCCTATCTGTACGTATTCGTACGTATGCCGAATTTTCTCCGTTTCCTAGCACTTTCGGCCGTCCGAAGATATTTCAGTGACTATATCGTACCTACTGAAGTAGGAAAATGAAAATTTTTATTTGATCTATTAAAAATCCGAAGAAATCCAAATATACTAATTCGATGTCGAAATGAACGAATCTGTGGTGAAAATTAGGAAATTTTGGGAAATGGAGACGTAGTAGCCTACCGGAGTGCAACTATTGGCAATGAAATCGGAAAGCTGCCTGTGAGCGCCGATATCTCGAAAACTGTGTCTGTCCTATCGGGCTGATTATGGTCTCATTCGATTCAGCGTGTCATTTTCTACTAGAAAAGCGATAATTCGCGTTTTCTGGCAGTTTCGGCCGTCCAAAGATTGCTCGGTGACTATATCGTACCGAAGTCTCAGGTAGGAAAATGAAAATTTTTATTTGGCCTATTAAAAATCTGAAAAAATTCGAATAGACTAATTCGAGGTCAGAATAAACGAATCTATAGAGAAAATTCGAAAATTTTTGATAATTGGGACGTAGTATAGTCTTCCGGAGTGCACCTATTGGCAATGAAAGCGGAAAGCTGAATTTGAGCGCCTATATTTCGAAAACTGTCTGTCCTATCGGACTGATCGTGATCTCAATCGATTCAGCGTGTCATTTTCTACTAGGAAAACGATAATTCGTGTGAATTTTTGCCGTTTTCTGGCACTTTCGGCCGTCCGAAGGTAGCTCGCTGACTATATCGTACTGAAGTCTCAGGTGAGAAAATGAAAATTTTTATTTGGCCTATTAAAAATCTGAATAAATTCGAATAGACTGATTCGATGTCGAAATGAACGAATCCGTAGTGCAAATAGGGAAATTTTGGATAATTGAGACGTAGTAGTCTTCCGGAGTGCACCTATTGGCAATGAAAGCGGAAAGCTGACTTTGAGCGCCGATATTTCGAAAACTGTCTGTCCTATCGGACTGATCGTGGTCTCAATTGATTCAGCGTGTCATTTTCTACTAGAAAAGCGATAATTCGCGGGCATTTCCGCCGTTTTCTGGCACTTTCGGCCGTCCGAAGATTGCTCGGCGACTATATCGTACTGAAATCTCAGGTAGGAAAATGAAAAATTTTATTTGACCTATTAAAAATCTGAAAAAATCCAAATAGACTGATTCGATGTCTAAATGAACGAATCTGTAGTGATAATAAGAAAAACTTGGATAATTGAGACATAGTAGCCTACCGGATTGCACCTATTGGCATTGAAAACGGAACGCTGACTTTGAGCGCCGATATCTCGAAAACTGTGTGTCATATCGGGATGATCGTGGTCTCATCCGATTGAGCGTGTCATTTTCTACGGAGTGAGCGATAATTCGCGTGAATTTTTGCCGTTTTCTGGCACTATCTGCCGTCCGAAGATAGCTAGGTGACTATATCGTACTGAAGTCTCAGGTGGAAAAATGAAAATTTTTATTTGGCCTATTAAAGATCTGAAAAAATTCACATAGAGTGATTCGATGTCGGAATGAACAAATCTGTGGTGAAAATCAGAAAATTTTGGATAATGGAGACGTAGTAGCCTACTGGAGTGCACCAATTGGCAATGAAAGCGGAATGCTGACTTTGAAAGCCGATATCTCGGAAACTATCTGTCCTATCGGGCTGATCATGGTCTTATTCGATTCAGCGTGTCATTTTCTACTGAGGAAGTAATAAATCCCGTGAATTTTCGCTGTTCTCAGGCACTGTCGGCCGTACGAAGATAGCTCGGTGACTATATCATACTGAAATCTCAGGTGGGAAAATGAAAATTTTCATTTGGTCTATTAAAAATCTAAAAAAATTAACGTATACTGATTCGATGTCGAAATGAACGGATCTGTGGTGGAATTTCGTGAATTTTGGAGAATTGGGACGTAGTAGCCTACCGGAGTGCACCTATTGGCAATTAAATCGGAAAGCTGCCTTTGAGCGCCGATATCTCGATAGCTATCTGTCCTATATCGAGCTGATCATGGTCTCATTCGATTCAACGTGTCATTTTCTACTGGAAAAGCGATAATTCGCGTGAATTTCCGCCGTTTTCTGGCACTTTCTCTCTTATCTTTGAACGTTTCGGGACCGAATCTGCTTCCGTTCTCAACATGTAAATGCAAAATATATTTCTTTGAAAGTTGTGTTGCTTATAGTTTGACACTTTTCAATCCGAATCGGCGTTTTGGCGCATGACAAGATTGACACTGTTGACATCGTGTCATGATCATGATCGACAGTTAATTGACGTAAAGCGAATTAACTGATCAACAAAATCGAAACATATCAACCTGAATCTATCTAATACATCAATCACAGGAATAATGCCAAACGAAATTAATTGATTCACAATGGTCAATTTCTAGTGGGAACCATCCGCCTCAGCATTCTTGGAAAATCCAATACCTATTGTCTTACTGTGATGGAGTTTCAAGTGGAAATAGAAGTGTGAAATATGAGTATGAGAATGTCTCTGAAATGGTATTTCATATTACTTAATATTATTCATCTCTTTCAGATAAGTTCCTGTAAAAACCATCCGAATCATCATTCTACTTGGATCACAACAAAGCAGATATAGCAAGAGATATCAACGTATCCATTGAAATAGTATTTTTATTTTATGTACAGTGTGAAATCTCAGGTGTGTATCCACATAGCAGGTTATTTGAGGATAATGAAATAATATGAAGCAGATTGAGTTCAATTTATGTTATTGAAAAATGTTAACCATGTAATTGTGACAAAATATCCTGTCAGATGTGCTCAGCAGTACAGAATAGTATAGAATCAGACAAAATATACAGTAGTGAAAATTTACATTCCCATTTAACGTCGAATAAACGTGCCTAATATGCCCTTTGGGTTGCTCCTCCGGAAAGTCCCCGCAATCCGGCAACGCCGCCTTGCCCGCGCCTAGCGTCGTTTCGGTTGCCGCGACGCTCTAGTCCGTCGCCGGCGGTCACGTGGGCAGCAGCGGGAGAGCGTCTCTCGTCCATCTCGAAGTGGTCCGCGTCGCGTACCGGAATTCATCTGTCCTTTTCTCCCCGACGTGTGTCCTCTCTCTCTCTCTCTCTCCCTCTCTCTCTCGTTCTCCCAGAGTATGACCTAGGCCAGGAGGACATCAACTCAGCTGCCGCAGATTGCTCGATCGGAATCTCAATAATTGAAGACGTAAAAATAAGAGAAAAGTAAGTATTTGTTATAATTACTTGTTTTGACAGCAAAACTGTCAGTGCAATATTGCATTACTAATTATTATTGGTTCATTTGAAATGGGGAATGTGACAGAGATTGTGTTTTTACAATAGAAACCAAAAGCGGTGGAAACGTTTTGATTGAGAATGAGGACGATAGAAGTATAAGGTGGTATGAGGAGACCCTCAATAGGTTCTCGTTCGTAAAAAAAAGTACGAGTGACGTCGAGAAACAAGTATATACCTACCTATCTTCCGCGCATATGTCTCTCAAGTCGCTCTTGAGCACCTAGCATGCATGCTTATACTTTTGTACAGTTCTTTTACAGAATACAGAATGTGTTGAAAAGGAATATCCTCAGATAAATTATGAACATACAAAAATGGATATAGGTATATTTATATGAAGCAGTACATTGAGAATTCGCATTCTCTTCATTGTGATGAGAAAATCTACTCTTTTTCAGTTTTTTCAATAGAAAACAACTTCTTTCCTGGCTATACCTATGCCACGACGAACATTGAATTATATCTATTGAACACACACGATAAGAGTTTGAAAATAAAATATAAAAACTTCTGAAATTGAGAATTTGCATTCTCCTTCAGACAAAAAATATGTACATGCACACATCATTCTGAATATTCAACAGAAAACAACTACTTTCCTGGCTATTTGCCACGTCAAACATTGAATTATATCTGATGAACATTCAAAAGGAGAACATGAAAAATCAAAAATAAAATCCTCCGAAATTGAGAATTGACTTTTTTCTTCAAATCGGATGAATAATATGATGTATAATGATATAGAAATATAACTTACCAATATATTCAGCATTGAAATGAAAATTGGAATGTATAGGAGAAGTGTACTGGCATGATGAGCTTGAAAACTTCCAAAAATAATCATTCATATCAGTGAAGAATAGCTGTAAGAATAAGTGGACATCATGGTTACTGATGAGGATTCAGAAATCCGAAATGGTTTCATTGCAATAAAGTCATATAACCTGTGTGTGAGAGATAATATTTCCCATATCACTGATATGAATGAATATTTTTGGAAGTTTTCAAGCTCATCAAGATCAGAGTGTATGCCAGTATACTTCTCATATACATTCCATGCAATTTTCATTTCAATGCTGAATATATTGGTAAGTTATATTTATATATCATTATATATCATATTATTCATCCGATTTGAAGAAGAATTTCAATTCTCAATTTCGGAGGATTTTATTTTTTATTCTTCATGTTCTCCTTTTGAATGTTCATCAGATATAATTCAATGTTCGACGTGGCATATAGCCAGGAAAGTAGTTGTTTTCTAATGAATAAACCGAGAAAAAAATTGTTATTTTCATCACATAGAAATTGCGAATTTTCAATGTATTTCTCTATATTTATAAATTCATTTTTTCATTTTTTATGTTCATAATCTATATGAGAAAATTCCTATTCAATTGATTAAAAAGGTTTCTTTGAAATATTGATTATACCAAATTGGTCCATATTTTTCTATACAAATTAATAGTGAGTGCATATCACGATTTTCACTAAAGTTTGGTGTCGAGCGTTAGATAGTTATTCCCGAGGTTATTCCTGAATTGCCAATTTTCTATGAATTGAGCGGAAGGCGGTGAACTTTTGGTTAGATCATAAAATAAAATAAAAAACATTGATTACATTTCAGAACAGTCAATTGAATTTCAGAAAGCATCAATTGTTTCTCAACAAACTAACTTGTATCAAAAAGAAATATATCTTCAAATTAGTCGATTAAATTTCCTTAAATTTCAAGAAAGACGATTTTTGAAATTCAGCTGACTATTCTAAAATACCAGTTGATCCTTCAATCGACTATTTCGAAATAAAATTGATATTTTCTGAAATCTAATCGACTATTCTGATATACAATTGACGCTTCCTGAGTTGCAAACGAAAAGGGGTAGGCCGAATTTCAAATTTCCATCTTTGAAAGGGGTAAATTTCATTTTCCCATTATCAAAATTCAATTCATTCATTTTTTGTTTTACTTCAACTGTACTACGAGAACAAGACAGACTTTTATATGCTTGGCAATAACGAGAGCTAGCGCTTTACTACCTAAGACACAATTACATTAAGAATCCTGCTGGCAGATAAGGGTTTCTGCGGAGGTTGAGGAGTTTGAGGGGCCCAAATCTTCAAGTACTCATTAGGTTCATTCGAGAATATTAGAAGCTGCGAATTGTTTCTCACTATTCTCCCGACATGGTGATAATAACTAAAAAGCAGCGAACGTATACACCTGCTACCAAATAAAAGAAACTATATGAACAACGCAACAAGGGGGAGATTATGCGCAGTAATTGCGAGGAAAATTTCTCGGAAAATTGGTGAAGAAAAGGAAGAAAATTGATTTTGCAATCCTCTGCTCCAATGCCTCTGAAACATACAATTTCAAAATAAATCGAAACAATATACAGGGTGAATTAGGTTTCAAGGTACACAAATCTTATCATTTTAATCAAAGAAGATCATATAAACATTGGTTCGATCTCGATCAGTAGCGGGGCTACAAGATGAGGTCAGATTATTTATTGTTTTTGCTCATTATTGAGGTAAGGTACTTCCTAGAAGATAATCATTTCAACCATTTTGCAGATTTGTAAAATATACAGAGTGAAACATCTCAGGAGTTACAGGCATCGAATTTCGTTCAATAATGAAATTAAGCGAAATAATATAGGCAAAATTAACAAGTTTCTGGAACGGATTTGCTTATTTATTTCGATGACGGTTGGTTTCTCCAAGAAAATTGTGAGATAAGAAAGCCGTCAAATTGAACGATATATTGAATTTGTTAGCTAAAAGATGTCAGAGGCATACTACCAAAAAGTTTGTGGGAGGATAAGGAAGCCTCTATTTCAGTTAATAGAAAAAAATTATTAAACTTTGACACCCTGTGTAGCTCCGCAACTGATCGAGATCGGACTCATGTTTATATGAACTTTTTTGATTAAAATGATGAGATCTATCACCCATTGCAGTTTGTTCCTGGAAACCTGAATCACCCTGCATAAGAGAAAACAATAGGTATGTGCTTGCGGATTCGCACATATATTCTTATGCCTACATTTTGTATGAGATTAGTGATTCACACGAGACCAACGAGACGAGACTTTCATCTCGTCTCGTCTCGCCGATGAAATATGAAGTCTTGTCTCGAGTCTCGTCTCGCAGCCTCCAGTCTCGTCTTGTCTCGCGTCTCGTACGAGAGTCTCGCAGATGTATCGCAATTTCGTCATGCATATTCTTGTTCCAGTCTAGTACGGGATATTTACCTTTACCTTCTTTCTAGGTATGATGTAGAAGTAGGAAGACGAAATTAACACAAAAATAACATTATTTATTGAAAACTGAAGTAGCCGGTATGCTTAAGAGATCTCAAGCCTTCAAACTTAGAATGGGAAATTCAGAAGCATGAATTTTCCACCATTGCAATATATCTGTGTTTTTATTACACCGAGGCACAAAATAATATTTTTGAAGCTCCTGCATCCTTACTCCCGTCAAAACAAAGTTATTCTTTTTCTACTCACATGACTAAAATGGCATTTAGCGTACGGATATGTACCACGCTAAATGATCGATTAATCACGAATTGTCGATCTGTGATTTATTCAGAATATTAAACACGTTACCATGGCAACACGATTTATTAAACACATTCACCATGGCAACACAGTTCATTAAACACAGCTTCAGTGATTTGAGACATGTCTGGCCTGTCAATTGTATTAACTGTCAACTGTTAGTTTCAAATTTTGTATCAGAATTATTCAAATAATATTCGTTTGTATCAGAATTCTTCATTGAAAATTTATGCAAAATGTAGACGATAGTGAAATCGAAGAGAATGTTCTGGTACTTGTAAATCTCCAAGAAGTGTAAAAATGAAGCATCCATCTTTTGAGAACAATTTATCCATTTTGCGCTGAGCATGACGATAAACGTGACACAAAGGTTAGTAAGCAATGGACTGGACACATCTACAACCAATATTACTTATACGTGTCTCGCTGGTTGCATGCAGTTGCATATATTATGTTCTCAATTCCCATTCCTTTCGAATTATTTTGTAGGTTAGCAGGAATAGCAGGTATGTTAATGTAATTTTTGGAGTTCGTAGAAAAAGCATAGTATGTAACACGTTTATAAACTCTTCCAGACACTCGTTTAAAACACTCGCTCCGCTCTGCTCCGCTCGTGCTTAAAATACTCGTTACTAAAAGGACGTTTATAACACTTGTTACATAATATACTATTATCTTAGACTATTTAGCACAGAATGACTTATTTATAGATTTTCAGGTAGTCATTCAATTTGCGATCTGTCGTTATTGCAGAATTACCTTTATTTTCCGCCGCCATAGGAGATCATGCATAAATTGTGTTTTTAAAGTATTTATGAATGAAATGTTTTGTCTATATATGCTGAATAGTCTGAATTCTTTCTAAATATGTGTACAATGTCCAACTTGTGATGATGAATAAAGAGGGAGTGTCACAGATAGCAGAAACAGTGAAGTATTTCCCCTCGTATTTCCCTATTCAATCAGCAAGTACATAATATCTACCTCCATTCTCTGTCATGGCGTATGGCATATCTGTTTCCGACCTGTCATGCCATTCGCAGAATGAATAGATAATCTTTTCATACGGTCCGGCCATTAGCTTGTGAACAAAAAACAGTCATCAGGAAAAATATGGAAATCATGCTCATTGTTCCTCGTCACAAAGTATAATTGATTTTTCTCGTATTTTCATGGAAAATACGGTAAAATATAATACGTTGCAAATGGGGCAGATTCAGGTCATGTGTACAGGGTGTCTCCCTCGGTGTCTCCTTATATATTCTGATTCCTACCTACAGCTTCCACTATACGAGGTGTAAAAAAACTGAATGTGAAAGTTGTAGAAAAAAACTTCAACTGCGTTTTAATGAATAAAACATCTTGTATATTTCAAACTGCTGTGGAAGATATTTTTTTCTGCTTATAAATATATACGGGGTGATTCATGAGGACACGTCATTCATATATGTTCGAGTCCAGACTACTATAGTTTATTAGATCGGTCTAAGGAAATTGAAGAAAAGGTTGAGGTTCAGAGCACACAATCTAAAACTAAATAATGACAAAACTCAAAGGCTTTCCTTTTGTATTCGGTGTCACTTTGGATCGTGAATTGAATTGGAATTGCCATATAGAACATTTGATGCATAAATTATCAAGTGCATTGTTTCTTTTATACGCCAGCTCAGGCATGTTTCAAATTTTGAGACTGAGTATGTATTACTCACTTTTTCAGTTTCATATGGGCAACGCAATTGAACTGTGAGGTAATTCCTAAGCTGCAAGTGCTTTTTTTATTCAACAAAAAAAGCGATAAGAATATTGGGTAATGTGTAGGATATAGAAATACCTGATGTATACCTTTATTTACTTAATTCAAAATGATGACTCTTCTGTCCGTATATATTCACAATTCGCTTCTTAAAATCCTTGAAATATCGTCTAATATCTCACTACACAGGCTGATATCCACCATCATAACACTAGGAATTCTGATAATATCAGAATCCTTAGATATATAGGCTTTCTATTTCACAAACAAATCTATAGATTTCAATCTTTATATACATGCCACATCAAGTAAAAATATGAATACGTTGAAAATATTTCAGGTGCGACATTTTTCCTTCCAGACCATACTTTGTTTATTAAAATTTGTTTTCAAACTTTCATTATGTATAAACCTTTGTATGTTTGATCTTCTGTAATGGTGATGTTTCATCATTTTCAAAATTTCATTTTATTATTATCAAAATTTTATTCTGAGACACAAATGACCTGCTATGAATATGCATATTATGTATATGGTATAGTCAAATAAACTATCTATCTATATATCTATCTATCTATTTATAGCCAAGTGGTGAACAAGGGAAATCTGTTGAAGTATACCCCTGAAAAGCCACACGTGATATTTTAACGAACATAATTAATACCAAGATAGAAAATTCGTAGGAAACAGTATCAGATGTAGATCGTTTCTTTCTTAATTTTTTTTTACAGTTGTTCATGCACTCGTCTTTCATTCAGTTTGTAGGTTCATCCAACTAAGACAATACATTCAACATACTCGTGAAGGAAAGTAACGACTAACTGGATGAATGAATAAATGACCAATGAATAAAACGCCAAAACTTAATCATATATGAGTAGAGCACTTTTGCTGATGACGACGTCTAAAAACTTTGAACAATGTGTGTAATAGTGTATGGACTTTCTTCCCCTTCAATCTGCGTAACGACTAGTAAAGAATATACGCGAGCAGAATTCAGACGAAAAATATACATTTTCTCTGTTTACTTGTATCTCGTATATTTATTCGTTCAGGTTTCCAGGGAAGTTTTATATGTCCTTAATACCAAGGGTAGTATTTTATCTAATTATTTATTTCCTCTATGATGGCAGATCCTGCGTCTCCTGATCTGCTTCTATATATTTTCCTTTATCGTGAAATGCATAGGCGTCGTAAATGCCTTATCACAAGAAAGGACACGTTTTATTTTGACCTTTCACAGGTAATTCCTGAGGATTTCTTAATTTTGAGAAATAATGTCACATGAGAGATGTATAGAAATTTAACTGGTGGGCTCACTCTTCAATTGTTTCGTCAGACTAACTCTCGATATGGAACAATTGCAAGCGAGTTTTGGACGTGGGGTTCAGGTATTTGCGATAGAGGCGCCATCATAATCGGAAAATCGTTCGAAACCTTGGTTCTGTGAGGGATGAATCTATTTCCATCATTGTTCTGTGGTCGAATAAATACTGTGCTCAACATTTTCATTCAAATTTCAATTTGAAATAGAAGCAAGAAATCTTTTATGTAGCCGAAGCTTCACTTCTTTCATGACATGAACCTATTTAAAGCATGAAATCTGATGAATTTCCTCTTCGAAGAACCAGAACAAAGAATGTATCAATTATTGAAATAGACCAGTATCGAAAATCATAATAGGCAGATATGGTAACTGCCCAGCAAACACAGATACATCACAGAGATATCGCAGCGATGTAACAATGGTGACCTGCGATATCGCATTCCATGTCGCATAGACGTCGCTGCGATGTCAGGGGGATGTTATTTTGTCCCACTCAAGTTTCCTCGATGCGACGTCCCTGCGATAACTTCTCTGCGATATGACAGCGATATATTTTTTCCAATGTAATTGCGATATGTTATTTGTGATGACAAAGCGAAGTGTTTTTGCGATGAATCTATCAAGTGATGCGATATTACATCGCAGGGATGTATACATATGACATCGCACGGATGTATACATATGACATTGCAGGGATGTATACATATGACATCGCAGGGATGTAAACCTATGACATTACAGCGATGTACATTTATTACGCAGAGATGAGGTAATATGTAGGAAAAAATGTCAGGGAAGAAAAGTCTGATGAAAAAAATATAAATAAACATTTATTTTCAATATACAATGAACAAAACAAAATATGAGAGGTGATTCTCCAACAAAAAATATAAAAGTTATGAAATCCATGTTATTTCCTATCGTTTCTGGACATCACATTTGGACAACATTTTATAAATATATATATAATATAATATAAATATTAGCTCTAGTCGAGGCTTTAGTAGAAATTATCACATCATTGTCATCTGCTGCAACTCCTTCCTCAGAAACAAATTCTGAGAAAATTTCAGCATCAGCTCTCATGTTTCCTGAAGAATCCATTAATGCACAGGCGGCGTCAGAGACAGATGAATAATTGTTCGGACTACCATGATCGGATATATTCAAAATACCAGATATTTCCATTATAATTCGTCTTTTATGACGATATGAGTAAGATGAAAAGGAACACCTTGACATGGTTTCAAGTTCCAAGTGATTCCAATTTCCAAGTGAAAAATGAAAATTCATTTATACTCACCCCGGCTTTTAACTCTTCTACTACAAACAGGAACACTGAACAGCGTGCCGGTGCCGTGTGCCGTGAAACGAAACGATGATGAAACGGAAACGACGCTAATAAAATACCTTCAGTGTCAACTGTCAAGTTCCAGTGTCACGACTGTCACGAGTCACGACCAGTGTTGCCACAATCTTCTTTTTGATCGAGGTAGATTCCTTGAACGAAGCGGTGTAGAACGATTTCGAAACGAGGTAGCTTCAATTGAATTTGATCATCGACTTAAGTGAACTGTTTCGCTATTGTATTCATCCTGTCTCATAATCGAGCTCAAAAATACATGCGGAATTCTCGCGAGGGTAAAATGATATCGGCAACCTTGGACGGATCTACGGACTATGCGAAATTCGAATATTGTATTACTCGTACATCGCAGCGACAAAACATATCGAAGTGTTGCCTCATCGCGACATCTCAGAGATGTCATTTCGCAGATGTGTTTGCTTCTGTACATCGCAGCGATATGACATTCGTAATATCGCAGTGTTGCCTCATCGCGACATCTCAGAGATGTCATGTCGCAGATGTGTTTGCTTCTGTACATCGCAGCGATGACACATTCGTAATATCGCTGTGTTGCCTCATCGCGATATCTCAGAGATGCCGTGTCGCAGATGTGTTTGCTTCAGGACATCGCAACGATGGAACATTCGTAATATCGCAGTATTGCCTCATCGCGATATCTCAGAGATGCCATGTCGCAGATGTTCGCTTATGTACATCGCAACGATAGAACATTCGTAATATCGCAGTGTTGCCTCATCGCGACATCTCAAAGGTGTCATGTCGCAGATGTGTTTGCTTCTGTACATCGCAGCGATGGAACATTCGTAATATCGCATTGTTGCCTCATCGCGACATCTCAGAGATGTCATGTCGCAGATGTGTTTGCTGATGTACATCGCAGCGATAAAACATTCGTGATATCGCAGTGTTGCCTCATCGCGACATCTCAGAGATGTCATGTCGCAAAAGTGTTTGCTTATGAACATCGCGGAGATGGAACGTTTGTGATATCGCACTGTTACGTAGACGCGACATCTCAGAGATGTCATGTCGCAGATGTGTTAATTTATGAACATCGCAGCGATAGAACGTTTGTGATATCGCACTGTTACCTAGGCGCGACATCTCAGAGATGTCATGTCACAGATGTGTTGGCTGGGTGGTACTCACCTTAAAATTCATTCACACCAGTTCACGCTAATATAATCACTGAAATAATCTGTTGTAGAACAGAGATTTTTTTTTCTATGGTGGAATAGGTATTATACACAAAATTTAGAAACTACGGAACACGTCCCTAACGAACACTTGACCCCATCAATCTCAGAAATAACCATTTTTTCAGCTCAAGAATATTTTTGACATATTGACGTTTCGATCCTTTGATCAGGAATCAGTTCACTGCTCTGATCCAAATCATATACGTATCCAAATATTTATCGGTCGGTAATATGTTTCCTGTAAATATGGATTGTAACCAGGATGAGCTTAGCGAGATTTACCCACGTCAAGTATGTTTATCAAAGGTTTATCAGAGTAGGCGCCATCGAGAAACTTGCAAACGACCTTCAATAGGGAGCAAGCGCACCAGTTAAATTTCTATACATCTCTGTCACATGTACCTCTGACACAAGCTAGTGTGATTTCGTTAATATATTCATACTTTATTCCAATGTCATCTAATAAAAGTGTAAAAGTGACAAAGAAATTGAGTGTGTTGACTGGAGCTCTTGATTGAATGATGCGACATTTCTAGATGAGAATGACAGGGGTTCATTTCACAACTTTGTGAATCGTTTAACAATAATTAATAATGAGATTATGATGAATTCTTGTTCCCTCAACCGGTATCTTTCAATTCGTAATCTATACAGATTCAAGTTGAGAAACACAGGAATAAGAGGCAATTATAAAATTGAGAGAAGTAGGTAGAGTATCCGGCCAACCTCATGAACATTTCCGAGGCAATCTGGTCGCATTGTCGAACGATTCGAGGGTCAGCTCAAAACTGATCGGCAGGTGGTTAGGCGTTACTTGTCTACAATTCGAGCATAAATTCATCTCATGTCAAAATAAATAAATACACACACTCAAACATTATGATCGTATCTGTTATATTCGAAATTCCTTTGCAATTGTATCCATCACAAATAAGCGAGTTCAATGATATAATATGTATATAGACAGTGCCAATACTCAAAATGTCACCGACATAATTACAAATGTACCAGACATGCATAGTAAAGTCATAGTTTTTCTTCCAATCGATTGATCTCTTACCCAAAGACTATCGAATTCAATGGCCTATATGAAAAGGCCGAGTTTTTCCATATCGATTAGCTAAATCCTATTTGGCAAAGAGTCTTTCGAACCAGGTCAATTAATAATCATCATGTTCCATATATTATTCACGCCTTCTTGTCAACAGTTCCCATTCGTAAAATCAAATTAATTTCGGAATATTGTCAGCCACAATATTCGAGCTGTACCTCGATGGCTGTAGCTAACGATAATTATTCATATTCAGCCAATGTAAACTCGATTATTCACAAATATATCATATGAAATATTGCCATTACTGACTTGATAATTTGAGATTGGCACTCAATCGACCATATTTTCCAGGGTATGGGCCGTTATGGCAACCATCCATCCTTCTCAAAGTGGTCCAACTCTTTTTACCAAGTCGGTCGACCACAAAATGAAGGCTTAAATAATATTTTGTCCACCAAATCGAGCCACTGAAACATGAGGTCAGAGTTAGTAGAACTCTGATAAAATACTTCTTCTCTTCGTGGCATTATAGGCCTTTTCCTACAATATCTTCTCCTCTGTTAATCTAAGAATTGGTCCTAAAATTCCACATTGAGAGTAAAGAAACATAACTCGAGAATTTATATTTGTTCACATATTCTACTACTTTGACATTGCGACCTTACGTTCAAGTAGCGCCAACTGGTGAGACTGAACAAGTTAGCCCTCAATATATTACATCAAACTCATCAAAGTACGATTAGTTTCGGCTCAAAGCCATCTTTAGACACCTAATACAGTACCAGTAGGCAATTGTTATTTTAAGATTCTTGCAGGTACTGTATTATGTGTCTGAAGATGGAAGTTTGAGCCGAAACTAGTCGCACTTCACTGTAATATAATTCTGTGGTCGACCAACTTGATGTTGTTCGGTTTTTTTCTTTGATGCTTGAATATGCTCATCAGAGGGCACTGTCTCGCATTTTAGGCAAGGTTGGTAGAACTGATTATAATTTTTTCATGCATTCGACGAACAGGTAAGGTTCGATATTTTCTGGCAACAGCTCTGTCATTTTGTCCAGCAACTCCTGAACTGAAATTGGTTCATCATTTTCCTTGAGCCACCTGCAAATTTCTAAAAAGGCATCTTCTTTATTTTTATCAGAAGGACGTCCTGCTAACTTTGTCTGTTCATTGGGAATATCATGTTGATGTTGCTTAGGAATAGAGTCGCCTTTTTCAAAATTCACACTATATTTCTGATTAAACAAAGCATCTGCTGCTAGCAAGTATCGGCAACGGAAAGAAGACGTGCAAGGACATTTCATGATCAAAAATCGTTTCTTGCATCACACACATCAATAATAGTTTGTCGAAACGCAAAAGTTTGTACTGGTAAAATTGCAGATTTAATTATTTTCTCAGTTTCCCTGATGAATTGGCAACGAAACAAGCAATTATTATCTTTGAATGCGCGTATGCTGTTGCTGCTGCTGCTGCTGCTACTAGTTGATGCTTCTCTATCAGGATCTGATTTAAACCTGAGATCATTCTTCATCTTGTTCGGATTTACGTACAAACAACGACATTCGACGTGACAAAAATTAGAGGATGAATGGTTCAATTATTTTGTCTTGCTGCTACTTGCTAGTACTTATAATTCCTTGGACAACTTTAGCATTCAATTTAACACAATTCGAACTATGATCAGTAATTGAAGAAAATAATAAACATTTGTTATCTTCCATCGCTGCTTCTAATTCACTATATTCAGGTATACCTAGAATAAAATATGAGATAATGGAACATTTCATTCATGATCACAGAGAATAGTTTCAATCACATACCAAAATGATTGTTTCACACCTCGACACGAATTTTGAGATCTGCTAACCATATTATCATTTTTAGGATGATTATGGAAATCGTTTGAATCTTATCCTGAAGATCCTAACATAGGTAGCGGAACATGTGTTGAGTTGTGAAACAATCATTTCGGGTTGGGCACCTGAAATATGAAAAGTTGCATTAAAACATTTTTGCATGAAAGAATGCATCTATATTTTTAATATAGTAGTAGGGGGTCGAATGAGGCTTTAGGAAATGAAAACTGCGTTTTTGTGGAAATTATTTCCACCCCAATTCCTCCAACTGCTCTACTATGATGTTGTTCTCTGAACCCTATTCTTAATGTTATCGTACCTGCACCTCGTTCTTGGCAAATAGAGAGGATCCGCGGATCCACGAATCCACTTTCCACCTATAATATGAACTGAATGGAAAATTCTCAGCCATTCATCGTACACCAACATACAGGGAAAACGTTCACTTCCATTGCGAGCAGATGCTTTTCAATTCGGTTAATTAGATTTCACGGAAAATTCCTCTACACCTTCCTCTGCGCATCGGCTCACATCAGGGGCGGATCCAGGCGATGTTTCAGGGGGGGCACAAGAAGTCACGGCTCATTGTGGAAAGCAAAAAGGAGAGGAATTTTTTATGCTACCTTGTAAAAATAGTAGATTGTTTTATTAGGATCAAAAGTGACACTTTGTTTGACAAGCGAATTTTGCATTTGCGAGGCGGAGCGTTTAGCAAAGCCGAGCGAAAGCAAGCGAGTCGAACAAAGTCACTTTTCATCCGAATGAAACATGCAAATTTTTCTGCAACCGAAACAATTAACTCAAATTAACATGTGAAGGAACAACCAATGCCGTGCCATATGTATGCAATGCAACAAATATTGACAAATAATCCATGTGGTGAGAATATTCCTTGCAATATTCTACCTGCATTGACAGCAGGTTAGGTTTTCTAGGATGTTCGAATTGTAGTTTCAATATAAATACAACCACAGAGTGACAGATTTGTGTATGAACCAGGTGCTCTAATGGCAAATACCGCGCCAGTGCCACCTATAGGAACAAGACGTGGAAAATGTTAGGTTAGTGAGCATATCAACAATGATGATAGTGATTATTTATTCCTCTCCAATTCCATACTACACTGTGTTTGACTTGATAATCAAAAAAGCTAAACAATATCGTTGTTTGAGACAAAAAAACTATTGCTTGCCGTGATTATTCAAAAACAAGTTATCCATCCCGAGAATAACGAATGAAATACAGATCAAGCAAGTATTTGAATCTTGAAGGCTCCCCTGATCAAAATAAAAATATTTAACTGGGATGCTCCTAGGAACTAAAATTCAACTTTAGCTTCTAGGAACTAAATATGTTGCCTAGGAACATACCTATTTTTGTGTCAGTAATAGAAATGTCAATTTAAGAGCTAATTTTGGTATCAAAATGGACGACTTCTGTGTCGGTTGCAGAAAAAAAGGTTTTTCCAGGAAGATTGATTCTATTGATTCTTTCAAGTATAACAAATCGTGTTGAAATAAAAACAAGTTCAAAATATTCAATATATTCCATAAAAATACAGGGTAACTGACATAAAAAGCCTAACTATCCGATTGTTAATAGCAAAAACGCGAATTAAATGTTTTATCATATCCTGTGAGTACAGAGAATGATCATTATTTTTTCAAACTTTAACTGAAAGCGATAGATTTTGTATTGGCAAATGCAGCACTGTTTTTATTTTTTTCTTGTTCGAGATTTTTATCTCAAAACAATGATATATGACTAGGACGAGATGATTTTCGAATTAGTTATTATAAAAAATACATTTATAATTGGCATGAATCGATATTTTCATAAAATTTTGAGCACACTTTAAAATCACATGTGGTGTTCGAATATAATATGACAAATGGAGCACTAACATTCATTTCAGTGATATTTACTGTTACATTTAAATCCTCGAATGCATCCCAAATTGTTATGAAAATATCTAATTCTTGTCAACTGAGCATTAAGATTCGGAAACATTTATCCAAGAATCATGACATTTGGTACATCTGGTATTGAATCAGAATTTATACTCAGAGTTCAAAAATTTCGACGGCATCATTCTGGAGTGGTTAACAATCCGATTTTTCATGTAATTTTTTCATATTCTGATAACAAAATATGATAACGCTCACACCGCGGAATATTAAAATTTGGTACACTGCATGCATGAATTTTCAACGCCAGATAAGATCCTGAGCTTAAAATTTCAGAATTTTCGTCTGAAATGAATCATACTGAAATTATTACAGGTCAAAACAACTCCATTTTCTAATCACGATTCATTTTTAACATTTTGCTTTTTGATTTATCAGATTCTTGGAAAATTTTGACGTGCACGTCGAAATTTCTCACCGTACGGTGCAGGATATTCTGCAATTGGTATGGGATATTCCACTTTTGACTGACCATCGCCAATATTTTCGAAAGTATAACGATACTTGCGATTGAACATTATTATTTGTTTTCACCACTGACCATTCATATTCAGAATGAAATATCTATTTTTAATTTGGGTTACGAAAATAACACAACGGGCATATTTTAACGTAATACTTAATTCGCAATAAATATGGATGAAGAAGCATGGCATGCTTTCAATAAAACCTTGCAGTTTAAGTTAAGATGGTGGTTAAAAATACTCACCATACCAGCTGATAGCGTTTTACGTTTATTTTAGAATTTCAATTCACTTTGAATATGTACACATAAGTTCAGTTTCTATATTCGAAACACGCTGTCATGTCATATTTTTCTACCTACAAAAATACATGCTCTGATCTGCGAACGAGGTTTCCATTCTTTATTGTATTCCTGTGAGTAAGAAGCCTATCTGAAGTAAATACATCAGTAAGACTATAGATTGTGAAGGGTGAAAAAAACTCGATTTAAAATTCAATAAAGTGCTTGGCGAGGTGTTTGGGGTTCAACCCGATTTCCTATAAACTGGATGTTCCTAAATGTTCCTCATGTATGTATGTACCTACACTGCTGGAGCTGCCGCCGCTTACAATCTGGATTAAGAGGGAAGCAATGGCGGCCTATCTGAGGATGCGGGACTCTGGGAGTTGGGCTAACGGAGGAGCAGTGACAGGTCACGCGGAAATTGCGACATGGGTGGAGCAGGAGATCCCTATCTCCACCCTAAGAGTGAAGAACGCCCAAAATAGGCTGAGAGGAAATGGAAGGTTCACCCTCACTATTCCAAGCAGGGAACAATGGGAAGAGAACAGAGTGGAATTCCGCCCGGGGAGTCTAGTATGTTATTCGGACGGTTCGCGCCTAACTGACAAACAGGACTCAGGTGCAGGAATTTACCTAAAAGGATTAGGCATAAGGGAAAGTATACCACAGTTTTCCAGGCCGAGGTCTTTGCCATTTTGGCAGTAGCGGAGAGGCAAGAGGTGAAAGAGGGACCAGAGCAGAAGATTTACATCTGCTCGGATAGTCAGGCGGCTCTCAGGGCTGTCTGCCATCCTAAACCAAGCTCAGCTTTGGTGCAGGAATGTGGCTATGCTCTTGAGAAACTAGCTGAACAGAAGAAAGTCGAACTAGTATGGGTTCCAGGGCACAGGGGGGTGCCCGGGAACGAGGTGGCCGACGAGCTGGCTAGAATCGGATCCGCGACACCGTTCTGGGGACCGGAGCCTGCACCGGGCATAACAAGAAGCCAAACTTCGTCTGCCCTTAACAAATGGGCGGACGAGGCACTAGAAATATATTGGAGGCGTATAGGCGGCTGCAGGCAATCGAGAGACCTGGTGGCCGGTCCAAGCAAGCCAAGGACGGCTTGGTTACTGAGCAGGGATCGCCAAGTCCTGCGCCTTCTTATAGGGATACTGACAGGGCACAACAGGTTACGCAGACACCTATCACTCATAGGTGTGGAAGATAGTCCTACTTGCCGTGAATGCGGAGAAGATGAAGAGACATCACTTCACTTCCTCGGAGAGTGTGAGGCGTATGGAAGGATGAGATTCGAAATCTTTGGAGTAGATAAACTACAACAGGAAGATTTGGTCGAATTAGAGTGGACGGACATCCTGACCTTCATCAGAAGGGCAGGAAAGTTCGAAAAGGACAACTAAAAGAGGGATGTGTAGATATGTGGAGAGCAGGGGTTGGCAAAAATGGCCCATGGGGGCCTACTTGCCTGGCTACAGCCGCCCCACAATACTACTACTACTACTACTATATGTACCTACATTTACTTATATAAAATATTTGAATATTAGATATGATAAACAGTAGAGAAAATACAAGTGCATTTAGTAATTGAAGCACTTCTCGTGTCTTCGTTACATTCATTTAATTATCCTTATGGACAATTTTGCGATTTATACCGCACTGTTAGTGAGGCTTTGGACCTGGAAAACAAGCAAACATTTACACCTACAATTTTTTTATCACTTTCAACCCGGTATTTTGTCGTATTCAAACCGATCAAAATGGCATTTGAGGCTTCAACTCGAGCTTCAACTATTATTCTGATCGATATACCAACCTACGCTGACGAGTATAATTCGTGTGAAGGAAATGAATGTACCTACCTCTATGGCAAACAGAATCAGAATCAGGAATCTTGATAAATGTGTTTTTTGCACGAACAACTTTCTATATACATTCCATCGATTTTTTTCATGTTCTTTTAGATCGGAGAGTAGAGTCTTCAGCACTGGGTAATGTTGAACTGCTCCAATGATGAATAGAGACTAGCGAACATCTTATATACAAGGTGTCCCGGAATTGAAAACGATATCTTGGTTGTTTCAAAAATCAAACAATGAATCACTATTTGGAATCTCATCGGGTCGCTGATATGTATGGAAACAGGTGAATATCTCGGTGAACTGTTGTTGGATTTTTTTGAATTTATGTACAGTGTGATGTCAGAACGTGGCGGATTTGAGAATGGTATAGCCAACGTTGCAACTTCTTCGGTTATTCCGGATTTTTTTGTAACTTCCTTATTTTGAATGAAACACCCTGTACTTTATTGGATTTTCAGATTCTCCTTGAAGAACTGATTCCATCGATCTATCACACTTGGGGTCTAGCGGGAATTATTACATGGGTATAGGGTGTTTAAAATCTACTAGATTTTTCAACTTGAGGATTTTTTTGAGTCGAAACTATCCATTATCGATCAAAACCGCTCCTATGTTCCTATTTTCACTTTTGATTGACTATCTACTGACATTTAATTGGAACAGATACATAGGGTGATCAGAATTCTGAATCTTGAACCACCCTGTATTTTTTCTATTAAATGTCAGTAGATAGTGAATCAAAAGTAAATATAGGAACATTGGATCGATGATGAATAGTTTCGACACAAAAAAATTATAAAGTTGAAAAACCTAGATTTTAAACATCCAATACCTATGTAATCATTCCCCCTAGACCTCAAGTGTGATAGATCGATGGAATCAGCTCCTCGAGAAGAATCTGAAAATCCAATAAAGTACAGGGTGTTCCATTCTGAATAAGAAAGTTGATGAAAAATCCGGAATAACTGGAAAAGTGGCAACATTGGCTATAACTTTTTCAAATCCGCCACTTTTTGAAATCACACAGTACATAAATTTAAAAAAATCCAACAACAGGTTACCGAGATATTCACCTGTTTCCATACATATCAGCGACCCTGTATATTGCAGCTGTGATATTATTCTTATTCATTTCTATCAAATTTGGTGCTCAGGTGAATTTGCATATTTCTATTTCCGGTGATGGCGTTGCAAAAATTTTGAAGTCATCATTTCAATGACCTCTGATAGTATATGACGGATGAATTCATTGTACCCGAATACCCTGTGCTAATTAAGAATTATGGTGCTAATTTCGAGTCGAGAGAAAATATCGCTAGGTCTTAGTAAAGAATAGTGAATCAGAAGATAATGATGTACAGAGTGTTTATAAAAATAATTTCACGTTGATTTTCAATTTCAAAAAGAAAGCTTCCAAACAATTTTTATAGAAACTTTTCTTCTTCAAATGAGGTCTTCTATCCTCTTCTATTATCGGAGTTCTGCTGTTATAATCATTTTTAAAATCCAATTTCGTATCAAGGCTTAATTTTTTACCAACCATATTATTCTACCTTCACAGCCTCATGTATTTCATCATTTATAGCATGAAATATACCTTTCCACGTAGGTAGGTAATTTTAGTTTATGAATTTACAATCTAGTTGAAATAAAAGAAATGCTCAATCATAATGTGGAATTTGAAATTTGATATACGATAACTTATGAAAGCAAACATGTTTATTTCATTTCGTTACTTTTTACAAATTGAAAATGCAAGTGATAAGATCGCGGTAAAATTAAAATGACGCAAAACAATAAAGATAAAGAGAAACGAACCTGAAATCAGGAAACTGCGATATTTTCAGCAAGATATTTGACAATAACGGAAGAAAACGGGCCTCAAGCTGAAGTCATTATCCGGATTAAAACAATCCTCAAGTCGAGGGCCTGCGGAATTTCCAGAGAGTTTATTCTGGAATTAATGCAAAACCAAAAGTGAGAGAGATACCAGGCCAAGGAATTATTTCCTCAGCAAAAAATGTAAGTTCAATATGGTTAGTTTCAAAATGTTTTTATTTTTTTCATTATTTTTTCATTTTACAATCCTGACAGTTTGGAGAATAACAATTTTTCAAAATTGAATTTGAATCAAACACAATATTGTACACACACCATTCTGATTGGTTATTATGTCGCAGGAGATGACGAATTATCATCGAATTATTATTATCCAACTCCTAAAAGTATTAGATCAATTATTGAAACTATTCAAATAATATTAATTTTCAAATTACTGTCATGATATAAAGGGTGTTCCCACCATATCGGTTGATGAAGGGGTCATGCTTGGCATATCGGATTGCGAGTTGTTATATTCGAATAATTACTTAGCTGTATGTACGTGTAGATATACCAAAATACGAAAATAGAATGATACATCCATCATAATCATGATATGGATTTCTAGCCCACTAAAACTTCGCCAACGTGTCAAATTTTTGTTTTGTGAAGCATAAACGATTCGAAAATTGTAACTCCAGAACCTTCTGGCGCTCAAGCTAAGCGTAAATACTCTGTACTGAGGTAAAAGTTTGCTTGTATCGAATTGTTTTGGCCTGAGGAATATGTGGTGAGTTTGTGTAAAAACCTTTTAGGGATACCCAGTATATCTTGTACATTATTCTAGGTCGAAATTTCAGACAGTAACGTCTGTATATCCATCGAACATGGGGGCCAAACATCAAAAATTGCATTTTAAAAATCATATAGGAATGCCCTATATATACAGTGTGTCCACCTTAAGGACTTACCACCCCTGTAAAATTGATATTTTCTGACCGATTTCAAAAAACTTTTTTTTGTCGGATAGGTATTTGAAATGTCCATCCAACAAGAGAGTGATTTTACTCATGAACTGTAATCGTGGCCAACTGCGACCAACTTTATTGACCCATATTTGAGAAAGTACTATTAGGGATTTTTCTTCACAAAAAACAATGATGGATTCTGAATCACGATCACTTGAAAAACACTATTACTGCTTTTTATCATCATAAAACACAGGGTGTCCGAAAAAACGAATTATGTTTTTTTCTTTAATAGGTGATCAGAAAATGTAGTATTGTGGTATTTTTGAGAAGAATTGATGACACATTATTATTGAGGATCACATTGAACATATCTGTACCGATTTTCATCATTCAAAAATACGATGTGTATGAGAAAACAATTAAAAAGAAAAAGTAGGCAATATTTTTTCATCAACTCAAAAAAAATATTAATTTGATTTTTCGAACACCTTGTGTTTAATGATGATGAAAATCGGTACAGGTATGTTCCAAGTGATCCTGATTAATCTTCTTATTTTGAGTGAAGAATTATCAGGATGAAAAATATTGCTTACCTATCCTTTTTAATTTTTTTCTCAGACACATTGTATATTCAAATGACGAAAATTGGAACAGGTATATTTGAAATAATCCTCAATGATAATTTGTGATTATTTTTTTCTAGAAAAACCACAGAACTACATTTGCTGATCACCTATTTGAAGAAAATGATGATTCGTTTTTTCGGACACCCTGTGTTTTGTGATGATGAAAATCGGTACAGGTATATTTCAAGCGGTACTGATTCAGAATCCATCATAAAGTTTCGTGGAAAAAAAATCCCTAATAGTACTTTCTGGAATATGGGTCATTGAAATTTGTCGCAGTTGGCCACGATAACAGTCCAAGAATTAGATCACTCTCTCGTTGGATGGGCATTTCAAATACCTATCCAACAAAAAAAGGTTTTTGAAATTGGTCGGATAATAACGATTTTACAGGGGTGGTAAGTCCTTAAGGTGGACACACTGTATATAACAGACTTCCTACATTGCTTAAAGTGAGGTAAATAACTATCGACTGCGTTTTCTTTAATCTTGCCCATTTTTGTCCGACCCAAACTCCTTGATGAAATAATATAGTAAATTTCATATGATAGTAATCTCCCTCGTATTTGCTCCGGGTTTTGTGGGCTGGAACTTCTAAAGCTGAGCATTTCCAACTAAAAAGAAAATGTGTGTGTAAGGCAGAACGAGCGAGCACCTAACCATTTTAGAATAATCTACTTATGAACTTCTCCAGTCACAAATCGAACAGACTTAACAATCTAATGAATACCGCTTACCAGAGCCAATCAGAAAATACGAACGGTGAGACAATTTGAACTGGTGTTGCATCGTAAATGTAATGCAAATGTGTGCCTCCTCGGGTGATCAGTTCGTATCATTAATTTGCTTGTGCTAACTAAATTCTTTTTGAAAATGAATATTCTCAGAATCGTAATTGGGTTATCTCAATTAAGAATTTCTTTCGACGATCTGTATGATGAAGATCAATTCATGAGTTGTTTCTTCATACTATAATTTTCAAGTACCTCTGTGGATCCCCCTCAGGGGCTCACAACTTGTGAGTACGGAAATGGTGAACCCGAGGTACCCTAGCCGGATATTCACCATACCTCAACTTGTCTTGGGTGATATCCTCTTCTCTCTTCCTTTTTCAATCTATCTATCGGCCTTTCTTGGCCAACTTCTTTTTTCCTCCTCCTCTCCAAGCCCAACCTCACCATCAAGTGGTGTGGGGAGGAGGACAGACCGCGGCCGCTCAACGGAAGAAGCATTCTGAGACCATCTTTGCTATCTCTGGGCTAGATGGGACAATTTGTGGACATCTGTGGCAGAGATGGGGCGATTTGCTGATGTCTGTCTTGGTGGCCGAGGACTGGTCAACGAGGCTCTGGCAACCTAATCCAAGCTGTGGGAACCCGTGGTGATGGATGAATGGCACCGAGGTATGGTGTCGCTAACGGGGCCTCTGGGAAACATCTCAGAGTAAGTAGCCTTAGCCCTGTGCAGGGGGCACCACAGGGCTGGACCAACCTCTTCCCCCGTCACTCTTAGGAGAAGGAAAACTTTTGGCCTTCTTCGTAGACGAGAACAGGGATCGGAAGAGCAATTTTCAGGAACCTGAACGAAAAGGGTCTTTCATATTGAAGAGACTTCGGTCAGACGATCCTACAAACGGGTTGGAATGTTTAGTGGGTATACCTGGAGTCAGGGGACTCCCACACTATCATATGGGGGATTGGATCCATATGGTGTTCATAAAGGATTTCAACCACCTCGATGAAAAAAAAAACTCTGTGGATCAGTTGTTGTTTGTGCATTCGAATTCCACGCCGGCGATCCGGGTTCGTGGAGATACCTTCATGAAAATGTAGGATTATCAATGAATTTGGCATCCAGAACTTTTGATTCCTTGGGACATCCGACTTTTTCTCATTCTGATTGCTCCAGTTCTTTTCTGAAGAATATACTCTTTAGGAAGAAGGTATATTTATGTCAAGTGAAGTTAGAATGTTTGAAAAAAGTAGTTTCCTTTCATATGCAGAAGGGATATTTTCCTTCCTCTGTGCCCAAATTGAACGCTAGACTACCTACAGACCGGTTTCGCGCTTTGGGTCCTCATCAGTGCAGGGGTGTCTCCAGATGACTTCTCGACCGAGATCTGGTGCGAACCTGACCCAACTTAAACACATTCCAGCATTTATTACCCCGAGGCGTTCGGCATCAGCGAGATGGTGCATTCGAAAATGAACAAACTAAAATTTTCCTCACTCCAAAATAATAGATAACTCTGTAATTCTGAGATAGTTGTAAGTCATATTCTGGCATCTGGAAGAGGAAGGTTAATAATAAAAAAAAACTGATAAATCTTTGCAGTTATTTTCTACTCATGTCCTGTAATGATGATTTTACTTTAATATACAGGATGTTTGGTTCACCGACGTTTATCCGGAAGAAGGTGGTAGTTTATGTGATTTTGATTATATTTAACCATATATACTATCATACAAAGTGATACACTTTTCGAGAAATCTTCACTTAAAAATTCGAATTTGCATCGTTTTTTCAATTCTAACATATGAATTCAACTTTCTGAGAAAAAAAGATACAATCAGATGAAATATTAGTACATATACATTTTATGGTTAAATATATTCGAAATGTTCTCACCTATATATCACTCCCTTCCAGAAATACGTTGGTGAACCAAACACCCTGTATATCCGAATATAAATCCAGAAATACATACTTCTCTTGTTGTATCATCAAAAGTTGCCAAAATCAACGTTCGTGACATAAATATACTCACTAAAATATATACACGGTGCTCGAAATTGTCTCCTGATGTTTATATGGCTGATAGTAAACATCTAAGAACATTATAGTTGCTATATTAACTCACTATTCGGAATGAGTAATAGGTATAAGATATACCCCTTAGGGCTTAGAGAATATAAAATAAATTTAGGTTTCCTGCAATATCTACAAATCGCATTCAGAAATTGAATTTATGTTTCGAAATCAGTCACTCGTTTACATTCATACTGTCAGTCAAACCCTATCTCCCAGTGTGAATTTGATTTTAATTAATGCTTCAAGCAGGTACCTGAATTTTAATTCGATATTCCTCATAGAAGTCAACATTATACACATTATACAAATAAATTTTAAATGATATTTATCAAAAAACTGAAATCTAGTAATCCTTCTCTCTGAAATGACTAATCCTCGACTTCTATTTTCATAAGTTCATTTTTGTCTTTGATTCACTACCAGACACATCATGAGTTAAATACACCCTGATATCAGGAGCCCATTTTGGATCACCATGTATATGCCTATAGATTAACTCGTTTCTTTCAAACCGTCCAATTCATTTTCCCAAACGATTTTCTATAGTAAACATCGGTAAATTCTTCACACTTCCACCAAAGACGATGAAACCCCTTGAAGTAGAGCCTCCTCGAGGAAAACTTTCTCAGATAAAATGTCAACGACATCTTCACGTCATCCAGAATTTCGATTAAAGCCTGATATATAGTTCATAAATTTTCTATTGTCTTTCATTTTCCTTCTCCGGGAAGTTCTCCTCCGAAGATAGGAAATACATGAAAGGACGATATTGAAAAGCATTCGGCGAGATAAAAATTGTGATAAAAATAATCTTCACTGAAGCGATTTTTCCATTAATTCAAACTGAAATAAAATGATTTGGGAATTACGAATTTGTATTCCTCAGTTGCCAAGTTTGCCATGATAATGCATGAATTCACCCTTTCAATCTGGGCTGCGATTGGTTTCAAGAAGTATTGCGACATTGAATTATTCTAAACAGTAGATAGTGAGTAGAATGCTGCTATCATCCCTTCACTAGCAATACCACTCAAACGAACTAGACAAGCCCAGTCAGCACATCCTTTTGTTGTCAACCTCGAAAGATGTCGAACAGCACTTTATCAAGACTCCTTCATCCATAGAACGGCTAGGCTCTGGAATTCATTGCCTGTGGAAGTATTCCCAACAACATATAATCTCCAAAAGTTCGAAAAAAATTCCAATACCTACCTCCTGTCCCTATCCTCCCTAGGAACGCACGATGTTCTTTGAACATTATAGGGATTCCCTTTCGTGCGCTCCAAGCGATAAAAAAAAAGAATCATTCGAACTTTTTCGCAAAAATATCGTATACCTATACATCAACAATATAAGAAAATCCGGAAAATTTCTGACTTGAACATCAAGTTTTTCTCTTTATTCGCGGTCGGTTTCTTTATAGGTAATTTTGTGGAGTGAAAACATTGTGAAGATAGAACAGTACCTGGTTATTGAAAACGAATAAATAAATCACCACATTTCAATAGGTTACCTACATGTTTGAAATATATAACCTTTTTTCATTCATTGACATTTTTTGATTAAATATGTCTGTATTTATATATACATGAGTATATTTACTTAATGTTCTTATAACAATTATTATAGGTGTACTTTTATTTTATTCATATTTTACATGGTTGTGTGTACTTTGACTGTTTTTATTTTTGTACTGTTTATCTTCTACTTTGTCAACAAAACTAGATTTAATCGACAATAAAGTATATTTTGATTTGATTTTGATTTGAAATATATGTTACCGTGATAGACCGAAATTAGTGTTTGTTGACATACACCGGTTAATGTCGACACACACCAAATGTATTGGTAAAAGACCGAACAATTATTAGTTCCAATATAAATTCGGTCCTTCACCGGTAGATGTCGACAAACACATATAAGCTTTGGTCGATGTCAGAAACGAAGTGTACTAACAGGATTGTCGCCAGTCTTACACAAGGTTTGATTGATAGTGATATTATAATTTGTACTCGATGGCTACTGCAGTGAATTGCAAAGAAAAATGGCACCTTGAAGCAGCTTTTCACCCGTAATCAATTTGCAATTTGCAAAGAAAAGTTAATTTCCATGGATGAGATTTCAGCTCAAGAAATGTCGGTAAGAGAAGCAGCTTCTGCTAATTCAAATAGCGGAGACGCTGTAACTGCAGGAACAAGTTAGTGTTCCACGTCTAAATGTAGCTGTAAAGACAGTAGCCTTTTGTGAAATTCAAAGTGTCATGGTAGCTTAAGTTGTTGCAATAAAGTTGCCATACTCTGTTTTATACATTTCACTTCAAGAAATAAAATGCATTTTATTTTTATATTAATATTATGTTTGTTGTGTTCGTCTTAAATTAAACAACTTCTTTATGTTCATTCGAAACCTTCTTCCGTGATTTAATCACAATAAATAATAATAACCTATAGAGTTTTATTTTGTTTTCTTCTTATACAGAATCCTTTCGAACATACACCATGAGTATATATTATGATGAATGTTGACATTCACTGGTACACAGAAAATAATTTTGTACGTAAAGTTAATGAACGGCAGTCGTCAATTTTTTGAACATTAATATTACGAATCGATGAATAGTACAATCATTTCTGATGATGGGTTCATACCGCAAGACACTGAAACAATGAACGAGCCAACATTGAACAATGAACGAAAAACATCAAAAGTTAATCATTTTTTTTATTCATGTGATGAAAAAATTCATTGAATCAACGTTTGATGTTTATTGATCTATGTTTTTCATCATTGGAGCAATAAACTTTTCGTCATAGATCTATCAACAACAAACATAAGAAAATAATGAATGGTTTTCATTGTTTCAATGAACACTAATAGTCTAAGATCCGAACAAGCGACTGCGATGTTGGGTCCTTTATTATTACACAGTATACTTACCTCGGATCTCTCTGTCACACACTTCCACGCGCGTTGAAATTAAAATCTTTAAAATTCGCAAACCCCTAATAGGACCGGAATTTTCGCAGACAACCCTATATCAACGTGTTCGCAATTAAACAGCGCTTATGATGATATACATTTTTTTAAATTATCCAATCCAGTGAAAGTAACTGGCATCGATATACCTGTGTTTACCTGACAACCCAGTAGTTCGCCCAGGTAAATAGTAGACAACCCAACGGCTGCACATTCTATACGTTTTATACTTTCAGTCAGGACATATTTTTTTTTATCCTGATGTTGCAACATTTAATTAAAAATAATTTTTCGAAAAATAATTAAAAATAGTCTGCCCAGGATTTTTTTAGCCAACCCATTTTTAATATGTTTTCTAATATACTAAATTCATGATAAAATATATTTCGTTCCATTATCAGCTCGGTGAAGGTCGATGTAGGTTCGGATCTTCTACTATAAACGTTGATTTCATGAAATGAAACATCAACTTCCAAAACAGGCGCCAAATTAGTGCTGCCTACCCATGGATCAATCACGCCAAACATTATTACTATGAAAAGGTAGAATTCCTACCTATTTGTGAAATTGTGCCAGATCATCAAAGGGATACAAAACCTAACATATTTGAGAAAGGTGAGGCCTGTTAATTGCGATTTTTGCAATTTTCAGGAATTTAGGAATTTTAAGGCATTTTTGCGATTTTTACAGTTTTCAGGATTTTTTGCAATTTTTGCAATTTTCAGAAATTTTTGCAATTTTCAGGAATTTTTGCAATTTTTGCAATTTTCAGGCATTTTTGCGATTTTTTCAATTTCAACGAATTTTTTGCGATTTTCAGAAATTTTTGCAATTATCAGGAATTTTTGCAATTTTTAGTCATTTTTGCGATTTTTGCAATTCTCAGGAATTTTTTGAAATTTTTACAATTTTCCGGAATTTTTGCAATTTTTGCAATTTTCAGGAATTTTTGCGATTTTTGCTATTTTCAGGAATTTTTGCGATTTTTGCTATTTTCAGGAATTTTTGCGATTTTTGCTATTTTCAGGAATTTTTGAAGCAGAAATGCTTCAGAAAATATGCAAATATACTGGGCATTCCAATTAAAAAAATTGATTGAGATGTTACCAGATCTAGTAACCTAACCTAAGATATGTTACCAGATCTAGTAACCTAACCTAAGATATGTTACCAGATCTGGTAACCCAACCTAAGATATGTTACCAGATCTAGTAACCTAACCTAAGATATGTTACCAGATCTAGTAACCCAACCTGAGATATGTTACCAGATCTAGTAACCTAACCTAAGATATGTTACTAGATCTAGTAACCTAACCTAAGATATGTTACCAGATCTAGTAACCTAACCTAAGATATGTTACCAGATCTGGTAACCCAACTTAAGATATGTTACCAGATCTAGTAACCTAACCTAAGATATGTTACCAGATCCAGTAACCCAACCTAAGATATGTTACCAGATCTAGTAAACTAACCTAAGATATGTTACTAGATCTAGTAACCTAACCTAGGAAATGTTACCAGATCTAGTAACCTAACCTAAGATATGTTACCAGATCTGGTAACCCAACCTAAGATATGTTACCAGATCTAGTAACCTAACCTAAGATATGTTACCAGATCTAGTAACCCAACCTAAGATATGTTACCAGATCTAGTAACCTAACCTAAGATATGTTACTAGATCTAGTAACCTAACCTAAGATATGTTACCAGATCTAGTAACCTAACCTAAGATATGTTACCAGATCTGGTAACCCAACCTAAGATATGTTACCGGATCTAGTAACCTAACCTAAGATATGTTACCAGATCTAGTAACCTAACCTAAGATATGTTACCAGATCTAGTAACCTAACCTAAGGTATGTTACCAGATCTAGTAACCCAACCTAAGATATGTTACCAGATCTAGTAACCTAACCTAAGATATGTTACCAGATCTAGTAACCTAACCTAAGGTATGTTACCAGATCTAGTAACTAAAAATGTATAAGGTGAGCGCATTTTTTATACGTCCATGGGTGAGCGAATATTTGTTTTTTGAATATCGTCCAAGTTTATCAGTCTTCGATCATTTAGTGTATTTTTGACATTTCGGAAACATTTTTAGTTGACTTCATTAAAAAATATTCATTACATTTGTTATTCAATACAATTAGGTATAGATTTCAACAAAAAATAAAGAAAAATGATATTTCATCAAGGAAACCAGTGTTCTGCGACTGCCTTGTAAATGTTTATTATATTATTCATCAGGTCACATCAAATTAGTGGATGTACTAGATAATTTTGGGCCGATTTTGGGTTCTTCAAAATTTTAGAAATTAATTACTCTGATGCGTGAAAAAATTGTCCCCTTATTTCTGATAGTGACGATACTGTTGACAACATTATCTTCGACGACGACTCCACTGTTAAATACCAATAGAATTTGTTCGTTACTTCGATAACTGGCGAACATAGTTTCATGCTTATTTTTCATTGATTCAATGAAGAAAATCATCAAGTGATGTCTATCGTTCGTAATATCAATAACCGCCGATCATAGATCCATGCTAGCTGATTATTGATTCAATGTTCAGCTGTAATAAACTGAGTCTGTCCTTCGTAACTGGCACTTACATATTCATGCTCACTATTAATTGATACAATGTACATCAACCATAAACCAATGTTTATCATCATAGATCCATGCTCGCTGTTTATTGATTCAATGTACAACAACCATGAACCAATGTAAATCCATTCGTGATATCAATAACCGGCAAACATAGATCCACGACCATTATTCGTTGATTCAACGTACTGCAGTCATAACTTTATCAACAAGAAAATTTACGTACGACCGTTCATTGTCTTAATGACACCCGTCATCGACCCAAAATTAATGTTGACGTTCACTGATTTGATGTACTTTTTTATTAATATAACGTACCTTTTTCGTTCTGTCAGGCTTTCGGACTTCACGGTAACATATACACTTAATGTCATATTTGAACAATAACTTGCATCTGTTTAAAACAGCAATTCCAACTTACTTACAACGTATTTCATGTTCGAGATCCAACTTCACATTTATTGGTCAATTCAAACCACCAATTAGAACAGATTTCATATACGGTATCGAAGTCGGAGCAGGGAGGATAAAGAAGGAATTCCACGAGCCAGACATAAACAACGTTGGCTGTACGAGAGCTTTCCCGATTGTATCAAAGGATAACATTGTTGCAGACCGATGAACAAAGGGTTGATGCCCTTTATCTCTCAGGGATTTCTGAATATTCCAGCTGAATTTGCTGACAGAAGATTCTTTAATGGATCTGGCGTTTGATGCAAGACATTGTGAAATAGTGGAATTTTCGTGATTGATCATTGATTGGTGACTTTATAGTACTTGGTCAATGAGATATCATGGGAAAAATTAGAATTGAATCCTGTTTCAATATCCTCCTGAAGATGCGGAATATGTGTCGTGGCATTTGAAAAATCAATTTGATTAGTGGTGAAACAGTGAATTGCCTCATCGTGCCAAAGGTTCCAGTCTCAGATATATTGTAAACACACTTTTCATCAACAACATCAAGCCATCAAACAAGACCGTCAGTGGGCTAAATATCTAGCTTTTCTTCAGAGATTGGACACAGTCGAATCAGATTTATTTACAAAATAATTTAGATATAATTTAGATTCATAATATTGAATAAGTTATTGAATCACCAAAAACCGATCGCACAATAGTCGGAAAACTAATAATAAGAACAAAACCGACAAATGACATTACGATTGTTGCTCTTCTACTATGAAACTTTGCAGTGCCGTCACGTTCATCTTTAGAAAATTCCTATTTTTCATTATGTTATCTACCTCACAGTAACTAGAATAAGAATATAATCATTAGTTGTGAATTCCTGACAATTATTATTGTTACGGGTGTTTTATTCTATTTTTTGCAGGTTGTTCTATTCCTTGTCATAAGCATATGCCGTGTTGAATGAGGTGTTTTATCGTGAAAATCCTCTCGAATTATCGATTCGCCTGCGGTTCCACAGAGGTCCTCAGAATGTGATGTCTTTGGCGCAAAAGAAATAAGCAAAATAATTTTCTCTACTTTCAACTAGTAACACTGAGGTTTTAATTATCGGTCTGACAGAAATGCCATGTACCATCGAGTAAAATATCACAAACAAATATTCCAAATCAATAATTTTTTCTCATTTCCATGACAACGAAAGGTATTTTATTTTCCTAGTTGTTATTATCATCCTTATTTGCAATGAATTCTGATAATACTAATATTTATGAACTCAAACTACTCAAAGTGTACCAATGATAAAAAATTGCGTAAATTATTCGCTGGTCTTTGAAACATTTGCTCTACAGTCTCATTCATGGAGTCGGCATCATATGGGAACAGCTTTTAATGATAATTTATTTCGAAATTTGATATACCTAGGTGATCAGTTTTGCTTCAACAAACACGAAAAATGGACTTTTGCTACATGTGAAAAGTTACATTTTTTCAAATCAATCAGGCTTGGATATTTAGTGGATATTAAGTGGTTATTGAATGGTTATTGAGTGGATATTTAGTGCTGATGTCACAGTGATTTCGCAACCTGTTCTATCATGATCTCCAGCCTGTTTTTGTATGGGGGATTCTCCTGTTTGAGAAAATATCGACTATAAACAAAGTCTTTATCAAAAGTAATCTGAATAAATGAGGTTAGATAGTCATTTCGCTCGCAAATTCATAATTATAGGTCGTATGATTGCAAATGTTTCACAAGGGAGTATATATATCGGGAATATGATTTGTCTAGTCATAATTTACTCACTTTGATATGGGCGATTGATAATATTCTGTTCAGTATATTTTTTATGTCTCTCTAAGAAGTGGTACCTGAAGTTACCACTGTGCCTCATTCAACCATATACATATAGCTAAGTTTGATTCTGAAAAGGAAGTTTGCCCAATCCAAATTAATATTTTTCTTGTTCAGGGTTGTTCAACATTCCTCGTAGCATGAGATTTTGAGTGGATTTGAAATTTTTTCATGTCCAGAGTTTGAGATATCGGATTTAGATTCGGTTAGTGGTGAAGGCCTGACTTATAGAGTTGGCTCGTAGTATGTACAGACATAGGAAATAAAAGTGGAATCGCGACTTGATACCAGATTCCGTGATATTCCAACTTCTTCATGCGAATCCATCATTTTCACATGTGAAAATGATGGATTCGCAGACTCAGACTCGAACGGAATATTATCAGATATAAAAAACACCTGGATGATATTTGGGAGAAAAAGAGACCACCTGAGAATACTGGGGAGATGTGGGATGATGCTGATATGAACTTACTTGACCATTTTCTCAGCGTATCTCCAGAAAAAAAATTGTTGAACATTTAGTTCTTCCACGCTAACTTATTTTCAGTTCTGAAGTATCGCCAGTACGAAGTTTGAAGTTGATATGATGTGAGATTTTTCAGGAATTTTCAGAAATAATATAAACTTCATTTACATCCATTTATGCCACTATTTTGGTGAAAGTAGGAGCCATGTGTCGTAGTGGTAATGTATTCATGCTATACCACCTTTTTTTCGTGAGAGCAAATGCCAAGAAAAACTGAAAAATCGAATGAGCGTTCCTCAAAAAGTCATGATAAAGAGTAACCGAGCACAAAATACGTGTATTCTCGAAAATAATCCATTTGCTTCACTTGATTATTTGGGATTTTCTCTCCTCGTTTCTTTATAGAATCATCGAAGAACAATAAAATTCTCGTCTCGTCTTGTCCGAGTCTCTTCTCGAGTCTTGTCTCGAAAACGACACGAGACCATGCGAGACTCTCGAAAACGAGACTCTCGCGGGCATCACTAAATCACTTGCAAATTTATTTCAAAATCCTTTCATTTCACTGGCGAAATTTCGAAAATCCTGACAAAATCCTTGCAAATATTTTTCTACAAAATGCTCATGAATTTCATGTTGAATGTTGAATCCTCACCGATTACTGCAAAACTTTGTATCACGGAAAAAAAGGAATTGTTGAATCAAGCAAAATTTAATTGAATGAAGCGAATAAAAGTGTCATATATGCACGACAAAATATAATCTTGAAATGAGTAAATCTATATCTTGTTTCAGAGCAAATTTGAAGTTTGAATCAAGTAAATATGTCTTGCATTAACTCAGGATCCTCTTCAATCAAGCACATTCACGAATTGTTTATATTATTATATTATAATATTTGGTTGATTCAATGAAATATTTGTTTGATTCAATGAAATATTTGGTTAATTCAATGAAATATTTTGTTGATTTAAGAGGAACTATATATCCATTCGACAAATTATTTTGGTGAACCAAATTCAATATTCGGGAATTTTCTGAAATTTCACATCAATAGAATAAACAAAACTAGAAAACAAGTCGACTTCTAGCATAGATCTTCAGTCTTTACTTCTCCTCATCGTAAGTTCGATTCATCCAGCTGATATTTCAAACACGAAGAATCAGGCTTCACGTATATAATGAATTCGAGGCAGGCATAGACGGGGCGAAATGATCGCCATCTCGAGGCGGAAATTCAAGTTGATGTAGAATGAACAAAATATTTCATTAATATTACATATTTCGTTGCTCTATTCAAGCAAATGATCTGTTCGAAACAAGTTCATTGCAACATCGGAATAAGAAAACTTGTGTTGTTTCAAAGATATATTCCCATCAAAATGATCATTATTTGATCAAATCAACAAAATGTTTATAGTTGAATCAACATCGACATTATCTTGGATCAACATAAATCGTTTTTGATAAAACCATATATTTTGTTGATGGAATTGATATTATACTGTTGATTCAATTAGACTACATTCTTGATTTGAACAAGCTGCTTCCATGAAATGATCATGTATCTGGTTGATTCAACAAAAAATTGCTTAGTCCAACAAAAATAATTCAAGCATAAATAATTTGTTGATGCAACAAATCCTTTTTTTCCGTGATAATTACTTGCGCAAGTGATTACTTGCGAAACGGCAGCACTGGTTAATAAGTTAATATCCACTGAACATCCACTTAAGGCGGATTTATGCACAACGCTTTTTCATTTATCTGTTTGCTTTCATTAAAGTGTCATTAAGTTTATTTTTATTTAAGGACTATGATACCTTTATGCACCACCACTTTTTAATTTTGAACTCTTCTTCTTGGTCAAAACATAGTCCTCATCGTACATAGCCCGATGAAAATATTTGTGTTATAACATTCAGTGATCACATAATTACAATAAGAATCAATCATTCATATTGTTTTCAAAGTCTAATTTGAACATACGACTAGAATTTTCAGAATTTTCAACCACATTTTGGCATAAGAAGAGGAAGAAATTGTTTGTCTGACTTCTGACAGAATCGCGCTTGCGCAAGTCACAGTTTTATTTGTATTTGTCGTTAAGAGATACAAGTTGGTCATCTTTCAGCGAATAGTTAATGAACGATTAAATTCAATTTAGGTGCATGAATGAATGAACGGAAATACCAAGTTTCAACTTATTAGTGAAATAGTTGATGATTGTGAAATTATAGAATAATGAAAAAGCGGTGTGCATAAATCCGCCTTTATACAGACTATTTTTCTTCCAGAATGATGGGTTGGCTGTCGTCGAAATGCGCATGCGCGAAACCCCGTAGACGGACAGTCGTCAACTACGAACTGTCCGACAGCGACTCGAAATCGGTGTCGGACATCGAGCTGAGGCCGAGCGGCGAGCCGCCGATCAAGTCGGCGCTGCCCAAGCGACAGGGCTGCTGGAAGATCAGGAGGCTGATACCGAGGACGGTTCTCAGATGGATCGGACTGGACGAGGATATGAGCATGACCAAAATCGAGAAAAGTGAGCACGAATTCTTTACATATTCAGGGTGGTCCAACAAAATCTTCACACTCCGATTTTAGGGCTTTAAACTGAAAATCCGGAAAGCAGAGTGGATGCGTCGCTTTCTGATTCGAGGGAAAATCATTTGTCTGCTTCCCTCATCCCCGTAACTTCAACCGCATACCCAAGAAAAACAGTAGAATAGGGATGAAGGGTGGTGCGATACTAATACTTTATTTCAAATATTATATCGAGTATCGAGTCGAGTACCATCCGACACTCTAGTTTCACGTCAAAATGTTTATCGATAACGAAATGAGAGCAGAAATAGTGGAATCGAATGTCGAATCTACCTCGAAAATATCATTCCTATTATAGAGTAGGATTCAAAAAGTATTTATTTATTTGTTCTCTTCTGTCACAAAGTGAATATTCATGAAAATTCAACAACATTTCAACCGTGTAAAATGGATTGTTGAATATGCACGATGAACTGAGGTAAATCGAACAGATAGTGCGTCCACAACCTTTTTAAATAAAAACTTTTCGAATTTTCTTTCGAGGTAAATTTGACCTATTGCCTCTTTATCTCTGATTTCTTTATCGATGAAAATTTTGACACAAACTTAGAGGGTCGGATAGTACTCGATTAAATATTCAAAATGAGTCAACGCAACACCCCTCATCTCTATTCAAAATCCGGGGGTTGTGCTTTCCCCTGGTAGGGAGTTGAAGTTGCGGGGATGAAGCAAGCAGACAAGTCGTTTCCCCTCGAATCAGAAAACGGGTCTGAGCGTTTTTCCGGATTCTCATTTTAAAGCCCTTAAATCGGGGTGTGAAGTTTTCGTTAGACCAACCTGTATAGACTGTTATATTGTATTCACAATTAAATGAACGCGAACAGTTTCACACTATGATGGAATGAGATTAAAAATATTTATGAAGTTATCACCATGTATCTCGACCACCACAATAAACAAGTTCATATAAACTTTCTTTTTATCTTTCCAAGTACGATATCCCATATAATGTTCCGATCAGAATCTGTAACACCCTGTGCATGAGTTGAGCAAGTCAATGTAAGGTTGATTTATTTTACAAGTATCCCACTTGAAGAAGCTGTGAAGTTTTTCCAAGGAGAAGTTACTTTAAAAAAATGATCCTGTCTGCTGAGAAAAGGTGAATTATGTTTTTGGGTGCATAGTATGACATCACATAAATCTACAAAGTAGTTCTTCTTTCAGAAAAAAATCACCGGCAATAAACTGTGTCCAACACGTATATTACTAGGCATGGCCAAGTTGTTAAATATAATATTATAGGAGTGAGATTTATTACCCAGACTTTTAGTCTGAACAATGCTTCCAAAAAAATTGAGAACAAAGCGTTCAGCATGATATATATGATATACCTACCAAGTTTCAAGCATCGTCAGAAAGAGCAAAAAACTCAATTTGGACCAGTCAGAAGTCCCCGGGTATTATTATATTTTGTTTGAAGTCTGGATTGTCTTGTTTGCTTCGTCCTCTCTTTCGTTGAATGGTATTTTCCAAAGGGATTTATTGAATTGAATCGTTTCATCATCCGCGTGGTACGATGTTTTTTCCAGATATCAGCAGTGGTGACTCCTAAGAGGATCATTGAGGCTGAGCCTTCTCAAGAATTTCCATACATTGTACATCGAATAGTTCGAGTAACATTTTGTCTGATCTTTCTGAATCTGATGGAATTTTTCGAGAAAAGTGGTCACAAAGTGAACTTTTTTGACACAACAATGAAACATGAAATTTTCCCAAGTCCGGACATGGATATTTTTTTTCATAATGTTATCCTGAATAGTTTCAGTAGAGAAACGTCGCTGCCAAATTTCAGCAGACTACGATGAATCATATCTGTAATATCGGCCATCAAAGTTATATAGCAATTTCACATAATACCCTTCGTTATGGAGGGTCAAAAAATGTTTTCATATATATGCATCAACTCGTCTTGATTTCCCCTATTAACCATCTGGCTATGTGAGTCTTCTCATGAAACACCCTGTATAATACAACTTGTGGTATTATATATGATAAATTTTCATGCTGGATGCAATTGGATTAAATTGACCTTTACAACATTTGATTCGTGGACTGATGGACATTTCCTATCCAGCCTCCTCTGATTGTTTCACGAGCAGCCAATGGAAATGAGATCAACATAAGTAAGGGGGAGCATATTATAGAAACTCGAGCGGATCATTCTGAGTTTAAATACAATTTATATGATGCAAAATGTCTCAATAGAGACAAAATCGATCACCATTCCCTATACCAGTCTTATATGCTATAATCGATGCTATAAATATATATGTATTATATATTCATGAATAAGCTATGAAGAAAAAATGTTGACGAAACACTGAACATATTCAACATCTAACCAGTGTAAATCTCGCTTAGCGATGAACTCCCCCACTGCAGTAATATTCCTGATGTCCCAAGAAAGTGTTTTGCGATCACACGTTCAACCCAAGTACCTAATCAGTGACTTCATCACTACCTTTACTATCTATGAAACAAATAATAACAATTTCCGCAAAATCCAAACTTACTCAATCGAAACTTTAATTGAAATACAATTACACTATTTGATAGAACTGTGAAATTGACTTTCGTTTCGATTCAAATCTGTCAATAATTGTAACCTTAGATCAAGTAACACATTGATTTGGATCGAGACTCGAGAGATAGACCGCTCTAAACACAATTTTAAGAAATACCCTTTCAAATATATGCGTTAGTGGATGAAATCATATATAAATGTTAGGAGCAAACGTTCATTCCCTCCCATGTGTTCGATAGCTGTTTTAGCTCTTCAAGCATTAGGATTTGCAATTATAACAAGCAATGTTAAAAACATGTCACTTCAATAATAAGGCTATATTCATAGTTTTGACGGTTTGGTGGTAATCTCACAAAACTTTCTCCCACGGGAAATGAAATATAATTAGGACGTTCATATTAGGTGAGACATTTCGGAAGAAACGAAGTGGGCGAAATTGTCCTTACACCTTTCAAGCATGGCACGTGGAATCCGTAAAAATTCTCGTGCTGTTTTATTTATCTCTATAGAATCGTACATAAAGGAATCCCTACTATGTTTGTGGAACATCGTACATACCTTGGGTGGAATGCCTTGACCTAATAGGTGTGATTTTTCGCAAGTGAACTTTTGTTTTCTCAGATTTCGTTATATGTCGCAATGATCCAGTTTCATACGAGAAGAGAACAGTGAGCTTTGAAATTCAATCGAAAATAAGTGTTTTCATAAACACCATACTTGCTGGCGCACCCTGGTGTGTTAATTTTCGGTTGCAACTACTCGAAACTTTGAACTATATCCCACAAGCAATGCCCCAAGGCCCGATGGGTCTCTATATATGCATGCTGTAAATACCATATATTTTTCAAACCTATCTTTCAAATAAGATAGAACACAGTGAATGGAATTGCTTTCCGCGGTGTTTATAATAGTTTGCGTAAAATAAATAATTCTGTATAAACCTCTTACCAAACAGAAGTGAAATCCGACTGGAATTCAAATGAATCACTATATGAATGCGAACGAAAAATCTATATATAAAAACATGAAACTTTACAAATTATAATCTAACATCCTTTCTGTCGATACCTCGGTCGATACTTTATTCTAAGTTTCATGTGATTTGTTTGAACATTTCATAAATTTATTTTCTACCAATTAGAAGGTCACTTTTTGATTACGTTGCTTATAGCAACGGGTGACTATCGCGATAGGTAATTTTGTTCGTTCTATTAACTTAATGTAATTAATAAGTGATGATCATTCTGTCAAAACCCAGCGAGCACAAAAACATCTCAGAGATGTCAAAAGTACGAGATTTCGAGACATTGAACCTCCACTGCGATGTTCTGTTCACACATGAATAGAACTATTATAGAACAGCCAATGTCCGCCGCAGGCGGCAATTATCGAGATGTCCTTGATATGTCACAAAACTACCTTCTCCCTAGTTCTTTTTAAAGCCTTATCATGGACACAACAAAACATTTTCAACGCGTCTTGCGCACATTAAATCGCTGTAAAAAACCATTTTCGAGGTACTTCTCTGAAGCCTTTCGTCAAAATGAACTTTTGCATTAGGATTCCATTTCCCTTGAATGAAAAAATGCATTAAAAATAGATTGAACATAAAAATATTTTCTTGATATGAAATTACCTTCTTAATCGGTTTCTGAGAAGTGCTTACTACACACAGACATATAATTGGAAATAGGTTTCCCAATTTTTGGAATGTTCTCCACAATGTATAATTCTGCAACTGCGGAGAAGCTGTGTTTTGATAAATTCGTACTTTTATATATTGATTACACTGAGGCACCGAACAACACATCTTGCATCTGATGGTCATTATTACAAACTAAATAAGTCTTCTAGCACAATAAACTTCACCAAATTCCTTTCTGTTCGTTAGCAAACATCCTTATGCCTACATTTCTAAAACATCCCAAAACATCCCAGGGATACCTCTCAGTAGGCAAACATATAGAAATGCCACAGAAGAACAAAAACAATACTTCAATATCCTTCAAAGACCTCTTTGGTCAGTGCATATTACGTCTCAAAATAACATCTTCATGCCAACATTTTCAAAACATCCCAGGGATGTTTGTGCTCGCTGGGCTGTTTCATTATTTTTCGCAGCTCAGCCTTGGCATACTTTTCCCAGGTTGCAGATTTTGCGTGTTTCGCCATGTATTTATGCCCTGGAGATTTCATAAAGTTCAGGATTTATTTCCAGATACAAACAATAATTTATCTTGTTGCCGATTAGGCCGCTTAAGTTGTTTCCCAACGGCCGAAGTGAGAAATATCGATTAGGATTAGGTTGGATTGGTCTGGACCAATGATGGGTCTTCCGTCTACTTAATCAATTATTTCCCAGACAAATTGAACTGAAAAAGCTATTCGTTCTATAGTATCTCGTAATATTATATCATCAATCTTAGTCCAATGCTCCATTATACAGTATACCGTCAAGTAATGCTAATATAAGTTGAATTTCAAGAGTGTGTTTGAGAATATAATTTGTATGTTTTCACCATTCAGTTCTATAATAATTATCGAACTGAAAAAGCCACATAGATATTTTAACAATATTTTGTTGGTGTTGCCATTCGTTTTATTCTTGCTTTAATGTTTAGCTATTCCTGCTTTTGAGGATATCTAACAACTACTAATGGGAATTTTATGATCTACAATACTGATTATTTCTTCGAATTGAAACGTTTTATATCGTCATTTCGTGTTCCTAAAAACAACATCAGTTTCGATTTTTCTTTAGAATGAAGCTATCAGGACAACACGATATTATATCGATTCTTTTTATATCAACGTTTTCAAAGCGTTATAAACTTTGATTCAGTGTCGAATCAGTTCATGAAAACCTGTTTGTGATGTTGAATTTCAAATATTGCAAAACCTATTCTTGAGTTTCGTCTATCCTCCAAATAATAATACATAAAACTAATGTTACGATCGAAATAAGAAATAAATGAATGAAATTACACGTTATGCGACAATTGAACCGAAATTAACGAATTCCATTCAAGTAGTATATACAGGGTGATTTAGAGTTCTCTGGAATGCTACATTATTTTCTTCTCATTGAAAATTTGAATATCGTACAAATAATTGACACGTCATGACAAAATTCTTATGCTATTATACAGGGTGTTTCAGATTATGTGATCGGGAAATTCCAATAGGTGCTGGAACTTGTGAGAATCAAGAGAGGAGGTCACGTAAAATTGTATGATTTGAAGCTTCGTTTTTGAGAAACAAGGAGTTGCAATTTTTTGAGTAAAAAAGTTTCTTATCCACAGTTCAAAAACTTCTTTGCTGAATTTCATTGAACTTGACTGGTTTGTTTGTAATGTGTGAATGTATCTTTTGACCTAACTAGATTCACCGTGATTCAATAGGAACCCGATGGGTTGCAACCTGATTTGATATTTTTGGTAAAGATAATTTTGCTCCAATATTATTAAATTTGGTATTCAACAATAAAGGTTACATCTTTCTTGTACCATGACATTTTTCGTATCTTGCTTAGTTTAAAAAAAATCAACTTGATATGAATCCAATCCATTGAGATCCCTCAAATACAATTTGTAGATTTCGAGAATATATGTCACTCACCAACCACATTGAATTTTGACATTCTGAAAGCTTATACAGGCCACAGGGTGATTATGGGAGAAGGCAAATCATATTTCTATGAAGGCAGCAGTCTGTATCTCTGAAACTCCTATGAAATTTTTCCGATCAAAATCTGAAAAAAAACTGTATATTTGGAATTCAATCTCTTGAATTGGAAAATGTTGAATTCAAAAGTTTTTGCCAGCCATCCAAGTCAGTGTGTTCCTTTTTTTGCCCTAGAATATAGTAGACAAAAAAACATGCAAATCCCGCAGGAAATTTTTCGATTTCCCAGCAGCCTATGTCGGTCGTCTAATCCCCAATTCAGAATGTGTCACGTTATATATTCCGGAATTTGGAGTGAACAGAATAACAATGAGTCCGTTGGGAGCCCTTGGGACAACTTAAGAGCGTATCGTTCCCCATATATCTGCAATGTAGAAAGACGGTTTCGAATTTCATAAAACTCATCATGGAAAGTTCTTCATTCATGCACTATGTAGATAAGTATAATAAGTGAGTAACATTAAATAGCTGTATCTCATTTATATAAGAAGGAAGGAAATACTTACATTGGCAAAACACCTCAAAGCTTTGAGCTGTTCTATAGACAGACGAGTTTTGATGAAGAGTTGTTTGAGATATCTTAGTCCATCCTTAGGGATTCTTCCTTGCAAAAGTTGAAGTAGAACATAAAAAAAAGTTCGGAGGCCCGATGACAAGTTTTCGACCTTGGGGGAGGTCGGCGCGATCCTCCATTTTGTATTGAAAGTTCAAAAAAATCTGTTCTTTAGAAACAACTGTCCAACGGTTGATCATACGATGAAGGAGTCTGAATTTTCTACATGATTTGTAGAGACATTTTTTTCCAAGTACCATTGAGTCATTTTTTTTGGGGAAAAATCGTCATACTCTTCCTTTGTATCAATTCGAGGAAAGATATATAACTATTCATCACATAAATATGATAATTTCGTGAATTTAAAGTCAACTCGTTTCCACACCACCACGAGGTAGAGTAAACAGGGTGTTTTCCTGTATTCTCAATGTATCCCCAATGGTATTCCCGTAATTCTAAACCACATATTTTGTTATTTTTTCCAAATGAGCATAGCTGGTATTGTATGCTTGATTATTTTTTCTTCATATGGTCCAGATTGGTTGATCGTATAGTTCCTCCGTCGCCCCGAAATGGGCGATTGGACTGAGAATGAATTATTGGCATTCAATTTCTCCCCTGCCCTCAGGGGCTCACAACTTGTGAGTACGGGAATGGTGAACCCGAGGTACCCTAGCCGGATATTCACCATACTTCAACTTGTCTTGGTTGATATCCTCTTCTCTCTTCCTTTTTCAATCTATCTATCGGCCTTTCTTCGAGCCCAACCTCACCATCAAGTGGTGTGAGGTTTGGGACCATCTTTTCTATCTCTGGGCTAGATGGGACAATTTGTGGTCATCTGTGGCAGAGATGGGGCGATTTGCTGATATCTGTTTGGGTGGCCGAGGACTGGTCAACGAGGCTCTGGCAACCTAATCCAAGCTGTGGGAACCCGTGGTGATGGATGAATGGCACCGAGGTATGGTGTCGCTAACGGGGCCTCTGGGAAACAGAGCGACATCTCAGAGTAAGTAGCCCTGTGCAGGGGGCACCACAGGGCTGGACCAACCCCTTTCCCCATCACTCGTAGGAGAAGGAAAACTTTCGGCCTTCTTCGTTGACGAGAACAGGGATCGGAAGAGTAATCTTCAGGAACCTGAACGAAAAGGGTCTTCGTTCAGACGAGCCTACGAACGAAGTGGAGTGTTTAGTGGGTATACCTGGAGTCAGGGGACTTCCACACTATCATATGGGGGATTGGACCCATATGGTGTCCATAAAGGATTTCAACCACCTCGATGAAAAAAAAATACTCCCCTGTGTCGTTAGGAATCTGAATTACCTAAATAAATCTGAATAAATAATGAGTCTATGCTATCTGTTTCGTTATTAGTCAGATAATCTTCCATTTCCACTCATGAAGCAAGCCTTCCACACTATTTTTGGACTTGATAGTTTGCCCTAAGAGAGTGCCATCGTGCCGCGTTCGTTGTTGATTGTAAAGAAGCAAGGTTGAATTCGTTCTTTATAGATGACTTGGCAAACCATTGGTGGTGGATATCTTCCAAGGTTTCCTCATTCATGCTGTCACCATACAAAGCAGCTAGAAACTATATGCTCCAGCGTAAACGAGATATTCTTTGAACAAGCTGAAGGAACTTGGCTATCCCTTGATTAAAGAGTGATGATGTCATATCACAGGAAGCCGATGAAAGTATGTAAGAACAGGATGTTTTTGGCTGCTTCTTTTGATTTCAAACTATTCGACGAATATACCCTTTCAGTACTATTTCATCTACCCTTCGATAATCCTAATGCTGTGAACAAAACTAAAAAGATCGACGCTTTCACCGACGACCAAAACAGCGTTGAATGATAAGCAGACGGGAGTCGCTGTATCGACAATCAAGACAAGCCTGTTCGAATCTTTTGATCAGCATCGATAGATGAAACAGACTTTAATCATTTCGTTGGTCAAAAATCCTTCTTGAGAAACTTGAACAGTCATCAAATATGAAATAATACACAAAGTCATCTCCACGACATTTGATGTGATTACCACATTATTCAACATTGACACATGTTTCGAACATATATCTGTCCATCCTCAGCCCTACTCTCAGAATATTACTTCTATGTCATAATCCTATTATATTTTCGTTAAAAGAATAAGATATGACGAAAATAGGTGTCTTGGCGTGCGCCAATGAGTGCTATAGGGCTGGTTCCTCAGTCTGGGTTCGAAGTTCCTTGGGGGATGGGAAAATAATTACCGCCCCCGAGGCAACATTCTTGGGATGCGATTTCCATTGTCTGACTTGATGTTTGCTCGACAGGGACTGATGGGGTGCAGATTGGGCATAACGTTCACGCGAAATTTCTAATTGGAGTAATTCGAGTATACAGTGTGTCCCACTTACCATGCTCACCATGGGTATCTTTTTAACGGTGAGAGATACGCGGTCGGTTAAATGACACCAAATGTGGAGTTTGTCAAGGCCAACTATAATGTGTGAAAATATTTCGATAAAATCTATTCTTTTTTGTTTTATACGAAAAAAACAGATTTTGATCATTTTCATGTCTCCTCCGTAACTTCTTTATTTATGGAAATATTCAAATAGGAACTTCACATTCTCATGGCAGTTTTTCGAAGTGATTTCGACAAAAATATGAAATCTATGCCAACTCTTCTCGAATTTGATATATCAGCACCAACTTTAGTTTTTCAAATGTAGGTCATAGCTCACTATGACTTAGTTACAAATAACTTTTTTTTCTCTTACAGATGAAATGGCGCAGTAATAGTTTCGTGTTGATAACAACGGAGTTATCGTCATTTATACATAAACAAAAAATTATTTGGAAGCCGCCATCTTGAATTCATGAATTTTAACAAAAAAATCATGATCTCCCACCTCAAAAACACCCACTCATCAATTTTGAATGGAATCGGACCAAATCTTGTCCGCCATCTTGGAGCAGCCATTTTTTTAAATTTCAACAAAAATACCATAACTCCGATTAACTTGAAATTCGGCAGGTGTTCATAATTTCGGTGACAATACATTATATAATCTTTGTTGAAATAAAAAAAATGGCTGTTCCAAGATGGAGGACAAGATTTGGTCCGATTCCATTCAAAATTGGTGACTGGGGGTTTTTGAGGTCGGAGATCATGATTTTTTTGTTAAAATTTATAAATTCAAGATGGCGGCTACCAAATAATTTTTTGTTTATGTATGAATGATGATAACTCCGTTGTTATCAACACAAAACTATTACTGCGACATATCACCTGTAAGAGAAAAAAAAGTTATTTGTAACTAAGTCATAGTGAGCTATGACCTACATTTGAATAACTTGGTGCTGATATCGCGAATTCTAGAAGAGTTGGTATAAATATCATATTTTTTTCGAAATCAATTTGTAAAACTGGCATGAGAATTTGAAATTCCTATTTGAATATTTTCGTTAATAAAGAAGTTACGGAGGAGACATGGAAATGATCAAAATATGTTTTTTGCGTATAAAACAAAAACGAATAGATTTTATCAAAATATTTTTTCACATTATAGTTGGCCTTGACAAACTCCACATTTGGTGTCATTTAACCGACCTCGTATCTCTCACCGTTAAATAGATACCCATGGTGAGCATGGTAATTGGGACACACTGTATATAGTATATATAATATATAATAATTATAAACAGACCCATTCATCATTCAAGAAATGTTATGTGGATATCATAATAAAATGAACAATAAATATACATAGAGAAATATTTTACATTAATGCTTTCAATTGTATTACTTTTCAAAGAATTTGTGAATGGTTTCAATGTCCCAAATCACAAATGAAGTCGCACAGTGTCATTCAAACGGTCGAAACCCACTCAGAGGTAGGCATTATATACAGCGTTTTTCAATTTACGAACACCCTCTATATCTCAGATAATATTAGTCGTGTGAACCGATTTTGAGTTATAGTAACCATCAATATCAGTTCTTCAGAGACCAACATTTTAAACAGTGCCCTGTGTTTTTATCAAAATGAAAAAAGGTGTGGTTTTCTTATGAAATCGATTTTTTTGCAGAAAAACTAACGTCATAATATTATACCTCGTTTATTTGAATCTCCATATGAAAAAAGAATCTCATTCCGAATTACCAGGACCGGATTATTTTTATATTTTATATGCCTCCAAAAACTAATGAATTCGAATTAATTGCAAATTATGGAATGTTTAATAGCTCCGGCAGAAGGTATAGTCAATTATTATTTGAAAGAAGAAAAATAGTTATTTGTTTAACTAGGCAGCAAAGTAGTAGATTGACTGCCGAGGCTGAATTCATAGCCGAGCGTAGCGAGGCTAGGAATCCAGCTAAGGCAGTCAATCTACTTTGCTGCCGAGTTGAACATATAATTTTTTCTCCGATTGTTCATAATGATATAGGAGGATATTGTAATTGCAAATCATTACAATTCCCACAATCTCTCTATTTTTTCTGTAGTGTTCAATTAAAATTAAATTTGATAGAAATCGCAGTTGTCCATGATAATTATAGTTTGACAATTCATGAAAATTCTGATAGTTGTGCGAGAAATATCGGTATATTTAAATCATTATATAATGGACAGTAATAGCGACCTAGAAGTACTTACACCTCCAGAAATAAGGGAGGTGGCAAGAAATATAGAGTTGAATTTGTTGCCGGAGAAGTCTCGAATGAAATATGAAGGAAATTATAAACGATTTATGGATTATTAATTTTGCTGATACATATCAATCAGCAAAGTAACCACTTTGCTGCCTAGGCAGGAAAAGTAATACTTTGCTGATTGATATGTGTCAGCAAAATTAATATTTGCTGCCAATTGGAGAAAAACCTCTTTTTTTGAATTGACTCAGCCGTTACTTGATGGTAAATATAAAAACTTCACAAACGATATACATGTTTCGCTAACACATTGCTCTATCAGGTGATAATACTGGTACAATGAACTGTTCACAATGAAATTAAAAAAATCTAATTCTACTTCCTCTCCCTATCCTCCCTTGGTAATCACAATGTTCTTCGAACATCATAGGAATTTCTTTTCGTGCGCTCCAAGAGATAAACAAATCAGTTGCAGATATTTAAATCGCGCGTATTGTAATACCACGTATTACGACTTACGAGAGTACAAAATGATAAATAGGTAGGTAACCGTTTAGGACTGTCATGAATAATAATGATACCTACACCCTACACATACTCTAACGAAATTAAAGGGATCCTATCAGTCTATCATAAAAAATAACGGGGAAACATGAAAAAATAACACGTCCTCATGTTGCAAATATTTCACGGTGAAAGGAAGGCACCTAAATCGATCATGATAACCCAACCCATATGCATCATGCTCAATATCCTTTATTCATCACACGACATTCAATCAACTTGATGAACAACAAATATCTAGGCATACAGAGTTGCTCTATAGTGTTCTGGTGCAGAAAACGATTAAATTTTTCCGATAAATAAATGAAGTGGAAGGGGCTGTCAAGAAGTCAAGAATGTCCCCCCTCCCCCCAAATAGATATGAACGGAAAATTCATGAAAAAATCAGGTTCCTATTTTCATGAAGATGGGGACAAGGTTTCAGTTAGCAGACAGTATAATTGCAACCAACCTGAATTCACGGACGATTGGAAAAGTTTACTAAGTGTTGGGCAAAATTTCAATTTAGATGCAAATAACCGGTTCATTTCGGGTGTCAGAGGATGCTGAAAACCTATTACTTTCACAAGGACGGACACGTTCTCTCATAGTTTGATTGAATTCATAACACAGTTTTCCTTTCGAAGGAAATTTCATGTGAAGGGTTGTTTAGGTTGATGAATTTCAAACTTTTCACCCGTCACAGAAAAAACAGACTATAGTTAAAACTGTATAATAGGCATTCAAAAAAGATTAAAATATTACTGGTCGCCCTATATTATATCCTGATGGAAAATTGGGTTTATCGATTTTCAAGAGATGATGAAAATATGTAGAATATAGAATTATATGTTGAAGAGATTGGTTCTATATTTATTTTTTGTTTTCAGCTATAAAGGCTTCCTTACTGATCCAGAAATGGTACAGGCGGTACATGGCTCGTCTGGAAGTTAGAAGGCGATACACCTGGACGATATTCCAGACTCTGGAATATGCCGGAGAACAAGACCAAGTCAAGGTACGGAAAAATTAACCCATCTAACCATTAATGCATGGCTTGAACCTATATCATTCATATTTTTGATGCTCAGAAAACAAAAACAAATTTTCCACTATACTCTCTAGAACACACCTACTGGTCAATAATAAAGATTTCACCCCTACTGATGGATGATAATAGTTAAATATACAACAAGGTAGTGAAGAATATCATTCATCATTATCAATTCTTAGCCAATGACCATGACAACATAAATGACAAGTCGTTATTGATGTATACCTACTAGATTCCATTGACATTTCTGCGAAATTCTGATCAGAACATTGCATTCGGATTAATAGGGTATACGCGTGTGAAAATTTTACACTGGAATATATTTTTGTTCCTTTACTCATATGTATAGATGTCGAATTATACATCCGAAAACGATCCGAAAAACATCATTAAGCACCGAATATTTAATAATTTCTGATTGAAAATCATAATATTTGCAACTTTCCGACCAACAGCCGAACTGCAGCGATGATTTCCGACTGGATGTGGCTGTTTTTATTTGTCATGTCAAACATTCATGTCCGAAAGATTGAAAATAATATAAGAAGAGAAAGTGAGGTTATGATTATCTGAGCTTGTAGTTTCTATAATCTATCTCGATTATATGATCTCAATATTCTGAATAATAATAACTGAATAATAAGCAAATATCTACAATAAGAATGATCAAACAGGACTTCTTATTGCATGTTGTTTCAAATATATATTACCACCTATCAATTTATATCTCAAATAGTTTTCCATATCTTCTTCAAGCTGAAAACGAAATCACATATTATATTATTCTCCTTATAACATGAGGAACATAATCATTGATATATAATGGGTTTCACTAGGAAATACTTGAACGTATACTCACTTCGAAATGGTCTTTACAAACAAATCCTCTGGTTTTCTCGGATAAATCATTTCTATTTATGGCTTGCAACCATAATTTTCTTTTCTCTTTATTTTTATCACTCGATCCCACTGGCAATGAAAGGAATATTTTTCCTGGTGATACTTTTGTTGATGAAAGGCTTTGCGGCACTAAACAGTATTTGGTATAAACATCATTTTCAAATTTCAAATTTCTAGCGTTTAAAACTGTTATCTTCTCCCACTTCTTCTTCTTCATTTTTTTTCAATCTGAATCTTGTCATTCTGTCGCGCTAGTCTATGGCTGTGTGGCCTAATACTATGACGTCATAATATTAGTGATGGCCACTAACCCGTTTTCCTGTGACTTCATATTTAGCCTCATTTAAATGAAATTATTTAGAGTCACAAGCAAATTTGAGATTAATGAATGATATCCAATGTTAGTATAAGGAAGAAGGAATATAATTTCGATTAAACAAAAAATCATGTGTATTTCTTATTATAACAGAGGTGGCTTTGTCTGTATTCATAGTGGTTCTTAAAATGACGAAAACTACCTTGGTAGTAAAATCACACTTTACGCCTAGAAAAAGTGTTAATAATGGTATGTTTTATAGCTAGTGATGGAAAAACACTATTATTGAGATCATCTATTATCTCTTATGTGCTGTTGATTCGATTCCCTATGTGAAATGTCGAGGCTGAAAGACTTAATTTCGAGATAAGGGTCGAAATTTTGAAATGAGAGTTCGGAATTTTCATCTACTGAAAATAAACTGAAACCCGTGGCACTTCTACGCTTCAGTATTATACCTCGAAAAATAAAAATTTTAGTTACACAGGGACGATAATAATCCACAGATTTGGTTTTATGTGATAGATTGAAAAATTTGTTTCAGCTGTACAATTTCTTCAACGCTTTATTGACACACATTCCGCAGCCTGATAGGGAAATTGATTCGACTGAAACCTCTAGAAGTTCTTCCGTAGGTATGTATATACGCATAGCGCATGTTTCAAAGGTCCTTCAGCAATAAGTATTTGTACCTACTTTTTTACAAGTTAAAATAGGAAATTGCATACAATAATTGCATTGAATATTTTTCTACAACAGTCGAATTGTGAAAAGAAAAGGATTCGATAAACTGATGATTTTAGCATGGTAATTAAATAGGCGGATTCATGCAAGATTCATCATAATTACATTTTCACTATGTGAATTTCAATTACATTTTCTAACTTTTTAGTACACTAATATAATGAAAATCTGAATATTGACACGAGCGGATCTTAAAAGATATGAATTTTCAAATTTCTCAATTAAAAAAAAATAAATCTATGATACAATCTGTAATGAACGTTGCGAACCTCTTCAGTTCTGAAAAACTAAAATAAATCCAAAATGAATCATTAAACTGGCAAAGAAATTTATTTCAAGAGTCTCCTCAAGTTTTATTATTCTCCTGAAGATGCGAACGTAGTGTATTATCGTGCCAAAGGTACCAGTATTCGATATATAGAAACACACACACACATTTGATATAAAAAAGCTGTTGCAACTTTTCGATAGAAAAAACAACGCCGCACATGTTTCCCTCGACAATATAGTTGAAGTGTTCCAGTGTTTTCTTATAATCCGGTTCTGGCGACCTAGAGAGTCTCCGTTTCGTTTTCAAATGGCCACCCTGTATATATATATATATATAAAACTACTTTTCTGGGTATTTCCCACATCGAACATTGAATTTCATTTTGTTGAATACCCAAGGATATGAAAATGAATATCTTTCTGAAATTGAAAATGATGGCTAAAAGAATAACTGGAGTTCATTCTAAGAAAGTCAAATAACCTGTTCGTGAGAGAGGCATCCCTCGATACCCCGTCACTGATACTAATGATTTTTGGAGGCTTCAAACTCATCAAGATCAGAATTTGTACTAGTATACTATTCTTATACTTACATTGAACTTTTCATTTCGGTACTGAATATATAAGGAAGTAATATTTTTATATCATTATACATCATATTTTTTATCCGATTTGGAAGATAATGTCAATTCTTAATGTCAGAAAGATTTTTATTTTCATATCTTCATCTTGGGTGTTCAACGAAATGTAATTTCAATGTTCGACGTTGCAAATAGCCAGGAAAGTAGTTATTTTCAGTTGAGAACTCCGAATGATATTATATACATTTATAATTTTTTATCTGAGAGAGAATGCAAATTCCTCGGCAAATTCTCAATTTATGATTTCATTTTCAACTTCTTATTGTGTGTGTTCAATAATTGTGATTCAATGTTCGGCGTGGCATAATTGGCAGGAAGAACTGATATTCTTTATCGGATGATGCAAATTCTCGATGTATATCTTCATATGTTGTTTTTTTCATGTTCATAATATATCTGAGAATATTACTTTCCAATATTTTGATATGTTTCTTATCAAATCATGCAATTTGTGTGGAACAGTGTGTACTGACTGAATTTCCCCTCTTTATTTCAGAAAATCTTAATATAGAATTTGACGATGAATCTCCTGATGATGAGTATTACGAACCAGAAGAAAAGAAAAAACTCTCTCATTTCAACCTCGAGTACCCTTATACAGAGAAAGCGATACTTCAACTAATAGAAATTTTCAGAAAACATCGAGTGAGTATAGGTAACTTCGAATGATTTTTTTTTGTGTTATCAATACAGAATGGTCAACTTCATAGCATAACAAAATGACTGCAACTCATAGAAGACCTTATTTCACACAAACTTGGATTTTTATTCAGAGCAAGAAGCTACTTTACATTTTAACAGCTTCTCATAATCTACAAAGCATAGATATTACCCGTTTCAGAGTACTGCTCTCACATATAAGGTTCAGCACCAAAACTTACGTTGATGCTCCCAAATTCAATCCCAGAGACGAACCACTCAACTGGTTGGTGATGCCACACTAACCAATTCCTTGATATCATTGGAACTTCGTAGGAGAGTCGGTGAACTTTCAACTAAAATTTCATCATTTTACCAGTCAAACGAACATGATCAGCCCAGTCCGCACATTCTTCCATCGTCAATCTCGATATATGTCGAACAACTCTTTACCAAGACTTGTTTGTCTATAGAATGGCAAAGCTTTGGATTTCTTTGTCAAAGCCTGATGTCAAAGGACATAATATATTCCCAAGAACTCAAAGCCTCTTGAAGTGAAAAGAATACAATACATATTCCTTCTTGCCTATATCCTCCATACATGATGTTCCTCGAATATAATGAGGGTTCACTTTCGTGCACTCTAAAATATAAGAAACAGAATAGAAAATAGGTCCCATGAACATTTGTCTCAGAAGCATTGACGTTCAAGTTGATTGAATTGATTTTTCTCCAATTACTGGAAAACCACTATTTTTTAGCTAAAATGACTACCAGTGACGTATTGATGCATTACTGCAATAAAAAAACAAATACATTTACACTCTGCCACACTGTCGATAGACTGAATGCGATTTCTTCGAAATACAATATTTTGTTGTCGTTGAATTGATAACTCTTTGCAAAATTACCAAGATATATATATGCATTTCAAATGAGCAACCTATGCAAAAGGACAAAATTATTCAATTTAAATATTCGCCTCCTTGAAAATTTCATTCAACAAAACAAGATTTTGTTGGTAATTGGTTAATCGTGGATGTATAGTTAGTAACCTATAAGAGAGAAATTCAATCGAAAGTCAGTGCTACTTTGTTTGAAAAATATCTGAAGAAGATTAAAGGTGTATTGAAAAAATATAAAATTTCACGTATCTCTGGACGTTTCAGCAACGAATCTGCTTTTGTTTTCAATATAAAAGGACATTTTGAAATAATCTTTTTTCAGCATTATCGACTATCACCGAAATGCGTAGCTGATATTCTCAAAAGGGCCATATGTTCACTAAAGAAGTTACCGAATATCAACGTCGCTTCAACAGGGATTTCCAAACAATTGACTGTGTGTGGAGATTTACATGGCAAATTTGACGATCTGTTGGTTATACTTCACAAGGTAAAATCATTGATTTCAGTAGGTTAAGTACCTATCTAATTTTGTTGTTCCATGCGCCGGTGAATGATATACATGTGCTTACATATACTCAAAGATTGGTTTTAGTCATGAGAGGAAATTTGGAAAGACGTTTTAGTAATCAGTTACGATACACTTCCTCCAAACACAAATTTTCTAAAGTGCCTACAGTTCATCCCATTCTGGTTCAGACTGCCATATTTCTGGGTTATTTTTGACGATAGAGCCTTGGGATTTTTATTTTCCTGTCCTAGTTTTCTAACCTAACCTAACTTCAGTAATTTATTATGACTGATGGGATGATGGTGGTCTCGACATCTAGGAATATATGGTGAAGATAAGGTGTTCATTCCAAACATAGTCCTAAGGACCACGTCCCCTGGAATTTCTGCCATTGCTGTGAAACATAAAGAAATACTGGGTGATATTTTTCACGTGACGTGATGGCGACTTACTATTGAATACCGCTACACCCAGAATGGAGATGAATGCTTGAGTCTAAAATTGAATATTCCATCCAAACTAGAATATTAATGAAAGCATTTTGATGAAAGGGTAAAGAACGCTAAGATAATTACTCGAAGATAATGACGATTAAAAAATCCATAAAAATCTTCGCGACTAAATCTCAACCACCATCAAACGAATAAAGGATCCGCAATGAAAAACTGTCCTGCCTAAAACGCTACCGAAAGAAATTTCTCCAAAAGCGGGCCACTCCCGAATTATAATAAAAAGTGACGCAGACGATCTTTTTCTTAGAGGTCACATGACATCAAATTAATTGTTCAATTATCATTAATCAAGGGCATGAGATAAACGTTTATGGACCGCAGGGTATAGCCTGTAAATAAGTGTAAATCGATCAGTATAAGGAATATTTCGAGTTTTGAAATAGTGCGCCGTTATAATGAATATATATTCATTGAGATAGATTTAACCAATTATGAATGCATACATCTTTTCAGAAGACTATCATCGTTCAAGAAGCCTACTTATAATGATCCTTTTTGATGGAACACCCTGTATACCTACATTCACCCATAACTACCTGAAAGAAACTATTTCTTCTTTGATGGAGAAAAATGTATTGAGGGGGACAAAAAAAATAATGTAACTCAACTCAAACTACTATCTACACCTACAGTGTGTTTCAGAAATTATCAATAATTATCTATAATTGCAATAACCTCTTCTTCTTGAATATTGGGTGTAACAATTATAGTGTGTATTTCATGAAATTTGTAAAACCCTATAGAGTGAAACAGTTATATATTATCAGATTAAAATTGAAATTGCACTTTGACCTTATCTTTTTCAAACAATCTTTTCTTGGATTCACTCTCTTCTATTACCTACTCCAGAAACATAATTCAATAGCATATAATGATTGTATTGAACTTGTGTTCATTAATGGAAAGCTAACAGCTGAAAGGTACATATTGGAGATTTTTGAAACCATATAAATAGTGTAAGGATATTTGTTGATGCAAGATATGCCAGGCCTCACGTCGCCTGAATTGTGAGAAATCATCTAGAGGAAGTCGGTTCGCTACCATAGCATGGCCAGCTCAGAGTCCAGATTCAAATCCCATTGAGAATCTCTGGGACATTATTGAAACTAGATTACAAGAGGAACGTGACTTGAATACTTTGGAATACGCACGGCAGAGACTGGCACAAATTTGGGAAGTCTTGGACCAGAATGACGTAAGGTCGTTTATTTTAAGTTTTGGCCATATTTACCAAGAGGTTATTTTTGCCAGAGGCGAAAATGCACGCTGAAGACCCCTTCTTTTAACTTGTGACTTGTGTGAAAAAGAGGGTTTTATTCGAACACAGGTTTACACACCAATGTTCAGTAGGAGATAACGTGTCATTCAAAACAAAAAACGTTCAAATCGGACAAGAGTTTTGAAGAAAAGATATCTTAAACTTTTGGCATTATCACAAAAATTACATTTTTTATAGAATGGACTTCCGTCAGCCGAAAACCCTTACGTTTTCAATGGAGATTTCATAGATAGGGGCAAGAGGGGTTTAGAGGTATTTCTGATACTTCTGCTATGCTTACTAGCCATACCTGGAGCAGTGTATCTGAACAGAGGCAATCACGAGGACATAATAATGAACCAGAGGTGAGTTTCTTTCGAAACTAAATATACAAGGTGCTACAAATTCTTTAGGCTCACCATTGAAATCTGTAATACGAACCGATGTTGCGGAATGTTCTTTTCATTAATTTGGTGAAATATTTCGAGAAATTTCGAAAAAGTTAATGAGTTAAATCCTTTCAATATTAGCAATTTTGAGAATATATTAATATAAACAACGATTTGATTGTTCCAAATTTTGTTTCGAATAAATATTGTATTTAAAAGATACTTATTCTAGAATCTTGTTTACTCATAAAAAAATAGTAATTTCCGAACTTGTCACGTCAATTTCTATTTCATTCAGGTGTGAAAAAACAATAATTATATCATCATTTTTTCCTGAGAAACGGAGATTTCACGATAAGGATAGATACGTAAACTCAACTTTTTTGGTATTCGATCTGCAGACGGATTTCAACGTCACACTAAATTCAGCCTACCTCAAATCCCTATAATTATTCTAGAAGAGCAGTAAATTCGGAATGAAAAACAGAAACCTATGAAGTGTCGACGATAACATCGGCCAGAAATAGTTGTCAAACGGAAACTTACGTAAACGAATTTGTTAGTCAACAACTCACAATCGCAATACTAAACTCGAAACTTTCCCACAGAATTGAGGGAACGCCGTTCGCCCTTATTTGTTTTTCAAACTATCTTACTATTCGTATATCCGAAATTCGCGTGAGATCATCTTCATTAATTTGCTACTTGCTTTGTTCCAGGTATGGATTCATCAAGGAAGTTCAATCCAAATATAGGGTGAGTTCGATAATTTTTTGACGATAGGTCAGTCATTCAACTTTTTCATAATCATAAAACTGTCACAAAAATAGGCTGCATGGTTAGTCAGATACATCTGAATGACAAGTTTTTCAAACTATAACGCTCGCATAGGTACGCGCTATCGAAATAAAGAACAATCTATACATCATGAACTTTACTTTTTCAAAACATTTTAGATTCCTTATATTTCAATGTTACTCAGTTGGTGAATTGTCTACTACTGAAATTGTTAATGAACTTGAATGAAATGGTTAGAATCCATGCCTAAGAGACAGATTTTCTAAAGAATTTTCTGTTTTCCCAAGAGCAAGTTTTTTTTTTGTGCAATTTGCAGAAACTGGTCGTGTTCTTGACTCTCAATAGTCTCAAGTTCTTTTTCGCATGAAATGTAGAGGTTGTTCAGTTAGCAGACAAGTGAGGAAAATACTTTTTCACGAAAGCACTCCAACCAACCAACAGTAAAAATAAACATAAACATCAACAAACTCAAATACACGAATTTAAATGATATAGTATTTATTCAATGTTATTTAAATTCAAATTTCGATTGTAATATGGAACATGTTTGGTACTGAGTGTAGCATTTTAATAATTCCATACAAATTGTGACACGTGTATTGCATTTTCAAGATGATTATCTTATTAGAAATGAAGATTTTCTTCCCAATATTATCAAGGTAAATAGAAGAAATACAATTGCTGCCACTCTGAAAATATATGGCAGACCCGAGGGCAGACCCTAAAACGTTTTTAGGGATTTTTGTGCATTCATTACTATATGGTCTTACGACATCGATTTGTATTTCTTATGTATGTATTTATTCATCAGAAAAACCACGAGAAGCTTCTGAGGCTCATAGAGGGAGTGTACAGGTATCTGCCATTAGGAACGATAGTCAACAACAAAGTACTGATAGTGCACGGAGGAATATCTGACTGTACGGATCTAGAAATGATCAGAAGTTTAGATAGAGGAAAGGTGAGTCAATACAGAACTGTCTGAATAAGTGTATGTGATTTTGTGCACCCCTTGTAAAAGGGATATTCATGTAGTGAAATTTCAATAATCTCCAAACATTTCTGTAATACCTCATTATTTGTGGTTCGGCATCTTATATTTCTAATAAACACTGTTTATTTTCGCAAAAACTCCAGATAGATTGAATAATTTGCAATGGAATCAGGTATATGATTTTATCTTCAGATACCTCAATTTTTGACGAGAAAGTAATTTCGACTTTTCTCCAGTGTCGCACCACAGTCACATGACAGAAAAAAAATCAATTTTCCCAAATTTCAAGGTCACGAAAATCTTAGGAAGGGAGGGGGAGAAAAATTTTATTGGAAAAAAGTTTTCACAAAATTTCAACAAACATTTTGCCACCATGAAAATGCCGGAATCTCACGTTTTTTTTTTTTATCATCTTCACCCCAACCTGTATACGTGCAAGATATATTTGGCATTTCCAAAATCATCGATACCAGATTTTTGCCTTCACCACACGCGAGATTACCCGTCCTCGCACACATTCAAGCTATATTTGGCATTCCAATACAGGGCGTTTGGGAAATTTGGTAAAAAAAATTTTTTTTCGGACGCACAATCGTGACACGATTCCAACAAAATCTACCAAAAAATTCCATCACTTCTACTCTTTCCACAAAACGAAAATAACCCTCCCATCATCTATACCCACCAATACGGAAAGTGAGCACATTGTACGGACCGGGCTACAGATAAATCTAAAGGTGATTCGAAAAAATTTTATTGGCATACACTACTGATGAAATTCAATGATAGAAGGGACTATACAGAGCGAGTCAAAATAGAACCGACAAAACCTTGTATATAAAGGGATTCCTTACATCATTTTGAGGCGAAAAGCTCCAATCGACGTATGTCTTAAAATTCATCCTCTCTGAGATACAGGGTGTCAAAAGTACAAAAATAAAGGTTTATACCAATTTCTCCACAATCCTGTGCTACCTATTCCAGATAGAATAATGAAGATAATCACTTGGCGTTTTCATTTTTCACTTTCGTTAAACAGTGGCCTAGTTAGTTCATTTTGTTAAAGAACCCCGCACCACTCTTATGGGTTTTTGGAATTATAGTATGTTGTAGTTTGTGATATCGTGACACATTCAACCAACACAGTACCACTAATTCTAGTTGCAAGCTGTCGATTTTCTCTTGGCAGATATTGGGAGTTCACTCTGCTCTTCATGTGATCCATCAAAAGTTCAGTACCAAGTTGTTTATTACAAAAATAGGGATTAAATTATTCCAGGTATATATGGAAAATGCTCACACAGCAGAACGGGTCGGTTCTACAAGACCGAGATCAGCTCTTAAAACATTCTTCTCTAATAAACTGCGTTGAAACTACTGTAGTATGCATCATGGGCTAGCTCAAAGGTACTGAGGCTAGTACCACCGTACGCGCTTTCATGGAAAAATGCCACAAGCAATTATTATGATAAAGTTTAGTACTCCACCAAATTCACATAGGTACCTACTCCTAAATCCGGTGGAAATTTTGAAATTATTATTTATATGTTTTCAGAATGAATATGGTACGATCTCATTCTCGCATCACTCATGTGATTATTGAAGGAATCCTGAAATTCACCCTTGCTTCTATATGATTCTCTCTACAAATAATGACGTTATAATCCGAGAAGTAATTCTGATTGCCTTTTGGTCCTATATGTCAGTAACTTTCACTGCTAGACCCTAGATATGATGGGTCATTGAAATCAGATCTTCAGGGAGAATTCAAAAATGAAATAAAATATAGGGTGTTCCAATGAAAAAAACATAGCTTTGATGTGCTGTGACCTTACGGACCACCCTGTGTATTTCAAAGAAATTTTGATATGTGAGGCTCGGTTATCACTTTAATTTGAATGTAAAACTTTTTTTTGTATCTCTCAAGACAACAGAGGTATCGAACTCTGGATTCTTAGTTGGCCACCCTGTACAGAACATTTTATGAACATGTATGGTTGAATGCATTTCATTTAATTTGCTGCATGCTGGCTGTAAACAAACGCATGACATGACATATAGCACGTAAATTTCGCTTCGGTTCATTCATCATTACACTTAGGTACGCAGCATGTTGATTATCTCCGTGTCATGACTAATGACGAAATCTGACAGATATCGGACGCTCATGTGCGTGTACGTTGTTCAATCATATTGTTCAGTGCCCCAGGTGACACTTCAATCAAAACTCCAATATAAAGTTGTCAGTCCTGATTAGGGGTGGGCGATAATGATTTTGAAATATCGATTATCGATAATCATAATCTATCGATATTATCGATTTATCGATATTATCGATATTATCGATAATTATCGATATTATCGATATTATCGATATTATCGATATTATCGATATTATCGATATTATCGATATTATCGATATTATCGATATTATCGATATTATCGATATTATCGATATTATCGATATTATCGATATTATCGATATTATCGATATTATCGATATTATCGATATTATCGATATTATCGATATTATCGATATTATCGATATTATCGATATGATCGATATTATCGATATTATCGATATTATCGATATTATCGATAATTTTTCTAAAAATTATTATCGATAATTATCGATATATCGATAATTTTTCCCACTTCTAGTCGTGACAAGGGTATTTTTATAAAACTAATTTTTTATATTTACTTTCTGGTTTCTACGTAGGTATAATAAACAAAGCCATTTTGTCATTATGTTATTTTTCAAGGAATGAGCAATCGAATGATGAAATAAAAATATTCCATATAATTAGATAACCCACCTTACTTGATACTTGTTACTCGTTCAACACATAACTAACCAATAATTTTGCCACCACAACTAATAAGGGTTGCCACGTTGCCAGATGTCAGATAGCTTCATGCAAGTTGCTGTGCTGGAGTCCTATGTTGTTTGAACAGGGCTGATGTACAGGGTGGCGTGTCTTATTATATTCTTCATTCTTACTTCAATTCTTACCAACAAGTATCTGTTTTATTCAGGGTGTTCCATATAAGAAACAAAAATACCTATTTTTCTGATGCTCATTCATTTTGATAATTTTTATATCATTGGTTATATCGGTAATTCCGATAATTTTGATATCATCGACATTATTGATTATTTCGATAATATCGATAATATCGAAAATATCGAAAATATCGAAAATATCGATAATATCGATAATATCGATAATATCGATAATATCGATAATATCGATAATATCGAAAATATCGATAATATCGATAATATCGATAATATCGATAATATCGATAATATCGAAAATATCGAAAATATCGATAATATCGATAATATCGATAATATCGATAATATCGATAATATCGATAATATCGATAATATCGATATATCGATAATATCGATAATATCGATAATATCGATAATATCGATAATATCGATAATATCGATAATATCGATAATATCGATAATATCGATAATATCGATAATATCGATAATATCGATAATATCGATAATTATCGATAATATCGATAATATCGATAAATCGATAATTTTTCTCCAAATTATTATCGATAATTATCGATAATTATCGATAATTATCGATATATCGATAATTTTCCCCACCCCTAGTCCTGATCGGTCGATCGAGATTTCATATAGAAAGCCGTTGGCTGAATGCGAATAAATAGCGATCAGATCAACGGGTGGTATCTATTTTCGGAGTTTACAAGGAAAAAATGGGTTAGAATGACAGTCCTCAGCGACTGATCAAGAGTTTCGACCGCCCTAGGCTAAAAAGTAGTATATTGGTTTTGACTTTGTCAACAAGTGCCACTAGTGTGAACATTCAAACATGGTTTATACTACGTTGTCCTTTTTTCTGCACGACATACCTCACGCATTATACGACCAAAATCATGACAATAATTGGCCATTGACCATGAGCGTGGTCATCTAGTGTGTGAAGTTGCTTCGACCAACTATTTTCAAAATATTCACACTTCTGTTGTTCTTTTTGAAAAATGCGGGAGGCATAACAAGTGGAAAATTTTTGTAACTGATTAATAATTCAAGTCCTATATCGAAGACTGGAACCTTTGGCACGATAATACACTACACTGTTTTACCACTAACCAAACCGATTTTTTAACGCCTCGACACGTGTTTCGCTAACTATGTTAGCATCTTCGTCCTATTCTAGTGTGCTGCTTATATACTAGGTATATGTTCACCCAACTGTGAAAAATACTAACCGTCAAGTTAATGTTTGTCATGGTTGAGTTCACATGTTAATCTTAATTTTTATTATACTAAACTATATAGAGGACTATATGGAATAGGTCCATTATCATTATTCATTACTCTATAACTAGAGAGAGAGAAAATCCCAAAAAAAAAATCCCGAGAAAAATATCAAAAAAATAATAAAAAAAAATATGCAAGAAGAAAAAAAAAAAAAAGGAATAATGAATCTAAGATATGTTACCAGATCTAGTAACCTAACCTGAGATATGTTACCAGATCTAGTAACCTAACCTGAGATATGTTACCAGATCTAGTAACCTAACCTGAGATATGTTACCAGATCTAGTAACCCAACCTAAGATATGTTACCAGATCTAGTAACCTAACCTGAAATATGTTACCAGATTTAGTAACCCAACCTGAGATATGTTACCAAATCTAGTAACCCAACCTGAGATATGTTACCAAATCTAGTAACCTAACCTGAGATATGTTACTAGATCTAGTAACCTAACCTAAGATATGTTACTAGATCTAGTAACCTAACCTGAGATATGTTACCAAATCTAGTAACCTAACCTGAGATATGTTACCAGATTTAGTAACCCAACCTAAGATATGTTACCAGATCTAGTAACCTAACCTGAGATACCTGAGATAACTCTATAACTAGAGAGAGAGTTATAGAGTGATGAATAAGGATAATGGACCTCTATATAGTTTAGTAAAATAAAAATTAAGATTAACATGTGAACTCAACCATGACAAACATTAACTTGACGTTAGTATTTTTCACAGTTGGGTGAACATATACCTAGTATATAAGCAGCACACTAGAATAGGATATTTAGTTTTAATCTTCTCCTGAAGATGCTAACATAGTTAGCGAAACACGTGTCGAGGCGTTAAAAAATCGGTTTGGTTAGTGGTAAAACAGTGTAGTGAATTCAAGTCCTTTTTCGTGCTTTATCGTTTGCAAATCTTTTCACATTTTTTTCAAATTCAATGGTATGTTAAATATCACATTCTATATTATGTACATATTATCGAGAGCGCTGCAAGTTTTTGCTGGCGAAGTGTGGAGCGCAAGTAATTTTCTTCTTTTTCAAGTGCTGAAAAAGAGCTTCCGTCACTGCAGTTAGTAACACTCATTGTAAAAAAATATCTCCCCATTTGGGAACATGCATGAGAAATTAAAACTTTTCATCAACTGCAGCGAACCCTTTGGGGCTCTGGCAGATATAGAATGCTCTCCCTCGGTATCAGATTTTAAAAACGGCGGCAAATAGACTTTATCTGAAAGGAACAGGATTTCACGTGGCTGTAGCGAACACGTCTATTTTCATCTTTCGTCCTCAAGTATTTTCCTTCGACATTATTCAAGTCATTACTGCCACAAGCTCATGTAAATTCTCTCTGAATGTTTTTCGTTTGCAAAGCGGAATTATTCCGGGCGAAATCATGTCTATGCAAAATGCATTTTATGTAAATAAAAACGTTCCATTTATCTACCACGGAAGTGGAAAACGGAGAACTACTACATCTTGCCACCTTGAAAATGCTACTGCAATGTCTTACCCAACTTAGAATTCTAAAGTTGACTATATCCATGAATAATTAAATAGTGTACCTATTTCTTTGCCAGGCTTCTACGCACAAGGTGGATTTGAAAATATGACTTTCGCGCTACTGCAGAAATGAAACAACTTTTTTGAAAGAGTGCTTCATAATTCAAGTATAGACAGTTTATATAGCCTCAACTTCTGGCAAACGGTCCCAATTGCGATGGATTATTGAAACGATTACGAAAGTTGAATGCAAAAAAACGCTTGAAACACATTCACAAATTACTTTCGAGTTATCAAGGAATCGGTATACACTAACTAGTGTTACAATGTAATTTGCTTTTACACGAATTTGCCACTCTCATAGTTGCGATTTCGGTCAACTGGTCGAGAACCACTGCATTTATCCTACTGTATTGAACGAATATCTGCTGAGAAGCTTCCTCGAATCACAAGAGTACACAAATACACAGTTTCCTTTGCTGAAATCACTTTGAAACATTGTAATAATACACACAAGCCAATAGACCATTTCAAAACAATGAACTTTCATATAGTTCCACAACCGCCCACTTTGGCGCAGCGATCTTAAATTCAGCCGCCTATACATATTATGTTCAACCCGTACGTGTAATAATGCCCGTATACGGATATCTGAATATCTGCAATCTGCATTGAAAGCATGAGAGAGTAGTGCGATATCGCTGAAGGAATTATGTCATTTCCAGCAGAGGAAATCGCATTTTCGCATCTGATTTCCATCGCATTCGCAAACCGCTGATCTAGATCTAATTAATCGATAACTTCAGGTAGCTTGGACCGAGTTGATTATAATAGGCTATCAGCTACTAATCAACTACTAAGTAACCACTGCTAATAGCCAATCGAGAAGGCGTTTCTATTCACGCGTACCTGAAAAGTTTCTCCTGGAATTTACACCTGTCCTGTTTAATGAGAATATTTCCAAGATGGAGGCACTTCTCGTTACAACTTTTTGAAGTAGGCATTTTCTAAGATGACAGTAAAACGGCTAAACACGCTTGTATGCCTATATATGTCTTTGTCAGCTGCACCTGCACCTTCAGCAGAGTTGCCAGACCTACTGGTTTAAATAGTAGATTTACTGTTCCGTTTTACTCTTCTCCTGTTCAAGGCATGAAACCTACGACTGCAGGTAAACAACAACAATATAGCGACTAAATGCTTTCTTCATACTACCATAGTTACTACGACTCTTGTTGTAGTTGACTGTGCCTCTGAATCCCACGTCGGCGACCCGGGTTCAATGCCTGCGACGGTTGGCTTTTTTTTAATCCTGTTTTCTCGAGTAATTTTCCCAACAATAGAATTTTTAGGAAGAAGTGTCATTTAGACCGATTAAGGTTAGATAGTTTGAAGAAGTAGTGTCATTTTTTATGCAGGATGGATATTTTCCTTCCTGCCTGAAAAAAGTACTTTCTTTCTAGAAAGGAGGTTCATTTAGGCCGAGTTAGTTTAGATGGTCTGAAGAAAGTAGTGTACTTTTCTATGCAGGAGGAATATAAGCCTATTTTCAACGATATATTTGGAAAAATGTAATTTTAGACAAATATGTATACATAAAGGGAAAGCTACGAGACCCCGACCGAGTAGAGGCCATTTTTCATAATCTTCATTTTTGTTTTTCATATGATGCCGAATTTATGAATGACACTGTATAATACAAATGACAACAACATTTTATATCAACATCTTTCCAATCATTGTACAAAAGCTTCAGAACAGTCGAATGGAGTTACCCTATTTTAGTTTCCTATACTGTAAACAATCAATGTTATTCATTGAATTTATTTCACATCGCTTTATTTCAGTATGTATCATTGTTGAGACCTCCGTTGGGTGATAGCTCAGCTCCATCAGGCTCCGAAGTCATCAATAAGGTTGAATGGAAACAGGTAAGCATTATGTATTCAACATAAATGCATATTACGAGAGATCATTTTATTGATTGTTATTTTCTGGCATTGTGCACCTATTATCGAAATATGATAGAAGGGTCATTCCCCATTCACTCTAAAATCGGAAAACCTATATATTTTTATTGGGAATTCGTCGAAACGCGTCAATTTCTGTATATCTGAGTTTTATGTTCGTTGAGAATTCGTGGTTTTTAACAGGAATTACACCTTCGATCCAGACATCTTTTTGCAGGCATCTACATCATTCTTTAGAAATAATCAAATATCTGTCAGTCCAATTCTGAGATTTGATTTTGGAAAATTGCGACCCTAGTGGTGTTATTGGCTTATTTTTCCGAACTTAAGCACAACAAAAGCCATCAACAGTGTATATATATATAACGATATGTGATATATATATCTGAAATTTGTGTACTCACTTTTTTCTTGTGCTTGGGAAAAAAGTAATTCATGAAAAGTGACATTTTATAACTTGTCAACAGAGATGGTTTTGGCTAATAGTTTGGCTTAGATGTGGCTTATGATTAGTCAGATTTTTGCATCAAAAAAGGTTCTGCTTTTGACTGACTTTTCCTCTATTTTCAATAATATTGACAACTTACTGTCCCCAAATTAAACAACTACACATGGTGATAACTATACAGAATATACAGAGTATAACTAAATATTCTCCAACAGATGGATATACAATGTTTTTTTACCGTCACAGAAAGAACATAGTTTTTAAACAACTTTCATTTGAGAAGTTTTTTTCTATATTCATTTAGTTGATAGCTATGAAACTCTAAAGTTGGCGTTTTCATTTCAACTGACCTTACCGTAATGAGAATGAATTCGGCCGGGAAACAAATCTCAAACAAATCATCTCAAAGTCAATAATCCACTGTGTTTGGTTCGATAATCAAATGAAGATAAACAATATCGTTGCGTGGGACAAAAAAGTATTGCTGAATGAATGAAATACAGATCAAGCGAGTATGTGAATCTTGAAGGCTTTCCTGAACAGAACAAAAATAATTAACTATGATAGGGTGTATTTATATCTCCAGCATGGGTGTGAAATGCCAAATCTGCCGAAATCGGGAACAAATCATAAAATGCACGACTTTTTTGTCGGTTTCAGAAAGATTAAATAAAGATTCCGTAGTCCGTCAGAAAAAAATACTGTGATCGGATACGAGATCCGAACATACATATCCCGAGTTTGCCGGGATCAAAATTTTTTCAGGATCCCGGGACTAACCTGCCCATTTTTCATTCCATCAACTGCTCCGGCACCCCCACGTCTCATATGGCATTACAATTCAGGAGATTGGGACGGTCTCCGCATGTTTTTCTCCGAGTTTCCTTGGCATAGAGTATGCTTTGACTCTGAGGACCCTTCACAGTGTGCTGCGGAAATATCCGAGATCATCATGCTCGGAATGGACACATACATACCTCATTATTCGAAAAGACCATCACCATCGAAACCCTGGTTCAACAAAAACTGTTCTAGAATTGTTGCCTTGAAACAAACAGCCTACCATCGCTGGCGCAAAAACCCTAACCTCGCGACTAGAGCAGAATACGTTGATGCCAGAAATAACTGCAGCCAAACAATAGATGCTTCGAAAGGAACATACAATGCCAAGATAAGATCGAAACTCATAGATTGTCCCAATGGCTCCCGTTCGTTTTGGTCCCTTGCTAAAGCGGTCGGAAGAAATTTTACTAATAGTTCATTTCCACCACTGTCCAAATCCGATGGCACATTAGCAACAACACCGCAGGAGTAGGCAAATATTTTTGCAGAGATGTTCGCAGCAAACTCTACTTCAGATTCCCAAGGAAAAGTGCCGCCAGACATTCCACCCGTTGAGAGTCGAATGCCCGTCAACGCACTATCAGACGAACTTTGCTTGGTCTCAAAACGAATAAGGCTAACGGTCCTGATGGAATTCCACCCATTATCCACAAGAAATGTGCACCAGAATTAACAGCGATTCTCTGCAAGTTGTTTACCGTCCGAGTTACCGTCTCGTACAGGTCGGGTATTTTTCCATCATGCTGGAAGACAGCTAGAGTCCAACCTATCCCCAAAAAAGGGAACAAGAACCTGCCCAACAACTACAGGCCCATTGCCCTGTTATCAGTAATCTCCAAAGTGATGGAGAAAGCCATCAATATTGAGCTTATCAAATATCTGGAGAGCTCAGGAATCATCAATGATAGACAATACGGCTTTCGCCGTCTATGGCTAACGGCTAGGCTCTGGAATTCATTGCCTGAGGCAGTATTCCCAACAACATATTATCTCCAGAAGTTCTAAAACCATTCCAATACCTACCTCCTATCCCTATCCTCCCAAGGAACGCACGATGTTCTTTGAACACTATAGGGGTTCCCTTTCGTGCGCTCCAAGCGACAAAAAAAAACAACACGGTCTCGGGATTTCGGGATTTCAAACTCTAATTGGGATACATAATATAGCAATCATATTAAAAAACTAAAACACGGCCGACTCGATACACATTGCATTGCGGCAGGGTCCGCTGAGATTTATATGAAAATACCAACTTCAGAGTCCAATCAAATAAACATAGAAAATAACTTTTTGGATGAAAGTTGTTCAAAAATATATTTCCTTTCAGAATATTTGAAGAAAAAAAAACTCTGTGGAACAAACAATTTTTCTGACGTTATTTCCGCCAATTCGAAAAGGGTTATTGATTTCAAATGCCCTCTGCCAAATTTGCATCTGCATTTTTCTTTTCATGTTATGAGCCAAGAACGAGGAGTCTGAATCTCTCTGTACAGGGTGATTGACTATGGATTTCTCGACTTCAACAGCTGATATCTCGAAAACGAAAAAAGATATTTGAAATTTGGTTATTTGAATGAGATGTCATTTTCTTCTGGAAAATGTGTTCTCTGCTTGATTTTATCATTTCATATACAGGGTATGTGAAAAAAAATTTTTTTTCCAAATGGAACCCCCTCTATATTATCGCATATTTCGAAAGAGCTATCTTTCCTGATTTTGAAAATATATTCTTTCCATATATTCTATCGAGTGCTTGACGAAATATCAGCAAAATTAAATATTAATATTTGGTCCAAGTTAGCTATGGTTGAAATAGAATGAGATGATGAATAAGTGAATTGACATTTGGTCAACATTTCAGTGACATAAGTGCGCAGAATTTCGACAATTTTTTCACGATGCCATATCCACTGGAACAAAGAAGAGATATTTCGGAGTGCTATTTTTCAGTTAATAAAAATCTTGCTGAAACACTTCATAAGTTTATGAGGAGTTATCCAGGCAGGAGATTACCAAGTAAGAATTATGTAAAGTATTTGGCTGCTAAATTTGACAGAACTTTCAGTTTGTCGAATATCAAGAGAATAGTGAGAATGCAAGACAACGAAGACTAGGAACTTCTTGTAATACAGTATTTTGTTGAGGATCCTTCACGGTCAATGAGAAATGCAGTGAGAGAGTTTGGTTTCAGCTATTATTTTGTTCAACATACCTTAAGGAAATATAAATATAGGGATTTCAGAATCAGACCATGCCACAAACTCAATTATGATGATAATGAGAAGCGGATTGAATTTTGTCTTGTCATATCTGAAAGATTAAATTTAAGTAAGTATAAGTGTAAGTGTTTCAGCAAGATTTTTATTAACTGAAAAATAGCACTCCAAAATATCTCTTCTTTGTTCCAGTGGATATGGCATCGTGAGGAAATTGTCGAAATTTTGCGCACTTATGTCACTGGAATGTTGGCCAAATGTCAATTAACTTATTCATCATCTCTTTCTATTTCAACCATAGCTAAGTTGGACCAAATATTAATATTTAATTTTGCTGATATTTCGTCAAGCCCTCGATAGAATATATGGAAAGTATATATCTCCGAAATCAGAAAAGATAGCTCTTTCGAAATATGCGATAATATACAGGGGGTTCCATTTGAAAAAAAAAAATTTTTTCACGAACCCTGTATATGAAATGATAAAATCAAGCAGAGAACACATTTTCTAGAAGGAAATGACATCTCATTCAAATAACTTTTTCCAAATTCCGAATATCTTTTTTCGTTTTCGAGATATTAGCTGTTGAAGTCGAGAAATCCATAGTCAATCACCCTGAATGAATGAATGATGTTGCAGGTTTTCGACATTTTGTGGTCGGATCCGCAAGAAACCACAGGGTGTGTCCCAAACAGCTTGAGAGGAGCGGGAACCTATTTCGGTCCGGATGTCACGAAAAGGTTTCTGGAAGAAAATAAGCTCCTGTACATCATCAGGTCCCACGAGTGCAAGCCAGACGGATACGAGCTATGCCACAACAATTCCGTAAATAACATTGAATAATACCGTAAATATCATCTCAGTCACGTCACACGATCTTCACTAATCGCCGCTAAACATCCACTGCCACTCTGCCATACTAAAATACGTTGGAACAGATAAGGTACTTGACAAAATTCAACTCACCTGTCATCTCTACTAGGGGGTCTGAAAAGAAACAGCTTTTATTTATTTTTCAGAAAAAAAGACACTTGCAAAAATGATTCAGTAGATATGAAATGCATTTTTTCTTCGGCTTTAAAGTCTGAATTCAGGCTCTTTTCTCTGAATTCAGACTTTTTTCTCGAATTTAGACTTTTTTGTCTGAATTTAGACTCATACGCACACAAGTACACACCATATACAGTGTGTCCCACTTACCATGCTCACCATGGGTATCTTTTTAACGGTGAGAGATACGAGGTCGGTTAAATGACACCAAATGTGGAGTTTGTCAAGGCCAACTATAATGTGAAAAAATATTTTGATAAAATCTATTCGTTTTTGTTTTATACGCAAAAAACAGATTTTGATCATTTTCATGTCTCCTCCGTAACTTCTTTATTTATGAAAATTTCCAAATAAGAATGTCATATTCTCATGGCAGTTTTTCAAAGTCATTTCGAACAAGATATGAAATTTATACCAACTCATCTAGAATTTGAGATATCAGCACCAACTCTAGTTTTTCAAATGTAATGTAGGTCATAGCTCACCATGACTTAGTTACAATGTTACAAATAACGTTTTTTTCTCCTACAGATGATGTGTCGCAGTAATAGTTTTGTGTTGATAACAACGGAGTTATCGTCATTTATACAAAAACAAATAATTATTTGGAAGCCGCCATCTCGAATTTATAAATATTAACAAAAAAATCATGATCTCCGACATCAAAAACCCCCACTCACCAATTTTGAATGGAATCGGACCAAATCTTGTCCGCCATCTTGGAGCAGCCATTTTTTTTTTATTTAAACAAAAAATTCCATAATGTATTGTCACCGAAATTATGAACACCTGCCGAATTCCATGTTAATCGGAGTAATGGAATTTTTGTTGAAATTTAAAAAAATGGCTGCTTCAAGATGGCGAACAAGATTTGGTCCGATTCCATTCAAAATTGGTGAGTGGGGGTTTTTGAGGTCGGATATCACGATTTTTTTGTCAAAATGTATAAATTCAAGATGGCGGCTTCCAAATAATTATTTGTTTTTGTATAAATGACGATAACTCCGTTGTTATCAACACAAAACTATCACTGCGACATATCATCTGTAAGAGAAAAAAAAGATAGTTGTAACTAAGTCATAGTGAGCCATGACCCGCATTTGAAAAACTAAAGTTGGTGCTGATATCTCAAATTCTAGAAGAGATGGTATGAATTTCATATTTTTTCGAAATCGGTTCGAAAAACTTCCATGAGAATGTGAAATTAGTATTTGAATATTTTCATAAATAAAGAAGTTACGGAGGAGACATGAAAATGATCAAAATCTGTTTTTTGCGTATAAAACAAAAACGAATAGATTTTATCAAAATATTTTTTCACATTATAGTTGGCCTTGACAAACATCACATTTGGTGTCATTTAACCGACCTCGTATCTCTCACCGTTAAAAAGATACCCATGGTGAGCATGGTAAGTGGGACACACTGTATACCGGGTGTAACAGGATCATGGTACACCACACCATTTTGATGAACTTAAATTGGTGATAAATCAAGAAATTTAACATTTTTGACAGGATTCAATTTTTTTAGCATTACACCTGACAATATTAGTACATCAGACTCGATCAGAATAGTCATGGCACACTCGAATGGAAAATCAAAAATGGAATTGAAATCAATATTGAAGTTTGAAATGTCACCTATATAGTATCATTTGATTCAGAAAATGATGCTAAATTTGAAAATGCAATGATATACAGGGTGTTCTATTTGAAATTCGAAAGTTATCACCACTTCCGGTGGGACAACCTGTATAATCGAATTTTTTTCCTGGTATGCGCCGTATGATACAATTGAAGTCTGCGAAATATCAAAATCCTAACTATGAGCTATAGAAGACGGGAGGTGAGATGCAGGACCCTGTATAAACTATACTCTCGCTTTTTATATAGGGTATAAATATATTTGAGCAAGCATCACATCATTCATTATACGAGGTTTGACGTACTGACCTGCAAATAATAAATAATAAAATAAATCGATCATCAACCCTATCAATACTAAATGACATATTAAAGGTACCTACTTACTGAAATCAGTGTATTCCCCTAATGTGAATGTGTATTCAATGCAAACATTCTGAATTCAGAGAAAAAAGTGTGAATTTAGAGAAAAAAATCTGAATTCAGTCTTTAGAATCTGAATAAAGAAATAAAATAAAATACACACAACAGTGGCCTTTCTACGCTTTCGTAACCTAGCGATATGATTGCCAAAAATAGAAATACACAATATATTCCATGTAGAATTAACGATATGTTGCGATCCCATTACGCTATGAGCAGCAATCAATGCATATTCTAATAGCTCCATGAAAATCGAATTTCTGTTATACGAGAAACGTGTGCTTTTAATGCCCGTAATAAAAATTCGAAACACGCAATCCGTTTGTACCTATATTACATTTCCGATTAATGGTGTAGCAAGAATTTGAATATGGGACATTTTTAATTTTTCAAGATCAAAAATGGTATCAAAATTCCAAAAAAAGATTGTCTTTTTTATCAATCATCTTCGATTTTAAAATGATGAGAACATACATTATCAAGATCAGATTATTTCACAAAAAACTATACCTAGATACATGTTAATGAATAAAATACTTGTTATGTAGTTTATCAACATCTAATATTCTTATGTGTAGTCCATAATTTTAGCTACGTACAACAATGGTACAACACTATTGTGTCATTCATGCATTGCTACTCTATTTCCAACAGTTAATGACAGACATTTATCATAATGAATCGAGTAATAAGAGTACCTAATTAATGGCACGGCTCATCACATATATGACAGCAATCTCATGAAAAATTTGGTGAAACCTTAGCCGTGGCACTTGATATCTCCAAGGCATTCGATCGAGTATGGCACCACGGACTCCTCGCCAAGCTTCCATCTTACGGCTTGCCTCCCCAGCTATGTTCTCTGCTAGCTAGTTTTCTCTCAAACAGGTCTCTCCATGTTGTGGTCGACGGAGTTTCATCTGACTCTCTTATCATAAATGTTGGTGTTCCGCAAGGATCAATTCTAGCACCAACACTATTTCTACTCCATATCAACGATTTGTTGGAAGAAACTTTATGTCCAGTACACAGCTTCGCAGATGATAGTACCCTCCATACCGCATTCTCTTCCAGGGCTCCAATTCCAGCCAGGCAAATCAGAAACGAACGAGGGAGAAATGTTGACAACATAAATATTTACTTGGCAACAATTCTCGAATGGGGATCCAATAACTTGGGAGATTTCAATGCAAATAAAACACAAGCATGCCTTTTCTCTAGAAAAGCCGATCTCACTGTGCCCAACATAAGCTTGTCAGGAGTAACCATATCTTTGAAGACATCCTTTTCGATGCTTGGGATTACTATCAGCAATAACCTTTCTTGAGAAAATCACGTGAGATCAATTGCTAAAAGTGCATCCCAAAAGCTTGGTTTCCTGTTTCGGGCCAGGAGCTGTTTCACTTCCAGTCAGCTGCTCATTTTCCTTCACCTTCAGAGTTCTGGCCCGTCATTTCAGTGAAAACCAAGGGGTGGAGGGGTCAAGAAACACAGACAGAAGTTCCGTATGGTGAAAATGCGCCACTGGCGAAATTTATTTCGGGTTCAAGGTCAAATGCCATTGGATTGAAAAAAAAATGTATTCCAAAGTGATAACATTTCCATTTCTGAATAATACCAAGGCATTGGTGGACGATGACCAAGGGATGTAGGGGGTCATGAAACTCAACTACATTTTTTTATGGTAAAAAATTCGGTGCAGGCGAAATTTGAATTGAATATTAGATTTCTTCTAGAGCAACAACAACTCCATCAGATAATTATATTATGAATTATTCAGTTTTATGTTCTCAGTTTGTTGTAATTAATATAAAATGATTTGAAAATTAGAACAATTAGAAGAGCAAGTCATAAGTATGTTTTCCCCAAGCGGCATAGAAAGTTTCTTTTCTATGGCACTGAACGGGCAGGACATGTGTACTTTCTCTCCCCAGGCAGGAAAAGTTTGTTGCTATGCAACGTTCCAAGAAATTTGAATGAAATTGGTTATCAAAACTGACACTGACATTGGGCGAACACAAAATGATGGAGTTTTCAATAAAAAATTACACGAAATTGGTTTTATAGTATTTGGAGAAAAAATTATATTTTCCACACGGCAGCAAACTATGAAACTATCAGCCACTGCAGTCAATCTACTACTTTGCTGCCTTTTTCCAGATGTTCTGTGATTTTCTCAATGATGTTGAAGATTATGTCAACTATACTTACTGGTGGACAAAATCATGATGCTCCCTTGATAAAACGATATCTATATTACATATGTTCGCACAAATTATAATGTATATTTTGGTGATATATCATATAGGTCATTATCTCTGTCTTATCGTTATGTTGTCATTTCTTCAGATATTATTTTGACATATTCCTATAATCTTTGATTACGCCACTGTTTTCAATTGCGCCAAACAGTAGTTTTGTTCGCATTGCTATCGCAAATTACCATTAATCAAGTGTTCTTGCTTTAACACCCCTTCCTCATACCCTGAAATTCCCCAGATTTCTGTAGAAAATTGCGCCTGTAGGCGGCACACTATAAAATAAATTATACCAGACGAACATTATCCAGCCAAATTAATGTCTGTACCGTACCACCCAATACCAATTTTGTGCCTATACCTACTCTTCTATAGATAGGGGTTGTATCAACTCATCAGAATAATTACCCAATAAAATTATAATGGGGATCAAGGATCAATTACATTTGATTTAGTGACAAACCTTCGAAGATATTAATACGAATATTAAAGGAATGGAAAAACAAGACTCAACATGATTTCTATATTCGTGTGTTGAGATATAACGCAAAATTATCTTCACAACGTTTAATTTCATGAAACGAATTAGGGAAACATGTTTCGGACATCAATCATCTTCAGTCGAAAGGTAGAAAATTGTCCTACAAAAGATATAATATGCTAGGTATATTAATAACAACATATCAGAGATACTTTTACATTAAAAAAACTAACAAACTTTTATGAAGCGGAAATTGTTTGGCCTCTTACGGAAGAAATATGATTTTAGGGACCATGTGGGTACCCCACCAATTAATTTGGTTCGATAAAAAGTTACAAGAAATCCTTATCGTGTACTCCATTTTGTAACAGAATGTTGACAATGACAAATGAAATGTGAAGTGACATTTGAGACAAAGGTACAGACCATAGGACAAATAAAAAACAACTAAAAGAGTGGGTTTCGAACCCGGGACTAGGATTGAACAGAAAGTTGGCAGAAGCACGAACACTTTCATGAAAAATGGAAAATGTGAAATTATTTTAGTATAGTAATGTTGAAGACCAAAGAAGATAAAATGATTTTATGTTAACGATGAAAGTACATTATTTTGTGCTGGACTGCATTCTCTCGCAATATTGAAAATTACCTCAAATAATCCTAGCAATATAGAATTTTTTTTTATGACGAAGTTGCGGCAAGTTCGGGTACCATTTCGATGAAACTGTGATGAGATGGAAATTTGAAATTGTCTTGGATTCATTTATACAGTGCTCGTATAAAGGCCGTTTCTTCCTTTACTACTTTTTCAACCATCTATAGTATATCGCAACAAAATTTGGAGGATTCAAATAGGAGATGAAAACCTACAACAGCCTAAATTTTAAAAATTGTGGCTCAGCGCCACCATGAATTGAATCTTATTTTCTGTCATGTGAAACATACAATATTTTCTCCAAATTCGTTTCAATGTCACTCAAAGTCCAAATAATCCATCATTTTGTGTTCACACGAAGTCATAGTCAATTTTGATAACTATAATGTGGTTCAAATTACTTGGAACGTTGTATGGCAACAAACTATTTCTGCCTAGGCAGTTGAAGTACATGGTTTCTGCCTGTTGAGTGTCATTTAAAAGCCACTTTTAAGGTCATTCGGAGAATAAAAATAGTAGATTGTTTCATTAGGATCAAAAGTGACACTATGTTTGACAAGCGAATTTTGCATTTGCGAGGCGGAGCGTTTAGCGAAGCCGAGCGAAAGCAGAATTTGCGAGTCGAACAAAGTCACTTTTGATCCGAATGGAACATGCTATTTTTTCTGCAACCGAAACAATCAACTCAAATAAACATGTAAAGTAACCACCAATGCCGTGCCATATGTATGCAATGCAACAAATATTGACAAATAATCCATGTGGTGAGAATATTCTACCTGCATTAACAGCAGGTTAGGTTTTCTGGGATGATCGAATTGTGGTTTCAATATAAATACAACCACAGAGTGACAAATTTGTGTATGGACCAGGTGCTCTAATGGCAAATACCGCGCCAGTGCCAGCTACTTATATAGGAACAAGACGTGGAAAATGTTAGGTTAGTGAGCAAATCAACAATGATAATAGTGATTATTTATTCCTCCCCATACTACACTGTGTTTGACTTGATAATCAAATGAAGCTAAACAACATCGTTGTTTGAGACAAAAAAACAATTGCTTGCCGTGATTATTCAAAAACAAGTTATCCATCCCGAGAATAACGAATGAAATACAGATCAAGCAAGTTTTTGAATCTTGAAGGCTTCCCTGATCAAAAGAAAAATACTTAACTGAGATGTTTATAATTCCAATACTAAACTATAATAAGGTGTATTTATATCTCCAGCATGGATATGAAATGCCAAATCTGCTGGAATCGGAAACAAATCAGGTATGCGTCTCAACCCAAATAACCAACCGTCACAATGTTGTTTATTCTTGATGACGTCCAGTACATCCTTTTTGGTTCCTAGGAGCTAAAGTTCAACTTTAGCTCCTAGGAACTAAAATTCAACTTAAGCTCCTAGAAACAAAATATGTTTCCTAGCAACATACCTATTTTTGTGTCAGTAATAGAAACGTCAATTTAAGAGCTAATTTTGGTATCAAAATGGACGACTTTTGTGTCGGTTGCAGAAAAAAGTTTTTTATCGCATCTAGCTCAATAATCGACATCATAATCTTGTATAATTGAGTTCTGATTATCGATTTTGCAGGTCATAACAATTTTCTCCGCATCCAACTACTACGAAGTAGGATCGAACAACGGGGCCTACCTCAAACTGGTGGGCCCTGAACTGGATACCCACTACGTCAGATACATGGCGAATTCTGGCAGGAGAAAGTTGAACCTCTACCAGAGAATGGGGCTGGTGGAATCTGGAGCTGCTAGAGAATTGAAGATGCAGATCATGTCCAACAAAGATAAACTGGAAGAGGCTTTCTCGAAAGCTGATCCAGATAATACAGGTGAGTCCGTCAGGAATTATCTCGGATATTCAGAAGCTTGTGGTATTACTTGTGACTATTTCACTCATCATATAATCTGGCCAATCACCAGCCAGAAACAACGTGTGCTCATCACGAGAACACTAGCTGTCGTCTTATAGAAGCAAAGTCTGTCAGTTTGGCATAAAATATTTATGGCTGTACTTGTCAGAATGAATCACTTATTTGCAATAAATGCTTTTTATGCTACGTGAACGTGAAATAGTCTAGCAAAATACCATTCTGTTCTGAATATCTTCTCATAATTCTGTCTTTCATTGTTGACTCAATCGTGTTGCCGGCAACACAATTTTGACCAACTTCAAGTAGAATAACAAGTTCTTCAGTTGACATAACCTCATTCAGACACAACCTCAACTTTCACTTTCAGGGCTCATTTCGATCATGCAGTGGTGTGTTGCCCTACAGGAAGCCACAGGACTTCAGCTTCCGTGGAGGATGCTCAAGGATAAGCTAGTTAGCATAGATCCAGAGACGAATAAAGTCAAATATCAGACGACTTTTGACGTTTCCAAGAGCGAGAAATTGAACGTGAGTATCACCACAATGTTTATATTGTTTATTCTGTGACAAGAAAAAAAGTTTGACATTTCATCTTTGTTGACAGGTTATACATAGATGAGTACTTTTTTCCGGATGCACTGAAAGAACTGAAAGTCCTTTTTATCTTATATTCCACTTCGCGGTTACGTAAATTACTAAAGAACCATTAAGTTCGCAATTTATCATCAAAACACATAATTAAATTGACATACAGTGTGTCCCACTTACCATGCTCACCATGGGTATCTTTTTAACGGTGAGAGATACGAGGTCGGTTGAATGACACCAAATGTGGAGTTTGTCAAGGCCAACTATAATGTGAAAAGATATTTTGATAAAATCTTTTCGTTTTTGTTTTATACGCAAAAAACAGATTTTGACCATTTTCATGTCTCCTCCGTAACTTCTTTATTTATGAAAATATTCAAATAGGAATTTCACATTCTAATAGCAGTTTTTTGAAGTGATTTCGAAATGAATATGAAATTTATACCAACTCTTCTAGAATTTGAGATATCAGCACCAACTTTAGTTTTTCAAATGACGGTCATAGCTCACTGTGACTTAGTTACAAATAACTTTTTTTTCTCTTACAGATGATGTGTCGCAGTAATAATTTTGTGTTGATAACAACGGAGTTATCGTCATTTATACAAAAACGAAAAATTATTTGGAAGCCGCCATCTTGAATTTATAAATTTTAACAAAAAATCATGATCTCTGACCTCAAAAACCCCCACTTACCAACTTTCGATGGAATCGGACCAAATCTTGTCCGCCATCTTGGAGCAGCCATTTTTTTTTAATTTCAACAAAAATTCCATAATGTATTGCCAACGAAATTATGAACACCTGCCTTATTTCAAGTTAATCGGAGTTATGGAATTCTTGTTGAAATTGAAAAAAATGGCTGCTCTAAGATGGCGGACAAGATTTGGTCCGATTCCATTCAAAATTGGTAAGTGGGGGTTTTTGAGGTCGGAGGTCATGATTTTTTTCTTAAAATTCATAAATGCAAGATGGCGGCTTCCGAATAATTTCTTGTTTTTTTATAAATGACGATAACTCCGTTGTTATCAACACAAAACTACTACTGCGACATATCATCTGTAAGAGAAAAAAAAGTTATTTGTAACTAAGTCATAGTGAGCTTTGACCAACATTTAAAAAACTAAAGTTGGTGCTGATATCTCAAATTCTAGAAGAGTTGGTATAAATTCCATATTTATTTCGAAATCACTTTGAAAAACTGCCATGAGAATGTGAAATTCCTATATGAATATTTTCATAAATAAAGAAGTTACGGAGGAGACATGAAAATGATCGAAATCTGATTTTTGCGTATAAAACAAAAACGAATAGATTTCATCAAAATAATTTTTCACATTATAGTTGGCCTTGACAAACTCCACATTTGGTGTCATTTAAATGACCTCGTATCTCTCACCGTTAAAAAGATACCCATGGTGTGAGCATGGTAAGTGGGACACACTGTATATTCGATTACTCCAGAAGGTTCCCATAGCGACAATAAAGATGCTTACAAAAAGATGCAAACACAGGTGTACCACCAGTTAAAAACTTCAAATTCCACATCGATAATTTACTGATTTTTTTAATATAATGTGATATCTTCTCAATATTGAATCGTCGTTTTTTCTGTCACAGAAAAAAAATTGTGTATTATACTCGGGAAACTATTAGATTTTATCTCTCGGTTTTTTGTATCCCTCCTCTACGCATCGGGAGACAACACAACCCAGCAAACAATTTCGGTCGGCCTTATGCTGGCCAGAATTGGCCAGAACAGCACAATTCCTGTGAACATTGATGGCCCAGTACCAATAAGAGAATCTGGCTGTCATCAGGGCCAGTACATGTCTGCTGATACATGCAACTAAAGAAAAAAGACGACCGTTACGGGATTCGAACCCCGGTCCTCTGCTGTCACTTGGTTACAAACCGAACTCATATTCCATCTGAGCTACTACACCTTCATTGAAATGATATGTGTAAGAAAAAACATCCGATTCTCCGATTGACTACCGAATCTCTGTCTATTTTATGAATCAGACGACTTGCTTATTTCATGGCCAAAGATGATGACTTCCATGGCGATTTCTGAATGCAAAACGGCAGAATAGCGCTCGACTAGCAGCTTGTATTCCTGGCGGGGCAGAGAATTTTTATTCATGAAACGAGTTATAAATTCGAATTTTCGTAGCCTCGGTCGGAGATGATTCCGCACGATTCGCTGTTGCGTTCCAATCAACAGTGCTGCTCCTAGGGTGGCGTATGAAGCTAGTAACAAAGCCTGATGCACAGACCATACATGGGCTGAAAGATCTCTCGTTAGGTCAATGGCCAGTTGGTATGAATTTATGTTTGCTGGGAACCTCGAGCTGAAATCTACTTATTCCCCTTGTATGATAAATAACTATTTTTCAACAAACGTCTAGAAATGACAAGGTTCTCGCATTGATAACAATTTGCGAAGTGCCACTTCTTTCAGTTTCCTCTACGTTACCACGACACCATTTGCGAAGCAGTGCGCGAAATAAAACGATGCACGAACTACATACTTCGCGCATTGCATGAGAACTATATAAGATTTTTGTATTATAACCTTTATGGTCCTCAATCGTTCGACACTATTTTTTATATCGAGCTCAGCATATTAATACTTTAGAATGATATTTTTCGACGTTTGTAGCAAAAATTCAGTTTACAACTTGTGCGCGAAATACTTTGGTTAATCGCCTCGTTGAAAAATAGTTATTTTTGTATCTAGAGCGCGAAATGCTGACCAAAGTATTTCGCGCTCGAGTTGCAAACAAAATTTTTTCTACAAACGTCTCTAAAGTGAAAATATGCTTAGCTCGATATGAAAAATAGTGTTGAACTGGCTTAAAAGGTCTCCCCCTATCCTCCCTAGGTACGCACGATGTTCCACGAACATAATAGGAATTTCCTTTCGTGCGCTCCAAGAAAAAAAACAAAGTTATTGTTGAACATTCAGAAATAAATGATTTTGTGGATGTCTGCTCGATTGAGGAACATAAAGTTGAAATATAAATATCTCATATATTTTACATAACAATGCGCGAAGTAGGTACTTCGCGCACTGTTTTACTTCGCGAATTGTTTTGTGCAAGGAATCATGGTAACGTAGGAAACTGAAAAAAAGTGTTTCTTCGCAATTTGTTATCAATGCGCGAACCTTGTCATTTTTTGACGTTTGTAGAAAAAATCTGTTCTCGATCAACAAAGTAGCATTTCGCGCACTAGATTAAAGAAATACTATTGTGAATTTGGGACAAAACAGAAAATATGCCATTTTTCTTTTTATCAATGCAAACTTACTGTAGTTTTGACGTATGATGAAAGCACTGATACAAAGTTATTCTTCTTCGTAGGAAGTAGTTTTTTATTTGTCGAGGTCAAATGTCAAATGAGAAACCTGGGATAATGAAATCACACAGAGCCATTTATTTTTCTAGTCTGTGCAAGGAGCTCATTCAGTAGTGGAAACCCTGTACCGAAACAAAAGCAGTCTAGAGGCTATTTTCCGCATAATCGACAAGGACAATTCTGGTAAGGCCGCCATACCATAGGGTAGTATAGCGCAAGTCTCACATTACATATTTCCAGGTTATATTAGTCTAGACGAGTTCTCAGAAGCCTGTACCCTCATAAAAAAACATATGCCATGTCCCATGACCACAGAACAAGTAGAAGAGATCTGCAAGCTCATGGACCTCAACAAAGACGGTCTTGTGGACCTGAACGAGTTTCTGGAATCTTTCAGGATGGTCGATCCGGAAAGTCGTCAAAAAAATCAACCTGGATCCCCAGAATTATCCACCGAACAACCCAGCGCAGTTCCCAACCCCCTGGAAAGGTCAGACAAGAGCCCCCAAGATAGAAAAGGAACTACCTCTCAAAGTTCTTCACCGAATGGGAACGCTGTTGCCAATGGTAGCGCCAAATTGGAAGCGATGGATCAAGAATCCAACGTGAAGGTTCAGATCCACAGTCCTCCGAGAGAAGGTTCTTCCAATAGTTTGGAGGCGAATCTTGTGCAGCAGATTCCTGTGGTACATAAACAGTTCCAGATGTCGCCGGTATTGAGCAGCAGACGAGGCTCTCAGATATAATAAAGACGTCTATGTCACAGAGTATGAACATAGATTAAAGACTCTTCGAACGTACGAGAGAAAATATGAAGTAAATGAAGATATCTATGAGTACTGGGTGATTATCAGTAACGGGCATATTCGTATCGGACGTATCAAATATTGCAGCTTCGCCATGTTTACTGAACGGACGCACGATAACGCAAGTTGTCATACTTTTGTTATTTATCCTCCATCCAGGTTTTCACTTCTTCAAAATTTATCATTTATCATTCACTTTGAACTAGGGGTCACCAACTTCTTGAAAATTTCAAGATCTTGTCTTGATCTCAAGACAAGATCAAGACAAGAAGTAATTTTAGATTTCAAGACAAGACAAGAAATGTCATGTCAATACTAAGATTTCTTGTCAAGAAAACAAGAAAGAATGATAACGCTAAAACGTGCGTCTATCACTTATGCTGAAATGAGAAACTGGCATCATTGCAAGTGCGTGACGTCGTTTGCTTCTGCACCAGAACTGTGAGAGTTAGCACGCGACAGGGTTGCCAGCTCTATTGAATTTTCAGGAGATCTACTGATATGTTGGTAAGAAAGTATTCACTGTTTTCGCGGGAAAAAAGTAATTTCATGAATAGTGACATTTTCTCACATGTCAACATGGATGATATGTCAAAAGTTTTTCCCGTCACAGAAAAATACATATGAAATTTACTGCATTTCAAGGTCATGACAAGGTAATTATATCTTTACTGATGAAATGAAAATCGGTATCACAGGTCAATCAAAAAATTTCAAGATCTTGATATTTCTTGAGTCAAGACAAGAAATATGTCAAAAAAGAGGCAAGACAAAATTTTTCGAAATTTATTTTTTTTCTCAAGACAAAACAAGAAGTTGTTATCAAGACAAGAATTCTTGTCTTGGCGACCCCTACTTTGAACATGCTAATTCACTTACCGCTTGAATAATCAATAAAGGTACTTATGAGAAAAGAATAAATTCGAAGATCTCATTCTAGAGCCTGACAAAAAAACAGAAAATTGACATGTGATTTTGACTTTTGATATTCTTGAAACGAGGATCAGATGGTAAACTCAAGCTGCCAGTAACTTTTACGAAAGTTTTGAATTTGTTTGAGGTGGAATCACTGCAATTCTTCAGATGATCACAAAATGTAAGTACCTTACATTTTAATCAACCTCAAAATCACTAAATCAAAATATCACTGAATGGCTAAAGCTAGCCAACAAATGGAATAATTTCAATGTATTTTATCTCCATAAGGAAAAAATGCGGAAACGATTCTGAAAAAATATCCTCACATAGTTCCCCAGGCAACCAGATGACGAATGATCACGTCACTGTGACGTCCCTAATTGGTGATTTTTCGTCAGAGACGTAACACACCAATCTATGACGTCACTATGACGTACTTTCTATGACGTGATAATCACGTCAACGTTTCGACGTCGAGTGAACGTCACTTAGATGGGTAAAAGAAGACGTCGATTTCATGACGTTGCAGGGACGTCCTGTCGACGTCCATTTTTCCCAGACCTTCTCAAAACCATGGAAACTTATATATTATCATATTAAACAGAAGTGTAACTAGTGAAAGCCAATCAACATGCAATTTTTATTGGAATTATTAATATACCCGAAAAGTAGGAGAACACTTTTTTTCTAAAAAACTTTAACACTGTATATCTCGGAAACCAACAAGCTATGTATATATGAGAAGGATTGTTTAGGTATACCTATATTGGAACCGTTACTCTTATGACGTTACAGTGACATATCTATGACGTCTAAAAATCACGTCGGTATGACGTACCAATTTGGTGATCTTCGTCATTCGGGAGCCAGTGATGTTTATCACACCATGTTGAAGGAATCTTTTTTACGTATCATCGCCAAATTTAATCGTCATTTTGACGTCAAACGGACGTCACAGTTTGGTGAGTGAATGACGTCAATACGACGTGACTAATATGACGTCATTGGGCTGTGACTTATTCACGTCATTATCACGTCATGCGACGTCAACTACTGACGTCAACTTGGTCATTCAAGTGACGTAGAAAAGACGTCACTGGAACGTCATCTGGTTGCCTGGGTCTTAACAATGGCTTGGTTATTAGCTTGGAATTGCAATGGAAATGCACAATCAATATGTAGGTTTCAGTGAATTCAAACAGTACTAAAATGTGAACAAAGGTTATCGCGTGTCCAAAACGAGTGTTCGCACCAAGCAGTTAAAGACATCTTCTGGGTTAGAATCTAAAATTGATATTTTCTTTTTAATACTATGTTAATTATTGAACTTAAGGGATCAACATATGTAGCTTATTCTGTAGGATTATTGAAAACCGTGTTAGTCTTAGATGAATAGGTTCTTCTGAAATTGAACATTTGTGGTCAATTTTTCTATACGCTTATTAACTTAGGTCTAAGTCCTGCCCCCTCTTCAGGATGAGGAATGAAAGTTATCTTTGAATGTTTATCATAAATTCATCAGTAGAAACTAAACACTCGATCAGACAAATGGACACCCAAGAAAGAAACAGAAAATATATTTGAAGTTTAACTGTCTAATCAACTCTGAAAACATCTGCTCAAATAATAAAAAAAATTATGACCAGAAAGGCATAAACAAAATATATTTAAAAAAAATTCTTAGGGTGTCTAGAAAAACTTCCAAATATAATATACAGTGCCTTTCATTAACAAGGAGATAATAATAAAACGTTACTGATAAATCAGATCAACTTTAAAATGTGGGGTTAATTTCTAGTGACATTTTTTGCAGGGCTGTCTAGATTCAAAGGACTATCTCAAATATATAGATGTTTTTTCATTTCTGATAACGATAAATTCGGCTCAAAAGACATGTATACATATACTTACGATCTCAATGAATTAATATTTAATTTCCGTTTATCTCAAACGAATGGCACTGTATATAATTACCTAATAGTAGTTTCACAAAAAGTACAAGTATAATAATGATTGTTTAAACAATTCTTCCAATAGTGACCCTTCACATAAATATAATTAATTTCTTCCGATTCTGATCTAATCGACATTCCTAAAGCAGTTAAATCGCAAAAAACCCTGTAGCTACCAATATTATTCAGGGTGTCTGAAAAATTTGAGGAATCTCTCGGATTTCCCATATTTATTCGAAGATCCTGTATGATGTATCTTGTTGGTATGTATGTATGCACCAACTGGCCATCGACCTCACTAGAGGTCATTCAGAGACCATGTGTGTTCTGTGTAGGCTTCATTACTGACTCCAAACGCCATCTTAGGAGTAGCACTATTAATGGTTGAGAAGCAGCAGTGAATTATTTCGAGCCGGAAGTACAATAATTATAATTTCATTTTATGAATTCGAACCACAAAAATACGTTCATGATTTTGTATCGAAGGAGAAGTTATTCGTTATTTTCGAATGTATTGTAATAATTCAGTCCAATAAACTGGATGAACTAACTATTATTTTTACATATATTATTTTTTCATTATTCAATTCATTTGTCATAGAAGTTCTTCGTTTGGTTCAAAGCAATCAAAAATGTCCAACATTGTGAATATAAAATAATTTCTGGGGGCCATAATATCAAGCTATATATATCTATTTGTTATCAGATTTATCAAATTGTCTATAAATGTTGTTAGAATGTTATCAAATTGATGTGCGATTTATGATATTCAATATGCAGTGAGACTCAGTTTGAATAACAGTACCTATGGTCCTATACAGGGTGTTTCAAAAAAACCTAGCCCCCTTGCTTGGGTAGGTAAAACATTGCAAAATAAGTTGGGTTTGCTCAGTAAAAAAATGTCGTAACGCCATTCGTTTTCAAGATACAAGGCGTTGAAACATTTTTTTTTACGATTATGTTGAAACTACTGGCAACATTGTGATGAAATTTTGTATGGATGTTTCTTGGAATCTGACACATCGCATGCATTTGTTTTTATATCTGACTCTCATAGAGGGCGCTAGTTACGCGGATCGTACCGAGTAGTTTTGAACATAACTTTTTCGAGGATACATTTTTCAATCCAAATTTGATGTGAACTCGAACATCATTCAATTTCACACCAAAAAGGTACTCTTGGTAAAACTCGATACTGGGCTTCGTTTTCGGAATATTTCGATTTGAAAATGATGAAGTGGTAACTGTTGCTGGTATAAAGCTATGTATTAGAGTGAGTATCATGAAAAATTATCACCTATTTATTGAAAACCGAGAACAACAATACATTTCTGATGCAAAACTCATTGATTTAACAATGAATCACAAGAATAACATCGAAACAAATTTGAATAAGAACATGGATTACATAGTTTTGTTGTATCTTGAGCAGAAAGTCTATGCTACATAGGTAAATTCACGTCAAGAGTTGTAAGACATGATTGAACATCACTTAAATGACCTAACAGCTGATCCTCAACTGTTCAGAAGAATAATACATTCTTAAAAAAAGAATATAGAATCGTGTATTCCTCGAAACGTATGACATTTTGAACACTTACTCTAACTGATTCAATATTTCATGTTTCTAGTCAAATATCTCTTAATTTTCTACTTATGATTCTTTGTTCCATCAATAACAATAACTTCAGCACAAGAATAATTTCATCGTTTTTGAACCTGAATGAATAGGTAATTGAACAGGAATAAAATTCATTATTTTCAAATCGAAATATTCCGAAAACGGAACATAGTATCGAGTTTCACCAAGAGTACCTTTTTGGTGTTAAATTGAATGATGTTCAAGTTCATATATATTTGGATTGAAAAATCTAACCTCAAAAAAGTAATGTTCAAAACTACTCGGTACGAACCGTGTAACTAGCGCCCTCTATGAGAGTCAGATATAAAAACAAATTCATGCGATGTGTCAGATTTCAAGAAACATCCATACAAAATTTCATTACAATGTTGCCAGTACTCAGTACTCTCGGAATAATCGTGAATCGTATTATGAAAACGGATGCCGTTACGACATTTTTTCACTGAGCAAACCCAACTTATTTTGCAATGTTTTACCTCCCCTAGAAAGGGGGTTAGGTTTTTTTGAAACACCCTGTATATCTTAAAATTGTCGAAGTGGGACCCATATTCTATCTAGTATATCCTGTTTACCTGTTTTCAGAAAGGAAGTGTTTAGTCAGTGAGCTATCCATTGGCTTGTCAACTCTAGCATCATGCGCTCAATCATAAGAATCATAATATACACTATACAGGGTGTGTCAAAAAAGATGGCCATATTGCTGGGATAGGTAGAACACGGAATAAGTTGGATTTGCTCGGTAATACATTTTTGTAATTAAAAATTAAAATCATGGCGAAGTTTTGTGCAATTTTATGCCTAACGAAATGCTGTTTTGAAATTTTTATAAAATTCCGATTGATTCTAAAGATTTTTGGAAAAAACCATTGATTAATTATCCACATTTACTGGAAAATGTAGGGCCGTATTTGGAGAAACAAACTTGTATCACAATGTTGCCAGAAGTTTCGATATAATCGTCAAAAATGTGTATACAAATCGTTTTTACGACACCTCGTATATCTTCAATGCGGATCCCGTTGTGAATTTCTCATACTCACTTCGTAGTGTTACTTAACCTAGCAATGAAGCCACCCCTTATTGAAACATATATTATTCTGTAATAACCGAAGTATAATAACTATAATTTAGCCTAATCAACTTGTATTTTCTACGAAAAGCCAGAGTTGAATGTTGGAACGAATTAGCCTAGAGTAGTTAGTTACCTACTCATACAGATTGCGGCTACAAATATATTTTTGCCCAGGTTGCAAGCAGAAATAAGGAAGGCAAGCACCTTTGGAATGATGGTCAGAATTTTTTAAAATAGTGAGCAGGCTAAATACTTTCTTTCAAAAACTAACTATCATAGAGTGCTCGTTTGATGAAGATGTGATGCTTACTAAGTATATATGTATACATATTTCTTGTTTGTAGAATTTTTGTAATGCAGAATTTGTGATGTGGAAATAATGAGAACCACGCGAGCACTCTGATTTAAAGCAATACTTCAAAAATATATCCTGTGAAATTATCCATATTATATTCTAATAAATACTCTTTGCGACCATATTGAGATATACATTAACTATTTTTTTCTATATCCTGATAAGGCTCGGATATAGGAAGGCGTAATATCTTGAATACCAAGGAATTCATTGCCTGTGGAAGTATTCCCAAACACATATAATCTCTAAAAGTTCAAAAAAAAATTCCAATACCTACCTCCTGTCCCTATCCTCCCTAGGAACGCACGATGTTCTTTGAACATTATAGGGATTCCCTTTCGTGCGCTCCAAGCGATAAAAAAAAAGATAGCGGACAAAATTGACGATCGCAATTTGTCTAGAGGGCAGAATACCTATAGCACTCACCATTTCATCATTTTCTAGATGAATCGAATTCAAAAATCTGCTTTGAAATAAAAATATAATCGTTTCTTAATAGGCTATATGTATTATGTTTCAATTTATTTTTGTTATTGCACCCCTTGTATTTTGAATCAGACTTCAACAGTAGATGTTGAATAAGGGGTATTTTCCATCAAACCATAATTATTGGAAAAATCGGTATCCTATTGAGGAAAACGCACTATTTTTATTTGGCAGCAGACTTTTGAAATCGATTTATCACGAAAATAGTGAATGCTATCGAAACTGAGCAAGTGTACCATTTATAAGAGAAAATATTGAGATTTCCGTATATTTGCTGGAAAAACTGCCGAAAATTGCATCAATGTTAAGTACATGTATGAAAATTCGATTATTTCAACAAAGAGGGTTCGAAAAATATCCACATTAAACCATCATTTTGAGCTCTCCATTTGATGTCTGTAGCCCCCCAGGAGGCCATTCCTGGACCAGCGTTCATATGAATTTTTCTCAATATTTTTGTTCCTGAAATCTGTGGTTAAAATATTTCTATGTAATATTAGGACACATTGTATACTGTTTGCGAGCTAATTGAGATACTCATTTTCTGATTCAAAATCAAGATACAAGATCTACAACACGTCCTCAGGCTACTGAAAACACTTCAGATAATTATAAAATTCTCGCCGAAACTATATCAACATTTAGAACACGTTTTACTTGATCAGTAGTCAAAATGTACATGGACAATTTCGAACAAATCGAACATATTCAGTGAAAGAGTATACAAAACAATCCTCCACGCAGTGTGTCTTACAATGAGAAATCTCCGAGGTGAACCAAGTTGGGTTAGGATTGAATAGGAACATTGGCGTTTATGGAAATTCATTGGTTCATCTCGAATCGTTCCAGTCTCTTTGGACTCACGCTTCCTAACCATATACACAGGCCACGCCAAGAATCGGCCGTTTGGCCAGTCAGTCGAGTGGGGTCGCCAACATAAAAATATACACTATAGGCTCCAGCGCGTTTTGTGCCACGGTAGAGCTTACACGATTTCCAAGAAACTTCGTGAGCTTTCACATTTTCAGGATGACAGTCCTACAGATCGTTCGGGAATTATTTGAAATCATCGGCCGACTCATATATAATTCAGTGTTTTTTATAGATTCCATGTTCAGCTCTGGTGGTAGTGATATTGCTGGTAAGTTTAATACCCGGAACATCGAATCTTTGAAATTGCACGGCACACTTTGACCGGTTCAATGAAAAAATATGAAACAAAAACAAATGAAGTGAATTGATTTTTTGTAAATTTTCGTTGGATAGAAACCGACAAGACAAGACAATATCCCTAATGTGAAGCTGTGGAGGTTATACTGCTACGTATTCTTGGGTCTGGAAATCTATGGAATTAAACATTGCAGCATTTTAATTTTTCTCATGTTCAGCATTTAAGGAATGAAGTGGCATCCTGAGTGCAAAAATATTTTGATTACATCAACAAACGTCACGTCACATCATTAAATCATAAACAGAGGCTACTTCAATACAAATTTATAAAATAGAGTCACTAGTAATAATATCTATCTTAGAATTTTGATCAAAAACTAACATGTCAAATTATCAAAAAATCAGTACAGTGTTTTCGATCTCAACTACTCGCTTTTCTGTTAATTCTTATTCAACAAAAATGTATGAGTTATCAGCCAGGTCGAAATTGGAAATTCATCCGAACGTTTTTGTTTCATATCGAAGTGTGCCGTGCAAATTGAATAGAATTTTGTCTGATCTTTCTAAATCTGATAAAATGTTTCGAGGTAAGTGATCACATAAAGTGAACTGTTTCGATATTATAATAAAACATGAATTTTTATCAATTCCGGATCTATAGTTTTTTTTTTATAATATGCCATCTTGAATATTTTCAATGGAGAACCATCCCTGTCTATTGACCTTGAAAATTCATTTCTGGAAATATCAATAATGTGCACACGTTGTTCAACGGGGTATCCTGAAAATGTTTCATGGCAAAAGAGAAAACAACGAAGATCATCTGGAAATTCATCTTATTACACGGAATATACTCTTCATCTTAAAAACCAATCTAAAGATCAAAAACACGATGTTGTAAAATCCGAGGTAAAATCACAGATTCTTATTCAAGGAACTATGGTAATCATAATACTTTTTTGAAATACGCGTCATCGGCAATTTTTCTCAAATGTCCCTCCATAACTGAGCCAGTTTGTTCCACCATTTTCGTAAAATAACCCTCTGGAATTTGTAATAGTTCGTGGGGCGGAGCAAACTCAACTGCCTCTCCCCTGTCCATAACTAAAACTTTATCACAGTCCATGATGGTGTTCAATCGATGGGCTATGGTTAATACGGTACAGTCCTTGAAGTTATCTCTGATCGTCTTCTGGATCAAGGAGTCAGTGCTAAATATCAATGGGCATCAGATATACACATTTCGTTATGTTAAGCAATAATAACTCACGTGGGATCTACGTTTGCTGTAGCTTCATCCATCACAAGGACTTTATTATTCCTGATAATAGCCCTGGCAAGACAAATCAGTTGTCGTTGCCCAGCGCTGAAATTGGAACCACCTTCGCTGACCATCTGGGCAAGACTATCTATGGCCCCTTTTAATTCAACCTGTAACCAATAATTCCTCTTGAAATTGATGAAACCATCAACAAATACCTTACATCTGCTAGAGCCTTCCAGATAACATCATCATCAGCACTATTGAAAGGATCCAAATTGTATCGAATACTAGCTGAGAACAGTATAGGTTCCTGTGGAATGATCGATATGTTGGATCTCAAGTATTCCAGATCGACTATGGAGGTGTCTACATCATCAATAGCTATAGTCCCTTCGATCGGAGCTAGCCTGAACAAGGAAGCTATCAACGTTGATTTTCCGGCGCCTGTTCTCCCAACTATACCAACCTAAAAGACATTAATCACAAAACAACAATAATCAATTACTCCATAACAAACCTTCTCTCCGGGTTTTATAATCATACTTAAGTTCTTTAACACTGGTGGGTCGTCAATACAGTACCTCAAATAAGTATTTTTGAATATGATTTTTCCAGCACTAGGCCAATTACTTGGTTTGGTGTTTGCCGCTACATTGAGTTCTTCTTCCTTTTGCATTCTAGTATACTGCATGACCCTCTCAACACTCGTCATGTTAGAAGTTACCTCAGTGGTTTGCCTAACCCCCAATTGGAGCATGCCTATCAGTATCATACTGCTGCTGATCGCAAGACCAATGTTGCCAGTAGCATTAGCTCCTGAAATTTTGAAGAACTCCACAATGAAGCGGTTATAAAAAAACATGATCAACAGAAAAGCCTAGAGCAGTCATGATCATTACTATAATTTGAAATTCTAATTGCATACCTGTGTCGAGAATCAGAAACTGAAAGGTTAACACAAATAAGAAAGCCGTGCTGATACAATCCAGATAGAAACCAAATGCACCACTGCAAGCCAGAAATAGAAACCAGCATCCTGTATGTTGATCTTGGAGGGTATCAAATTCTTGTACTATCATCTCTTCAGCTCCGGAAGATCTGATGGTAGATATGCCATAAAGAGTAGCTGATACGTGCGAGAATATAGGCGCCTTAGCTAAAACAAAGCCGATAGCTCTATTATCAACATATTTTTGTAGCTCATAAACTCACTGATACCCTCTATCCTCTTGATGTCTTGAGCACTGGCAAGATACACGATTCTGAAATAGTAAAATAGCACCCCAAGGATTACAGACACTAGTATCATCCAGTATGATACAATGAAGACCATTCCGAGGATACCAGCCATGACCAAAAGAACCTGGACAGCTTCAAGTGATGCTTTCGGTAAAATTTCATCCATTGCTCCAATATCTTTGGAAAACCTGTTCAAAATCCTTCCTGAGGGGTTCGTGTCGAAGAACCTCATTGGGGCTTTGAGGACATTACTAAACATTTTATTGTGGAGTCCTTTACAGGCATTCATGCACACTTTGAAGAACATGATAGATCTCATATTCGTGAGAAGGATAGATACTGCAATAAAAATACTGTAGACTATAATGTAATACTCTTGTGAGGGTAATAACTCAATAGGTTCGAAATTCCCTTCTCTGAAAGTCGAATTATGAACTGGCTGTAGCATATCAGTGCCTTTATCTCTCTTGAAGACGATTCTATTGGTGTTATTAAATTTATTTTCTTCTTCATTGGTCCTGTAATCATTATTTCCAGGTCAGTAGAATACAAAGTTTGAGCTGGTGACTCACCAATGTGTTACCCAGAGGTCGCAACCATTCGAAGCTACTTGTGCTAGTATGAATAAAAATGCAGTGAATAAAAGCATACAAATGCTGGCACCATTTTTGTAGTATTCTACGTACAAGGACGCTGATAGACTTCCTTTTTCTATAAGTTCTTGGGTTTCTTGTTGATCTTCATTATCTAATTCTGCCATAGAACTCTGAAAACAAAATATCCTGCTTTTCAATCTTTTCAAAAACGTCCCAATACTCACAGCTATAGAGGGAACTGTCATTGATCGCTCTAATAATTGCGAATGTTCTATTTCATGCTTCTCTTTAGATTCTTCTTCTGACTCTGTTTTCATATTTTTCAGTAAGTCTTCTGGTAGATCTTGATAGCTACCAATGCTCTCTATCCTACCCTGAAAATGTATTCATCTACATAATCACATCCAAGAGTCATTACAGGCTCCCTCACTTACGTTCTTCAGAACAATGATCATATCTGCTTGTTTGAGGAATTGTAACTGATGTGTCGCCAAGATCCTGGTTGTCTTCTCCAGATAACCTTTGATACACTGCTCGAAAAGATGTTTGCCAACATGCGTGTCGACAGCTGATAGTGGGTCGTCGAAAAGGTAGATATCAGCATCAACGTAGACTGCTCTGGCCAAATTGATTCTAGCTCTTTGACCACCACTTAGAGATACCCCTCTTTCACCTACTAGGGTCTTATCACCATGCAGAAATTGCTTGAAATCTCTTGCTAGGGCACAAACTTTTACTACATCGTTATATCTGCAAGTAATGATGTTTTATCATTTATACGAGAAAAACATTAAGTTTTCATATCTCACCTGTTTTTCACGTATGGTTGCCCAAATAGTATGTTGTTTCTCACACTAGAAACGAACAACCATGGTTCTTGCGAAGCATAGGAGATTCTTCCTTTCGTTTCTAAAGTTCCTGCCACCAAAGGCAACTCTCTGAGAAGCATTTGGAGCAAAGAACTCTTTCCTGATCCTACATCCCCTACTACACAACATAGAGTACCAGATTCTATTCTGAAGTTGAGATCAGTAAGAGTTCTGACTACAGGATTAGGCAACCAACTGGCACTCGCTTTGACAGCTGTCACAAGTCCTGCCTCATCTCCAGCAGTTATCTGCCTGTTTGTGACATGGATGGGGTTCTCTTCCAGTATCAAAAAATCTCGAATTCTTTTTAGGGTGACCTTGGCTTCGGCATAATAAGATAGAGCAAACGGAAACATGATGCAAGTGTAGAGCTGGATGATATTGATGAATTGGGACATAGAAAAGACTACGTCACTTGTCAATTGGTGTCCAATGAAAACGTAGGCGAGTAAGGTCATGTACAAGACGAAACGTTCGGTGTAGACCATCAGTGCCAATGAAATCGCTCTAATATAGGACGTTTTGGAAATGAACTTGATTTCGAGTCTAAAAATAAAAATGAATTTACATCGTTTTCAAGTGGACGGTACCTACTTACTTTCGAGATAGTTCGACCAATTTCTCAAACGGTTTCTCCCAACCGTACATTTTTATGACTTGAATGCCCGAGACTATTTCACTCATCAGTTTGACCCTGTGATCAGTTCTTAGGGCTATTTTGAATCTGAGGACACCTTGGACTCTAGACAAGTAGCCTGAAATAATCAATCTACATTATTGTGAACTTCTTAATCTTCTGGAACCAAGACAAAACCGACAAAAACAAAGAAATGTTTCAACTAGTAGGCTACCCAGTTGACCAAAACATGCAGCAGATGTTTCAATCAGGAATTTACCATAGATGAATGTCGTCTCAAATGGAATCATTCGAAACTCATCAAATGTTCTATCGAAAAGCTCAGTCAGCACATCCTTTCGTAGTCAATCTAGAGATTTATGTTGAGCTACTCTCTACCAAAACTCGGTTGTCTATAGAACGGCAAACTCATGGAATTGTTTGCCTAGGGATGTAGGAAGAACAGTTTTAATCTTCTCCTGAAGATGCTAACATAGTTAGCGAAACACGTGTCGAGGCGTTAAAAAATCGGTTTGGTTAGTGGCAAAACAGTGTAGTGTATGGCCTACCACATTCGAAAATGTAGGGCACTATGGCAGAAGAATTCTAAGCAGTGATATAATGTTTTTTCTTTGCGGTGTTTTATGTAATAATGCCGATATGTTGTACATGGCTGTAATGGGAATTTTCAGCCTAAGTCAATGGTAGATATAAAAAACAAATAAGTCACCCATAAGGAAAACAAAACTACAATCCACCCTTCTTTGTCATGGTTAATTAGGTACCTGTTACGCATAATATGAAATTTCGTCCTCTATTATATCAACCAAGAAAGAAAATAAGAACGAAATCAGTGATTTTCAGTTTTTTTCAGAATTATTCTGTACCAGACATCTTAAATTTTCTATTGTTCAAGTTGTCCAATTATTGTTCTAGCACAGCGATGTAACGATTCTGCGAACAATCTGTATAATAACATTGAATCTAACCTTGTAGCGGTACTGATTGTATGATCATAGCGAGCATCGGTACTAAGGCAGCTACACCGATTATATTGTACATTATGTAGAATGCTGAAGCATACATTATAGGAATGACCCAAATATAATGAAGGTAGAGAGAAGCAGTGTCGAAACGTTGGACGTCATTTGACATCAAGTTGACCACCTGGCCCGATGCTGTCTGGCCTATAGAGCATTGACTCAGCTTCAGAATCTGAAAAATAAAGGTGCGGGCAATAAGTTGAGAATGGATAAAACTTTCGTGAAGAACTATTCGTAATCAGAAATACTGATGGGTGGTTTGGTAATCTGAACAATTATTTTGTATCTATACCAATAAAAAAAACATCTGAATAATGTCCTACGTGAGTACTCACTTTTCTATAGATTAAAGAGCAACATGCTATTCTGACTCTCATACCAACTCTTTGACATCCCAAACTGGTCTGATGGTAAATCAACATGATCAAAAAAGCCAAAACTATGCTAGCCATTGCTAGTAGATAACCATAGGTTCGTTTACCTACAGTCCATAATCCGAAATTATAATTCTGTACTTCTGTTGTTTTGAAGAAAGCGATAAATTCAGATAGGACTATCGGTTGAAATGATCTAAAAATTGTATTACGAATAAAGTTGTAAAACAACAATTCACTTATACTAAATTCGGTTTGATTGTTGCATATATGCATGACGTATGTCAAATAAATTAGAGGGATTGCAGAACAGAAGTGTACTTTATTAGTAACGTCAAGAGAGATTTCATGGGGAAAGAAGTGCTTTCCAGTCTGAAAATAGTCCAGAGTGCCTGGAAACTGCTCGCGTACTTGTATATACATATAGATTATAGTACAGCGTGGAAACCTATGCCATAAGTCGTCATGGTTCCTTGTCTAATATTACGGTTCTCTTGATATTTCTGAGATACAAAATAATATGATTGAACCAACTATCTGATGATATTAACCGTGTATTTTTGAAACACCCTGTATACAAATATATATTACTGAAAAGTCTGAACCCAGAGATAGAATCTTGATTCAAAGATGAAAGTGAGCCGTGTGCATGTGTTTCGTACTTCGTGCAAAATAATGTATTCAAAATTTTTGTATCAGAGCGCTTTTGAGTTAGATTGACAAGACAATTATTTTGGCATTCACCTCAAAAATATAATCTGTATAAAAAAATAGAATCCGTATACAGCATAAGATCTCCAGAACGTTTTGAATATGGCACGTTTCAAACTAGGTTTTTGTTTGTTGCTTCTAGCCCTGTCCACTTCATATTTCCAGTTCCTTCAACAAAAAGAAAACAGTTTTTTCACGAAGAGTACATAGAGATATGGAAGAAAATTGCCGGAAAATAGGATTTTCAGTTAGTATTGAAGTGAGATATTGTAAAATTTGTAAGTTGACCAGCACGATATTATATAACAGATAAACTGCTTAACAAATAAAGTGGACCATTTAAATATACCACCTAACTCTAAAATAAAAAATAAAAAATTCAAGTCCGATTCTGGAATGATTTGTTGGTTTTTATATCTCTTCGAGCGCATTATAGGAATTAGAACAGCGTGAGCACCTAGTTAGGATAGGGTGAGGAGGTTCCTAGGTGTTGGAATTTCTTTCGAACTTTTGGAGGTTATGAGTTCTTGGGAATTTCCCCATTGGCAAAAAATTCTAAAGCTTTGTCATTGACGAAAGAGTTTTGGTTGACAACGAAAAGATGTGCTGACTGGGCCTGGCATGTTTGTCTGACTGATATTGCTAGTGATGAAATGATTGCAGAGCTTCTTGAGGAACATTTTCGTTAGAGATTCCTATAGAAAAATTAAAGGTCACCGATTCTAATCAGGTCAAAGGATTAGCGAGTGTGGTATCGCCCACCAGGAGAATGGTTCTTCTCTGGATGGAATCTAAGATCATCAGCGTATGTTTGGGTGCAGAACCTCAAATGTGAGAACAGTTTGCCAAAACTGGTCGTATCTGTGCTTTTTATAGATCATGAAAAGTGTTAGAGGTGTAAAGTAGATTTTCGCACGTAATAAAAAAGCATTTTTCGCTATGAATCAGACATGATTTTCCCGTGAAAGAGTATTATTGTGTATAATAATCGTTCGAGATATGAGATGGTTTACCTACTCTGCCCATGAAGTTTATGTTTTCCGATTTACAGGGGAAAACATAGACCCATTTCAAAAATGACAATTTTGGAAAAACTTTCGGATTTTTTTCCAGTGCATTTTATGTTTGCTTGATGTTTGGTTTCGAGATTTTTTCGCTAGCAGACTCCATTATGACGTTTGTAATGTCGTTATTGATTTCAGCAGCTGAACTGTTCATAAAATGAGATAGTTTATTCATGAAATCGATACAGGAGAAAGTATTTACATAAAATTCTTCGATATTGAGCGACTATCGATTCACAGGTTGATTCGAGGTACCAAGAATCACAAAATTCAGTCATGCAAATGTTATTATTTGCACTTTGAATAACTTTTCTACTTATATTGAATGAATTTTTATCATTCCTCTTATCATTTTTCATCTTCTGATGACATGTTAACTGTATATCTTTACCAATATTAAGATTATGCTCCCTGTCTGAATGTCAAATCAGTAACCTTCAGGTATTAAAATACTCTTCATAAGCTATAATAAATTGTGATAATTGTACGCTACACCATTCATTCTTTCGACAGTAATATACAAGGTATTAAAAATTATTGCTTTCGCATGATTTATTTTCAAAACAATGCAAACGGTTCCAGAATCGGACTAGATCAAATATCTGGAAGGCTCAGTAATCATTGATGATATACAATATTCCTTTCGTCACCGAGGAGATTTACTTGCCCATACGTCACCCATATAAATGGAAAGCTCAAAAAAATATGGGGAATCTCTAGCTGTGGCGTTGGATATATCGAAGGCATTTGACCGTGTTTGGCACCAAAAACTCTTTCACAAACTACCATCATACGGCTTACCACTCCAGATATGGATCTTTTATCGATTTTTCTTTCGAGCAGATCGCTCCATGTTGGTGGTGGGACAGAGTATCGGCTGATACCAGTGGCATCAATTCCGACGTTCCACAAGGATCAATTTTGGCACCAACATTGTTCCTTATAAATATCAATGATCTGTTAGGAGTAACCACTAACCCTATCCACAGCTTTGCAGACGCTATAGTTCACTCCTAGAATTCCCATTTTTTTCCAGGAAACAAAGAACTTACGACGAGTTTAAGTCAACGATATTAATGAAGATCTTGCGTGAATCGCAGCCTGAGGAACCAATAACCTATAGTTCAATTCAACGCTTTCAAAACTTAAGCCTGTATTTTCAACTCAGTATGCCTGATACAACAACAAGACCTATTTATCGATGCTCGGTATTCCCATTAGCAATTCTCTTCAATGGGAGAATCATGTCCGATCCATCAAGAATATTTGTTTCACAAAAATTCAAATTTTCATTCCGTCCCCGAAAATCTACTTACATCTCAACCCAGCGAGCACAAACATCCCTGGGATGTTTTGGGATGTTTTGAAAATGTTGGCATGAAGATGTTATTTTGAGACGTAATATGCACTGACACCAAAGAGGTCTTTGAAGGATATTGAAGTATTGTTTTTGTTCTTCTGTGGCATTTCTTTGTTTGCCTACTGAGAGGTATCCCTGGGATATGTTTTGGGATGTTTTAGAAATGTAGGCATGAGGATGTTTTTTTGAGGCGTAAGCACTTCCCAAAGAGGTCTTAGAAGGATATTGAAAATATTGGTTTTGTTCTTTTGTGCCCTTTCTTTGTTTGCCCCACCACAACGTCTCATGCTTACGTCACAATACGGTGAATTCTGATTTGTTTCCGATTTTGTTTTTCTTGTTCGCAATTGGCATGCGCGTTTGCAGCGTGTCACGCTTACATCACGCTGCTAACGAACAGAAAGGAATTTGGTGAAGTTTATTGTGTTAGAAGACTTATTTAGTTTGTAATAATGACCATCAGATGCAAGATGTGTTGCTCGGTGTCTCAGTGTATTCAATATATAAAAGTACGAATTTATCAATACACAGCTTCTCCACAGTTGCAAAATTATGCATTGTGGAGAACATTTCAACAATTGGGAAACCTATTTCCAATTATATGTCTGTGTGTAGTAAGCACTACTCAGAAACCGATTTAGAAGGTAATTTCATATCAAGAAAATATTTTTTTGTTCAATCTATGTTTAATGCATTTTTTCATTCAAGGGAAATGGAATCCTAATGCAAAAGTTCATTTTGACAATAGGCTTCAGAAAAGAACCTCGAAAATGGCTTTTTACAGCGATTTAATGTGCGCAAGACGCATTGAAAATGTTTTGTTGTGTCCATGAAAAGGCTTTAAAAAGAACTAGGAAGAAGGTAGTTTTGTGACATATCAAGGACATCTCGATAATTGCCGCCTGCGGCGGACATTGGCTGTTCTATAATAGTTGTATTCATGTGTGAACAGAACATCGCAGTGGAGGTTCAATGTCTCGAAATCTCGTACTTTTAAGATCTCTGAGATGTTTTTGTCGTTGGGAACAGCTTTTCATAATCACCAAAGCACAGATACGGCCAGTTTCAGAATACTGATTACATCCAGAGAAGATTCACACTCACTAATACATTGGGCTCATTAGAACACCATAGAAAAGTCGGTGACATTTAAATTTTCTATGAATAGATACTTTCACGGGAAATGCTCTTCACAATTTTCTGATATCATTCCCCTACTAGAAATACCACTACCACCAGCTAAGCAACCCTCACTGAACTTTCCGTTGTCAAACCTTGTATTATGTCGAACAACACTTTACCAAAACTCGTTCGTCTATAGAAAAACAAAGCTTCAGAATTCTTTGGCATTTGAAGTATTCCCAAAAACGTATAACCTTCAAAAGTTTTCGAAAAATTCCAACACCTACCTCCTCTTCCTATCCTCCCTAGGTACGCACGACGTTCTTCGAACATTATAGGAATTTCCTTTCGTGCGCTCCAAGAGATAAAAAAAATAATTGGGTGAAATATTTAGGTGGCCCACATAATTTGTCAAGCAATTTATCTGTCCTATTTTGTGCTAGTCGACTGGTTTCTAAATCACATGTGCCGGTAATTTTTCCCAGATCTGTATTGTAATAGTTGGGCGTGTTTACTCTTCTAATTTATCTCCCAAAGGGCCAGACAGATCTGAATTGGTCGTATTGTAGATATCTTTGACTTCTAGATCCTTCTTGTAGCCATAAGTTAAGAATGGTAGAACCCAGCTGAAAAAAAGAATACCATTGAATATTTCCGAGTAGTGCGGAAGCTTTCAGGAAACAACAGTTTGTGGTAGTGAATTACAATTTTTTTCAATGACTAATCTGAATTACGTTCAAGTAATTTTTCGCGGATAACATTCAACTAATATAAATTTACTTTCTGAATAACAATTGAAAAAAAGACGGATATTGAGTCACGAACAGCAATTAATCTGTTTGAACTGCTATAAGTTCAGCGAAAAATCTTATGGACCTGTTAAAATCGAATACCGTTGAACACTCAGAGAAATAGTCGGTACTGAATACCAAACGTTTAGTAGAATAGGCGCCAGTCACTACATTCATCAAATAATACCACTACAAAGTACTACTACTATACTAAACTATGAGTATTATACTATTTTGTAGTGGTGATATTTGATACAGTATAGTATTATATAATGTTGTAGTGGTATCATTTGATGAAAGTTGTTTTTTTTTCAGTGAATGATGATACTTGGAACAGTTTTCAGATACAAATATACGTGGCAAAATTATTGATCATGGCAGGGAATTTGGCACTAATATCATATAAGATGTATATGAGTTGATTTTACAAATAATACAAAAATTCATTAATATTTTCATCACATGGAGAATGCGAATTCCCAATGTATTTCTTTATATATATACAGAGTGGGCCTTTGAAAACGAAACAGAGGCTCTGTAGGTCGCCAAAACCGGATTATGAAAAGAATCTGAAACACGTCATCTACATTTTCGAGGGGGACATCGTCCTACAATATTTTCAGTCCTGCGGCGTTGCCGCTGCTAACGAAAAGAAGCAACAACTTTGTTATTTCAAATGGAACACCTTGTATTTTATTGCATTTTTAGATTCTCCCCGAAAATCTGATTTCATCAATGCATCACACTTGGGGTCTAGCTGTAATGGTTTCAGGGATATAAAGTGTTCAAAATCGAGATTTTTCAACTTTAACATTTTTTTGTGTCGAAACTAATCATTATTGGTCAAAACGACTCACATGTCCCTATCTCAACTTGTGATTCACTATCTACTAACATTTAATTGGAACAGATACAGGGTGATCAGAATTCTGAATCTTGAACCACCCTGTATTTGTTTCAATTAAATGTCAGTAGATAGTAAATCACAAGTTGAGATCGGGACATGAGAGCCGTTTTGACCAATAATGAATAGTTTCGACACAAAAAAATGTTAAAGTTGAAAAATCTCGATTTTGAACACTTTATATCCCTGAAACCATCACAGCTAGACCCCAAGTGTGATGCATTGATGAAATCAGCTCTTCGGGGAGAATCTAAAAATGCAATAAAATACAAGGTGTTCCATTTGAAATATCAAAGTTGTTGCTTCTTTTCTTTAGAAGTGGCAACGCCGCAGGGCTGAAAATATTTTAGAAAGATGTCCCCCTCGAAAATGTAGTTGACCTGTTTCAGTTTTTTTTGATAATCCGGTTTTGGCGACCTACAGAGCCTCTGTTTCGTTTTCAAAGGCCCACTCTGTATATATCCTGTTTTTTTTTAATAAATATATCTGAGAATATTCCTTTTCAAAAAATTCATCTTCGCCTATTCAGCTTGATTTGAAAACTTATAACAGTGATACATACGAATACCAAAGTCCTGTTGCAGTTGATTTATCGACTCGTGGGCATACTTTGCACCATGGGTATTTTTTGTTTTACAGATATCCAAATCAATCCGGAATCAGTTTCTGATTAAGTAATCGAATGATTAAAATTTTTTAAAGAGAATCCATTATATAACCTATAGTGTTATAAATGCATTTCATAAAAAAAACGTTGAAAAACTCTTGAATATAATTTCTAACAGCAAAAAGGACTAGTAAAATCTCATTTTTCAAAGAACCTCTAGAATGAACTCTTTATTGTGGGGTGGTAGGTGGAGGCAAGGTCTTGTCAGGTACTTATTATGATCATAAACAGGTAAGTACAATCATCCGAGGCTGTTTCAAGTTTTCGGAGAATTTCTCCAACTCTGAGTTTCGTGTTGTTTTCATAGAAAAATGCGGAATAAAGCAAGTGAAATTATATTATAAACTGATCGACAGATCAATATTCAACTTGTTATTTTTTTACTAACGTTACAATACAGAACATTCATCACAGCCAATCTTGATATCCAATATTTCATAATGAAAAAAAAAATATTGGCAACACTGTTCAAAGTTGAGCAGTGCTGCGGGTCAAATCGTTCATTCGTGTATTATAAGATCAAGTTATTGTGAAAAACGATTTGCTTTCTGTACGAAATACGGGTTTTTTCTGAAATTTCATGTGTATTGTATATACCCGCTAGCACATAGGCGTCAAATAATAATTATTGAAGATTATTCACTTCTGTTATGCCTTCTACTTTGCCAATAGTTGTGTAAAATTTTTTTCTCCGAAACTGGCCTATTAGGTTTGTAGCTCTGATTTTATGAACTGGAGAAAACCCTGTTGTTAATAATAATACGTGCTCGTTTTGTTGATATGTTTGAAATTTTATATTAGTTTCCATATCAGCTATAATATTTTTATTGATTACCTACCGACTTTTTTCAAAAAGGAAGGCCTTCACTGATTACCAAAGCAAAAATAAGGGGACTCATTAGCAAGTCAAGAAAATGTTATCTAGAATCAATGAGAAGTGAAAACTCAAACTTAATTCCACAAATGTTCAGAAAATGAACAACAATGGTAGATTACGGGAGAAAAGCAACTAGGTACTTTCCTGGGTAATGATCAATAATGGTGGATTACGGGAGAAAAGCAAATATAGGTACTTTCCTGGGTAATGCGTCACAAAACATTGAATAATTATATAAGCAATCTATGTGCATCGATTCGTATAAACGAATAACTACCTACTGATGCAAGTGTTAAAAAGACTTCTTAGAAAAATCCAGGAATGGGCGTGTACACTTTAGTAGAACTTTTAACTCGAACCATGTTTATAATGATCCTTTTATACATAAATAATGATTGACGACATAATTCGATCGAAAAATTAACTGGAATGTTTTATTTTTGGACATAAATAATAGTACCTTCTGAAAACGGACCCTCTTATGACGAAGAAACCTCATATCGCCATAGTTAAAAGAAAATACCGAACGCCCGACGGAGACTGAGGCAACTGATATTTTAATTCTTTCAACTGTGATCTTGCGCTAATTCACTCAGTCAGAAATCATGTATCATTCATCTCCGCCTGGAAAAGTCTTGTTTCAGTATTAGGGTTTTGACGTCACTTCATCTCCTCGTTTTCAGAGGTCCGAAAAATCGGGGATTTCAATAATTTTTTATAAAACGTAGGAAGCTCACAGCAAGAAACGGTTTGCGGTGGTGAGCTAGTTTGGATGAGTTCTATCGAATTATGGAATAATTTTTTTCTCCGATCGGCAGCAAATATTGATTTTGCTGACACATATCAATCAGCAAAGTATTACTTTCCCTGCCTAGGCAGCAAAGTGGGTACTTTGCTGCCTAGGCAGCAAAGTGGTTACTTTGCTGATTGATATGTATCAGCAAAATTAATAATCCATAAATCGTTTACAATTTCCTTCATATTCCATCCGAGGCTTCTCCGGCAACAAATTCAACTCTATATTTTTTGCCACCTCCCTTATTTCTGGAGGTGTAAGTACTTCCAGGTCGCTATCACTGTCCATCAAGTGTTCATTATATAATAATTTAAATATACCGATATTTTTTCGCACAACTGTTAGAATTCTCATGAATTGTCAAACTATAATTATTATCATGGACAACTGCGATTTCTATCAAATTTCATTTTAATTGAACACTACAGGAAAAATAAAGAGATTGTGGGAATTGTAATAATTTGCAATTACAATATCCTTCTATATCATTATGAACAATCGGAGAAAAAATTATATGTTCAACTCGGCAGCAAAGTAGATTGACTGCCTTAGCTGGATTCCTAGCCTCGCTACGCTCGGCTATGAATTCAGCCTCGGCAGTCAATCTACTATTTTGCTGCCTAGTTAAACAAATAACTATTTTTGTGATATAAGCCCATTCATAGGACATGAATCGTAAGAACATGGCAATTATAAATTTCTCGTATTTTGTATTTTATGCACTCCAGGAGTGGAAAAGCTAATAATGAAATAATCAAGCAAATAATGAAAGATAATATAGGTACTCTCCTACTCGTAGCGGTAGGTTACCTACACTATGTAGTTTCAAAATGACAACTTTGCTGACTGAAGGATGGAGAAGTTATATGCCTTGAAAACGTAGCTATGACGTTTGAGAAAAATTGCCATTATCTACTTTTAATCATCGAGGGAATAAAGGTGCCACTTTTGTCGCTCACATGAGGGCTTAAAATTAAAAGTACTCATTCGTTTATTCCCTCAACATCATAAACAGTATGTTATCAACTTCTTTCCGAACATTACCAAAGATTAATCGGCATTGAAATGATTCAAATTTTCAGGGACTGAAGACGAAAGGAAAATCAGGAAATTTGTGCATAACCCTCTAGGTGAGAAACAAACAAGCAAATAATTTCTATTACCTGCTATATTATCGAATACGAGGAATTCAACGCATACATACAAAATCGCAAATAAATAAGTAAACAGATAACAATGACAACATAACCTCAATAATGCTATCAGTATCAGTAAGGATTGGTGACGTAAGATTTCATTAATTCAAGTCTTAGAAAAAATTAAAACAATCGATTCCGAAACTTTTCAAGTTAGATTTCAGTTTCATTCTATCAATTTCCAGATTCAACTTTGGGTATGAAGCCTTCTTGGTTCAACCCTTTAGATGTTACCCTTAGAATCTCAAATAGAAAAGGTGGTCAAAAAACACATCCAAAAATGATAAAATAAGGGAATCTACCCCTCCTAATAGGGGGTTGAACCATCAGGAATAAAAATATGCAATTGAAGTGTCTCCCTCGAAAATTAAAATGACCTGCCTTTTCGATTTTTTATATTATTTACTGAAAGGGAGATATTAAGGGTATTTTTTCTAATTCACACGGCAGTTTTTGGAAACTGCTCAACAGGAAATGATATATAAATGATAAACTAGAGTACCGTCGAGAAGAGAATTGAACGCGCTTCAAAATGATGTACCACTTGACCCCCTCCCCTTTTTTATTTGGGATTCTAAGGGTAACATCTACTCCTCCTAGGGAGTTGAACCAAGATGGCTAGGAATATTCATTCTGAGTATACCCCTCGAAAATACAATTTACCTCTCTCTTCGACTCCTCATATACTGGAAGGAAGATATATTGAGGGTGGTTAGTTTTCAAAATGTAAATGATAACGGTAACGTCACCCATTTATGGCAAGCTTCATTAGAAAAACACGAGGAATCTCTAGCTGTCAAGTTAGACATATCGAAAGCATTTGACCGTGTTTGGCACGAAGGACTCCTCTACAAACCATCATCATACGGTTTACCACCTCAGCTATGCCATCTCTTATCGAGTTTTCTTTCAGGCAGATCGCTTCATGTGGTGGTGAAAGGTTACCATTGGCATCAATTCCGGCGTTCCACAAGGATCAATTTCGGCACCAACATCATTCCTTCTTCATATCAATGATCTGTTGGGACTAACAACTTGCCCCATCCACAGCTTTGCAGATGATAGTATACCCTCCATACTGCGTTCTCTTCCAGAATTCCCATTTCTTCCCAGGAAACTAAGAACTCACTGCGCAGGCAGGTCAATGCTGTCAATGAAGACCTTGCTGAAATCACAGCCTGGGGAACCAACAACCTAGTTGAATTCAACGCCACCAAAACTCAAGCCTGTATTTTCTCTAGAAAGGCGGAACTCAGTATGCCCGACATTGTAATGTCTGGCACCACCATCCTCACCAAGCCCACCATATCTATGCTCGGTATTTCCATCAGCAACACTCTTTCATGGGATAATCATGTCAGATCCATCGCAAAAGCTGCTTCACAAAAACTCGGATTCTTGTTCCGTGCGAAAAGCTACTTTACACCTCAACAGCTTCTAATGATCTACAAACGCCAGATACGGCTTGTTCCAGAATACTGTTTCCACATATGGGGTTCAGCACCAAAACATACGCTGATGCTCTTAGATTCCATCCAGAGAAGAGCCATCCGCCTGGTGGGTGACGCCACACTCACTCACTCTTTGACATCATTGGAAAACCTTTCACTTTTCTACCGATACTTCCACGGAAATGTTCTTCGGAAATCTCTGCTATCATCCCTTCACTAGCAATACCAATCAGACGAACTAGACAAGCGCAGTCAGCACATCCTTTCGTTGTCAACTTCGAAAGATGTCGAACAGCACTTTATCAAGATTCCTTCATTCAGTGAACGGCTATAGGCTCTGGAATTCATTGCCTGAGGAAGTATTCCCAACAACATATAATCTCCAAAAGTTCGAAAAAAAATCCAATACCTACCTCCTATCCCTATCCTCCCTAGGAACGCACGATGTTCTTTGAACATTATAGGGATTCCCTTTCTTGCGCTCCAAGTAATAATCATTTGGGAATGTTCGTCGCAGTTCCAGTCAAACCGCAGAAATATCTTCGAAGGAATAAACGTTGAATTTGAATTTGGGTGACCCAGTAGAGAAAAGAATGATTGTCTGAATTCTATTTTTTTTAGGATAATCGAGTTTTTTATTCTCTATGGTTCGTAAATATGTTATAACTCGAGCGAGCAATCTCAGAGTCAATAAACCATGCAAATAGGTACTCAACTACATAATATATAAAAAATAATCTACCTATATTGTTTTCTGAACTTGATAAAGGACCCCGCACATTTAGTACGGAAAATGGCTTTCCGCTAATTTTCCTAAAAATTCAACATGTTTCAGATATTAGCGTCCTTATTACACAGTCCAATTCACAGATCGATCCTATGACCAGTTTTCGAGCTACAGGGTGTCATTTGATTTTGGCTGTTCAGAATATTTCGCATCGATTTGAATTATGTGCTCTAAGTTGTGATAAATCTTCAGGAAAAATAAACGCTCCACGTCTAATTTCTACCTCATGAATCCCTCTATTCGAATAGATAATAATATCACATACATTTCATCATGACGAGGTAATATTCATGGGAATAGACAAATATTGAAAATATCAGAATTTCGATTTTTATGCAATCACTGAAAACTTGAAAACAAACAAACAAATCAATTCTAAGCTTTCAAATTGTCATCACCCTATATATGGCAAACCGGACATTCGATCCATATTGTGTGTTAAATAATTGGCCGATTCTAGCCGTTTGTTTTCAAGTTTTCAGTGATTGAGTAGAAATCGAAATTCTGATATTTTCAATATTTGTCTATTCCCATGAATATTACCTTGTCATAATGGAATGCATTACCTTGTATGTGATATTATTATCTATTCGAATAGAGGGATTCATGAGGTAGAAATTAGACGTGGAGCGTTTATTTTTCCTGAAGATTAATACGACTTAGAGCACATAATTCAAATCGATGAGAAATATTCTTAACAGCCAAAATCAAATGATTGACACCCTGTAGCTCGAAAACTGGTCATAGGATTGATCTGTAAATTGGACTGTGTAATAAGGACGCTAATATCTTAAACATATCAAATTTTCAGAAAATTTAGCCGAAAGCCATTTTCCGTACCTAATGTGCGGAGTAACCTGGGTTCAATCCTCGCCAGGATCAACTATTTTTCAAGTTTCTATTCCGTTTTCTCAAGTGATTTCCCGAAAAATATACTTTCTAGGAAGAAAGTTCATCTATGCCGTCTCAGGTTAGATTTTTTTGGAAAAGTTGTCGCCTCTTTTACGGTTATGCAGGGAGGATATTTTCCTTCCTGATATTCGATATATCTATGTGCATACGTCAAAAGAGGAAACAACTTTCCACTGAAACGAAATGAAATTACATCCCGAATTTCGTTCCATATCAAAATATATATCTTATCCTTGAATATTTACACTAATGTGAATACTCAATGATCTTATTGAATTGGTTGAATTGATACATCATTCGCTGAAGTCGCTGGGGATTTATATCGATGTATATATAGGTATAATATACTGCGTTCATTTAAATAGTGTGAGAACTGCAAAAGGTACTACAGGTTTTAAGCGAGCCTTGATTATATGAATACTCAATGATGCGAGGCATTTTATATGTACATATACTAGGTGTCCCAATATCTACAGGTACAGATTTACCCGAAACGACAAACTTGATATATAGAGAGTGATCCTTAAGTAATGGGCGTGAACACCTTAGTAGAACTTTCAACTCAAACCATGTTTATAATGATCCTTTTATACATAAATAATGATTGATGACATAATTCGATCGAAAAATTAACTGGAATGTTTTATTTTTGGACATAAATAATAGTACCTTCTGAAAACGGACCTTCTTATGACGTAGAAACCTCATCTCGCTATAGTCAAAAGAAAATACCAAACGCCCGACGGAGACTGAGGCAACTGATATATTAATTCTTTCAACTATGATCTCGCGTTGATTCACTCTGTCAGAAATCATGTATCATTCATCTCTGTCTGGAATAATCTTGTTTCAGTATCAGGGTTTTGACGTCACATCATCGCCTCGTTTTCAGAGGTCCGAAAAATCGGGGATTTCAATAATTGTTTACAAAACGTAGGGAGCTCACAGCAAGAAACGGTTTGCGGTGGTGAGCTAGTTTGGGTGAATTCTATCGAATTATGAAATAAAAATTTTTCTGCAACCGACACAAAAGTCGTCCATTTTGATACCAAAATTAGCTCTTAAATTGACGTTTCTATTACTGACACAAAAATTGATATGTTGCTAGGCAACATATTTAGTTCCTAGGAGCTAAAGTTGAATTTTAGTTCCTAGGAGCTAAAGTTGAACTTTAGCTCCTAGGAACTAAAAAGGATGTACTGGAAGTCATCAAGAATAAACAACATTGTGACGGTTGGTTATTTGGTTTGAGACGCATACCTGATTTGTTTCCGATTTCAGCAGATTTTGCATTTCATACCCATGCTGGAGATATAAATACACCTTATTATAGTTTAGTATTGGAATTATAAACATCTTAGTTAGGTATTTTTGTTTTGATCACCACACGGATTATTTGTCAATATTTGTTGCATTGCATACATATGGCACGTCATTGGTGGTTACTTCACATGTTTATTTGAGTTAATTGTTTCGGTTGCAGAAAAAATAGCATGTTTCATTCGGATCAAAAGTGACTTTGTTCGACTCGCAAATTTTGCTTTCGCTCGGCTTCGCTAAACGCTCCGCCTCGCAAATGCAAAATTCGCTTGTCAAACAAAGTGTCACTTTTGATCCTAATAAAACAATCTACTATTTTTGTGATATAAGCCCATTGTAGGTAAATAAATATAGGAGTATGACAGATTTTTTACTTCAAAATCTTAGCTTTCCTTGATAAAATACTGCTATAATATCGCCTCTAATCTCGAAAACTGTTTAGTTTTGGGAATAATAACAAGTATAATTCATTTTTGTTATCATATCACGATGTGTTTTCAATATTATTTCAGTAAAAAACATGACACCAACCTGAATAACAAAGAAATTAGGTGCATAATCATATGTCATGAAAGTATAGCTTATGTGGCGCTTTCTAGAAAAACATTGAAGTATAGGTATATCAAACTATAATTTCTCATGCCCAGGAACCCTCAGTTTCGAATATTTGATGTATCCATATTCAAAAATGTCGAAAAATAAATCAAAAATCTCAACGTCAACACTGTGTGTCTCTCTTATTAGCTGAATTTTATAAAGGCACGTTGACTGCTCATATCATGATGATTTTGAGTCAAAACTCACCACATTTCTATGTAGTACCATTTTGGAAGGAGTTTCAGTCAAACAGCAGAAACGTCATTATCATTATCATCGAAGGTGTACACGGGTCGAACTAACTTGAATTTGGGTGACCCAGTAAAGAAAAGAATTATTGTCTGAATTTCAATTTTTTACGATAATGAGGTTTTTTTATTTGCTATGGTTTGTAAATATTACACAACTCAAGCAATCTTCGTGTCAATAAACAAAGCAAATAGGTACTTAACTTCATATGAAAGGTAATCTATTATTTTCTGAACTTGACAACTTTGCAGATTGATTGAACTGATTCATGTTTTTTGAAATTAACTAAGGAAATGTTGAACTAAAGCCACTTTTCAGTGATATCACTTATTTTTATTTCACATATGATTTCATATAATGTGAATCAATGGATCAACTTCATGTTATCAAGATATTTCTTTATGAATCTTAGGAAAATTATTCTCAATGATGATGGAACCTATGTAGTTGTAGCCGGCCATCTTGAAAAATGAACCATAAATGACCTTTCTGTACCACTACTTACAACATTTCAAGAAGCGTTATGGAATATTCGCGAAGAACAATGAAAATTCCGCACTTCTCTTGACTTTTCGTTCATAAATTCAAAAAGTTCATAGTAGCGTAAAAACCGCTAACTGAAATACAGGCCACTCCTGCGAAAATGCTCTCACAACTGATTTGAGAACTACTGATGGTTTGATTTCTCGTTTTGTGAGATAATATGGTATTCATTTTAGTGAATTTTTCCAAATTATGCTCTGATAATTGAACATTCTCTATCCGTCTAAAATATTTTCATCGATACAGTGATGCAACTTCTATCAGAAACAACTAGCAACTTTGTTATTTCAAATGGAACGCCCTGCATTTCATTGCATTTTCTGATTCTTCCAGAAGAGCTGATTTCATCGATGTATCACACTTGGGGTCTAGCAGGAATGATTACAGAGATATAAGGTGTTCAAAATCGAGATTTTTCAATATTAGGATTTTTTTGTATCGATACTATTCATTATCGATCAAAACGGCTTACATGTCCCTATCCTAACTTTTGATTCACTATCTACTGGAAGTTAATTGGAAAATATGCAGGGTGCTTCAAGATTCAGAATTCTGATCACCCTGTATCTGTATTAAATGTCAGTAGATAGTGAAACGGGAGTCAAGATATGGACATGTAAGCCGTTTTGATCAATAATGAATAGTTTCCACACGAAAAAATCCTAAAATTGAAAAATCTCGATTTTGAACACCCTATATCTCCGTAATAATTCCTGCTAGACCCCAAGTGTGATGCATTGATGAAATCATCCTACACAAATGTGCGAGAATTGATATTGTAGTAAATTTCACGCTCTACAAAAAAGTATGGAAATATTTTTGACGTAAGACGGAAGAAAAAAAAATTGGAGAAAACGGAAAAAGGTCAAAAATGTTGCAGTTTGCATCAACCTCCTCTTTTCACACAGGGTCCTCGAGGTCCAAAACTGGAGAAAACATCAATAAAGTATCCCAGAGTTTCATTAACTTCCGACTTTATTCCACGTAACCCCACTCTATCCAACTTGCCGACTGGCCTAGAATTTGTCATAATTTGAACTCAGAATGAGAGATTTTATGATTTGGGTTGATTTTTGAGACAAATATCGGCAAAGTTAATGATCCCACTAGGTGACTAGGAACATCATTAGAAGTGAAGTTGTAGCAAATCTATATCTAGCTTTTTCTTCATTCTAATTCAAATCGACACTCATTGAGATCTAAATGGTTCAGTCATAAGTTACAAAAACTTAGAATGAGAAAATTTGATTCGGTTGATTCAATTTAAACCCTTTCCATGTATCGAAAAGAAATACGTAGACCCTGAATATACACTATACTTTTGAGGTGAGAGTATATATAGGGTGTCCGAGAAAAGAGTGCAATAAATTCTGAAGGATCAACTTAGTGTGAATACTCATACTTATATATGAATACTTATAAAAAAATGCATCTATGAGCCGTGAGAGAGCACTGAAGAATAATTCAATTTTCAGATTCTCTTGTGGAAATCAAAATCTTAGAGAGAAAATGTTCTGAAATTCGTTAAGGTTAGGTTAACTTACAACCGTGAATGTATGGATGAGATGTCATACCAATTTGACCAATATTACAGTTATATTCGCATCCTCTTTGGAGAAAATGGATATAACTTTTTTTGAGTACGACACTGACCACATTTTGATATTTCAATGAATGACGAAATCAATTATCTAACTTATTCTTCCTAATTGCATGCAGCTTTTGTTTTATTCTTCTTGTTTTTCGGGATCTCTCACCAAATTAATATCTATGCTTGTCCATGTGACATATTATGTACACCTACACTAGGTTACACTAACCATGCACTAGCACCGATATGTATTGTTCTGTGCCTGGTGCTCTGACTTCCGTGATCTGTGATAAAGATGATTAATAAACCAGTTATCATCCAGCAGTCTTTGAATTCAGACGTCCCGTCTCCAACACTCTCCCAAGTCCACACCACATGGCGCAGTCAGGTTAGAAACTAGACAAAAAATTCCGCCATCTTAAAATATTTTGGCGAATTTGTACTCCCAAGCAAATAGAAGACCCAATCGAAAGGAAAACGAGAAACTAAGATATCAAAATGGATTTTAGAGGCGTCCCACCCATGAAAATGAACGGTAATGTAGCAGAAAACTGGAAATTTTGGAAACAGCGATTTCAAACGTACCTGCTAGCGACAGAAATCTCGAAAAAAGAAGAAATTACCCAATGTGCTCAGCTATTAACGTTAATCGGCGACGAAGGTATGCGTATATTCAATACTTTCACTATGCTGCCAGATGAAAAGGATAAAATAAATCCATTACTTGCGAAGTTCGAGAGTCACTTCAGTCCCAGAAATAATTTAACTTACCAAAGACATAAATTTCTAACATGTAAACAGCAAGAAGGAGAATCCATTGAACAATATGTAACAGAATTGAAAAATTTAGCTAATTCTTGTGAACTGGGACTCTTACGAGACTCCTTAACAAGGGACATTCTTATATGTGGACTTAAGTCAGAAACACTTAGGGAGAAGCTACTTCAAGAAGATAATCAGCCTCTAGAGGAAGCAATTAGGCTATGCATCAATATGGAGAAAACAAGGGAACGAAATCGAGAAATTACCACCAATAATAGAGAGAATATACAAGTAGAGGAGATAACGAGGAACTTCAGACCCAAGTATAAGGATAAAAGGGGAATTCCAAGAAAATATGAGGCATCCAGAAGCAACTATCCAAGCAAATATACTACAAGTTACAGCAAGACCAATGAAAGAAGCTGCCGGAAGTGTGGAAACTGTCATGGTTATGGAAAATGCCCAGCCCATGGACGACAATGTTCCAAATGTGGAAACATGAATCACTTTTCTGGAATGTGTAAATTCAAAAATGGCAGTAACAATTCAAATTATAATAAAAATAAAGTAACTTTTAAAAATATTAATACTCTAGAGAATGAATATGAAGATAGTAATGATGACATGCAACCTTTTGTAAACTCCATAGAAAATAGTTTAAATGAAACTAATGATTTTCTCTTTATAGGTAGCATTGAAACGGGGACAGTTTGCAACGTTGAGATGGAGTCATGGGTTGCTGCAGTAGAAATAAATGGTCAGAAGGTAGAAATGAAGCTGGATAGTGGAGCCATAGCCAATGTCATGCCTGTAAGTGTATTTCAAAAAATAAAACTTGATTTCAACAATTTAAATCAAAGTACCATGAAGCTGAGGTCATATACAGGAGATCTTTTGCCAATAATTGGAGAATGCAATTTAGAATGCAGATATAATAATTATACTGGAAAATTCTTATTTCACATTGTTGATATGAATAGTTGTTGCATTTTAGGCCTTCAAGCTTGTGTTAAACTAGGTATGATTCGAAGAATAGATAATGTTCAAGAAGTAGAAAACTTCTCTGTTGAAAATATCCAGTATTTAATAAATAAATATGAACATCTATTCAAAGGAATAGGGTGTCTGGAAAAACCATACCATATTGAATTAAAAGAAAATGCAAAACCTATAATAAACTATGCTAGAAAAGTACCATTTGCAGTTAAAGATAAATTCAAAGAAAGTTTGAATGAACTTCAGAAAGAAAAAATAATTGTTAAAGATGATAACAGTGCGGATTGGGTAAATCCAGTTGTTTTGGTCATGAAACCTGATAAAAAATCAATTAGAATTTGTTTAGATCCCAAATTTCTGAACCAGGCTATTAAAAGACACTACTTTCAAATTCCAACTATAGAAGACTTGACAAGCAAATTAACAGGTTCAAAAATATTCAGCACATTAGATGCAACACAAGGATTTTTGCAGATCAAGTTGGATTTTCAAAGCTCTAAACTTTGCACTTTTGCAACCCCATTTGGAAGATACCGATTTTTAAGGTTACCTTATGGTCTGATCAGTTCATCTGAAGTATTCCAAGAGCGTATGACTGAAATCTTTGGTGACATAGAAGGTTGCAGTGTTTACATAGATGATATAATAGTGTATTCAAAAACTGTAAAAGAACATGAGAAATTGTTAGAACTAATTTTTAAAAGAGCAGAACAATTCAACATTAGATTCAACAAAAATAAATGCAAATTTGGTTTAAAAGAAGTCAGATATATGGGTCACAAAATATCTGAAAAAGGTTTAACAGTTGATGATTCAAAAATAGAGGCCATAAAAAATATGCCCCCTCCAAAAAACTTGAATGATTTGCAAAAATTCCTTGGACTAGTAAATTATGTAGGTAAATTTGTAAAAAATCTTTCAGAAAAGACATCAACATTAAGAATATTATTGAAAAAAGGAGTTGAATTCATTTGGGACAAAGATCAAATAGAAACTTTCAATAATTTGAAAAAGTTGATATGTCAAACACCATGCTTAAGATTTTTTGATCCAAATGAAGAAATCACGATCTCTGTAGACGCATCTCAGAACGGGATGGGTGCATCACTTTTTCAAAATGGCATACCTTGTGCTCATGCATCTAGGGCTCTAACAGAAGCGCAAAAAAGATATGCACAGTGTGAAAAAGAACTATTAGCCATATGGTTTGGATGCGTGAAATACCATCAGTATGTATTTGCAAAAAAGTTCATAGTTGAAAGCGATCACAAACCATTAATATCAATAATCAAAAAGCCAATCAATGATTGTCCTGCTCGCTTGCAAAGAATGTTAATTCAACTTAGAAAATATGAATTTGAGTTAGTATATAAACCAGGAAAACATTTGATTGTGGCTGACACATTATCCAGAATATATGAAAAGAAATGCTTTGAAGAAAATATCGATCTGGAACTAGATGCTCAAATATGCTTAATTGCAAATAACTTGAATGTAACACAAGAAAAAAGAAATCAAATAATAAACTTCACAAAACTAGATCCAGATTTGATAACGCTAAAAAATCAAGTTATTAAAGGATGGCCAAACAAAATACAAGACGTGCCAGATAACATCAAATTCTATTATAGATTCAGATCTGAAATTACAATTGCAGATGATCTCTTGTATAGGGGCACTAAGCTCATAGTACCACAAGCTATAAGAAAAGAAATATTACAAAAACTCCATATAGGCCATTCAGGCATTAATAAATGTATAAGCACTGCCAACAGTTCATTTTACTGGCCTTTCATGAACAAACAAATTCAGGACATGATACTGACTTGTGAAAACTGTCAACAGTTTAGAAAAACCAATTGTGCGGAACCTATGATTCCTCATGACGTTGTAAAGCTGCCTTGGTTCAAGGTTGCTTCTGATATATTTCATTTCGATGGCCAATCATTTCTAATAGTAGTAGATTATTATTCGAAGTTTTTTGAAATTTCAAACCTGAATAAGGATCTGACAAGCGAAAATGTAATTTTAAAGCTTAAATCAATATTTGCTAGACAAGGAATTCCTAGAATTCTAATAACAGATAATGGACCAGAATATAGTAGTTTACTATTCAAAAAATTTACTAAGAAATGGGAATTTGAACACAAAACGTCATCTCCAAGATATCCTCAGTCCAACGGGGAAGTAGAAAGAACTATTCAAACAATAAAAGCAACTTTAAAAAAATGCAAAGCTAGCAACTCCGATCCTTATTTAGCATTACTAGCATTACGTAACACACCTTTGACTTATGGACATAATTCGCCAGCTAATATTTTAAGTAATAGAAACTTGAGAGATTTGTTACCAAAAAGTCAATCTAATTATGAACCAACACTTTTCAATAAAGTGAAACACGACGAACTGATTGAAAAATCAAAATCTAAACAAAAAGGTTATTTTGACAAAAGAGGTGTAAAAACTTTGCCTGACATAGAAATTGACTCAAATGTACTAATTCAAGAGACATTGAAAAGTCCTTGGAAAAAAGGGATAGTATTAAGTAAAGTAGGGATAAGATCTTATGAAATAAAACTGGAAAATGGTTCAATAATAATAAGAAATAGAAGATTTATAACACCATACAAACGAGATATTATTAAACCATCTTGCAAGAATTTAGAAGTAAGAGAGTATGATTGTAATAGTTCTAAAAATTATGTATACTTGAATGTAGAAAGTGAGAATGATCATCAGAATCTAAATGATAATCAAAATATGAATGTGGAAGATTCTGATAATGCTGACAGCAGTTTTCAAAGTATAAAGTATGATAATTCAGAGCATAATACAGATTATGCATCAGAAAATCACACAGATTCAAATTCACAAAATAATTCCACTCTTAGCACTGATAGCAGTACAGAGGAAGAAAACATATCAGAATGTTTCAATAATACAGTAACTAGAACTACAAAGTCAGGCAGAATTGTTAGAAATCCGAAAAAATTTCAAAATTTTTACACTTTCAAGTAGAGGTAAACAGTAGACATTAAATGAAGCTAGACACAATCCATAAGAGGGGAAAGAGCTAGGGATATAGGATTAGGATGCTGGATAAGATAACTATGTATGTGATTTAAATGTAAAATGTCCATCGTCATATTATCAATAAACTATGTAATAATTTCAATAAGTAAAATGTACAACATCAAAATATTATGTAAAAATTGTATTATATAAACAATGATGTAAACATGAAAGGGGGAGATGTGACATATTATGTACACCTACACTAGGTTACACTAACCATGCACTAGCACCGATATGTATTGTTCTGTGCCTGGTGCTCTGACTTCCGTGATCTGTGATAAAGATGATTAATAAACCAGTTATCATCCAGCAGTCTTTGAATTCAGACGTCCCGTCTCCAACACTCTCCCAAGTCCACACCACAGTCCATACTTTCATTCAATTCCATATCTCAAGTTGGTTTCATAGTTTCTGTCACATTTATGTTGAGTTATTGAAAAAAGGAGACGATTGCAAGTTATGAAGGCAGTTTAGAACGAATCAATCAAAAATCCGATTTTCTGATGTTTTTAGGTTTTGCAAACCATTTATAGACGAGGAAATTCCACTTTTTGTTAAAAAACCTAGAAAACCCAAGAGAGACGAACGACGAATTCTCATTTAGACCCTTTTTAGACTCACTTTGAATACATATACATATATTATAGCTTTAATGCCTCAATCGACGCTTCTAATAATTTGTTTCCTCAGACACCCTATGTATTAGAATGATAAATAAAAATAGGCACAATTGTGTCAATTTCTGAAAGTTATTAAAAGTAGCTTATGTCTCATGTTCTGTAAAAAATCAAAATCGAAAATCGATTTAATGCCTCGTCACTCACCAAAAAAATAATCTGGATAAAATGTTCGCCTTGATTTCTGGAGATGGATTCAAGTGTTTTTTGTTGGAATCCATGCTTGCGAATTATTTCCAAGTCACCTACTTCATAGTATCGAACGGTGGACGTGTTACGCACCTCTTACTCATTTATTTCCTGAGAATACTGGCTCAAGCTAGTCGCGAAATGACTGATAGCGTGTTTACAAAATAGTATCGTGAACAGCGTTGCCATATTTCGACGCAAAAAGTATCCAGAAAAAAAAAGATAACAAAATATTTAGCCTGTGGTGAGTCCAACAACCTTACGTATTCTCATTAACAAATACATTATTCACAATGAATAATGTAAGGAAACTTGTGTGTTGTATGTGTGCCACGCATTACAAAAGTTGAGATTGGCATTTTTTTCAATGAACAAGCTTTGGCTCAATAAAATATCAAAATGTAGGTATCCTGTTTATAATCATTCACTCGCGACTCACATCAGGTATCGAATAATAATAATTTTTAGAGAAATATTTTACCTTTTTTATCCAATATGAGTAGGCTTCGAAAATATATTTTTTTATTTCAACAGTAACGCCAGCGAGTGTTTTTTTTTTCAAATGACCCTATGAAACATACCTACCTATATGTTGTTTTAATTTTTTTTATCTAGATTTTTTTGAGAATACATTGAGTGATGTAAAACAAGTCGATGTTTGAACAAAATCAGTTGAAATAAAAAATAAATGATCAGTTGACAAAAAATAGATATTTCTTTGAAATTGTGGGATGCTTCCGAGGATGCATCATTGAATATGACAATAAATAACACTGAAATGAGAGTCAGTATTTCATTCGGGAAATATTTCAACACCACATGTGATTTTAAAGTGTGCTGTGGAAAAAATTTAGATATTCAATTATATACGGTGTCGAAATAACTGACAAATAAAACATTGACGTTTATTCCATTGACATCTAATGTAATGAAAATATCTATTACTTGTCAATAGAGCCTTCATCATTTATGTTAACTAATTTTGTCCAAAATTTAACTTGGCATACATTATTGTATTCAGAGAAAACGATCAAACAGAAAAGAGGTGGAAAAACATGGTGCCATTTGACAAATAAAATGTACAGTCGCTGACTTTACAGTTGAAATTAGGAAAAAAAAAATGACCAGGCCTGTATATACTCATACTATTTCAATTCCACCAATCTTGCTTTTGATGATGCCTGGAGACATCTACCGTTTCATGGTTGAACTTATAGAGAAACGATGAATTGACCATATTGCTGTAAGTAGCCACTTACCTTAATTATAAATGTGCCCAAAATTTTTCCCCTTTTGATTCGAATAAATGGTGATAATCAGCCTCTAATGAGTTGAAAACATACTGAGTACATTTTCAATAGTTGATGTAGCACCTGAGATACCTGATTCCGTATCAATATCTATGTACTCTGACTTATTCATCACCAGCCCACAAATATGTTGATGTACTCAAGGATGTAAAACCAGAGCTGACATGATAATTTTTAGAAATTTTGAGGTTCCTAAAATCATAGATCCCTGGAAGTATTATCTATTTCACATAATGTTCACATAGACATAGGTACACTGTAGCAAAAAATATCGCGAATATAGAAAGCAATATGTCAGTGCTTCTAGGAAAAAAATGAGCTGTCATCTATATATGATATGACTAAATCGTAATCAATTGTCGTAATTTAAAACTGACAACATTGTATTATACTATTATACACATTCGTATATCTATGTATTATGCTGATTAGTTTTATACTCTCTTGATGAACAATTCTGAAAGTCGGTTTCCATGATAAGAAAATAAGAATTTGGAATTTTAAGTTGAAAATCTGTATATTACTTGATAACCCCATTTCTGCTGACGAACTGATCAAATTCATAGCAGGTAGCCTCATAGTGCCTTTTATGTATTACCTACCTATGTACTTAGTCTTTACTTTTTGATTAGAATATTAAGTATTAAAAAACTATATGTAGTAATATTCTTGTTATTGAGGGTATATACTATGTACCTAAACGGCAAAAAATACACTGTTCACTGGTACTCAAAAAACATTGAATGTTCACCTATTATTTCGTGAAATATTTTGAATAGGAATGATAGAAAGAATGTACAGTGTTTTTGAAGTAATTCACGATATTTGACAACAGCGCATAGTCAAAGTATTCTGATAATCAGGAACTGCAGTTTTATCGCTAGAAGAATATCCAAATGTGATGCAACTCAGAACACTAGTGAATAAAGAATTTTACTCAAAAACATATATTTGGTCTTTTCTGAATTGAATTTTATTATTTATCGACTGAGTTAGATTAAATCGACACAATAGCCTGAAAGACCTACTACCTACCTAAACCAGATCTTATGTTAATTTTCCTAACCAGCATGCACATGTCTGCAAGATATCAACCATCTAGCATTTGTTCCATGTTGAAAGAACGCCAACTTGGTGAAGTTGAGTACCTACCTATATCTACATTTCATGATGACTCCATTTTTCTTCAAGACCATCAAGATTCAGTCGATCCATTTGTTATTTGATTGGAAAACCTCGAATTAAACAAGTATCTTTATACTATACAGACGTAGTAAATGCCTTACCTATATTGCAGCTGATGAGTTACTCAAGATAACTAGGGATTCAACTTATGTAAGTAAGTGACGAAAAAAAAAAAGACGATCAATGAAAAATATTTAATAATCATATGTCTACAATCTATCTAAAGAAGTGAGTACATTGTAAGTTTCAGGGTGTCAAGGTAAAGATTACATACAAGGTTTTAGTGCTGTTCGCGTTTCCTTACAAACTATTCAAACATCGCGGAAAAAACATTTGGACACCCTATATCTCATTACTCTTATAGAAGGTAAACAAACACTCGTAATACTTATAAGTTTCAATTCTGAACAATCTTTAAGAAATCGTTCCTATTGAATTCGTCAAATATGCCTTTTAGCTTTGAATGAATTTGAATAAATTTCAAACAGTAGATTCAACAACAATAGTACGAACTGGCTGTTGGACGTCACAATAACAAGAAGTGTCATATTATTTCAATAACATTATGTATAATCTTCAGACTCATCAAATACTTTTCAATCTTCTAACTTGTATGCAATTTTTGCTATCTGTCTTAATTGGGCCTCCATAACTGGTCCAGTTTTTTCCACCATCTTTGTGAAATATCCACCGGGAAGCTGCAAAAGCCTGTGGGGCGATTCAAACTCCACTGCTTTACCAGAATCCATCACAAGCACCTTATCACTATCCATGATAGTATTCAACCTATGGGCTATAGTCAGTACTGTGCAATCCTTGAAATTCTCTCTGATAGTATTTTGAATCAAAGCATCAGTGCTGAAAATGCAAAAGTCAACCAAACGCAGATGGGGATATGCATGGAATAACTTACTGCGGATCTACGTTCGCTGTAGCTTCATCCATTACCAGAACCTTATTGTTCCTAATGATCGCCCTGGCAAGGCAAACTAGCTGTCTCTGTCCCGCACTGAAATTCGAACCACCCTCGCATACCTTTTGGTCCAGGTTTTCTATGGTATCTTTCAGTTCAACCTAAAATCAAAATTCTAGGAGAAATTCTTCTCTCACGGGTTTCTCAGAGTTCTTACGTTTGCTAACGCTTGCCAGATGACATCATCGCTGACTTTACTGAAGGGGTCCAGGTTATACCGAATGCTAGCTGAAAACAGTATGGGCTCTTGAGGTATTATCGATATATTTGACCTAAGATGCTCTAAGCTCACTGTGGAAGTATCTATGTCATCTATAGCCATAGTACCATCGATGGGGGCTAGTCTGAATAGTGAGGATATAAGCGTTGATTTTCCCGCACCTGTTCTACCTACTATTCCGATCTGAAAGCAAATTAGACATTGAAGCATCAAAGTTTAGGTTTCAAAGGAAATAGTAACCTTTTCTCCTGGTTGTATGACTATGTTCAAGTTCTTCAAAGCAGGCGGGTCATCGGGGTTGTATCTCAGATATGTGTTCCTGAAAGAAATTTTTCCTGCACTCGGCCAGTTCTCAGGTTTTTCTGAAGCACCAGGATTCAGCTCTTCCTCTTTTTCCACTTTTGTGTACTGCATAACCCTCTCGACGCTTGTCATATTCGAAGAGACCTCTGTGGTTTGTCTCACCCCTAACTGCAGCATTCCTATCAGTATCATGCTGCTAGAGACTACTAAACCTATATTTCCGCTCATACCACTATCTGAAAAATGATAATCAATAAGCTGACAACAAGGAATGTACGAGGAAAGTATGCTCAAGATTCTGATTATGTATTGTATGTTCAGTAATATACGTTTTATGGATGTCTATTGGATGTACAATATTCGACATTATCGAAACACTCTAATTTGTTGATTTCGAATTCATAATCAAAATCAATTTTGAACTTGTACGTCTACGGGACATTCATTTTCAACAGTGATTTCAAGTCCAAGCATCCATCAAGGTGTCATCGATTGTGTACATACGAAGATGGACGTCCGTTGATTGTTTCAAGTTGAAAGCTCTCTTGTCATCCACTATTCCATGTTCACTTGAAGTTCAAACATTAATGGTCTTTGAGTTGAATCAACACCCGTTGTACGTACGAAGATGGATGAACATTGAATGTTACTGATTGAACTTTCATTGGCCATTCAACGGCCATTTCAAAGTTGAATGAATGCAGAATAATCATCCCATGTGAGTACGAAAATGATAACCGACGGGACTTACTAGTATCTATTATGAGAAACTGGAAAGTGACTAAAATCAAGAAGGCCAAACTAATACAGTCTAGATAGAATCCTAAAGCTCCGCTGCAAGCTAAGAACATGAACCAACTGCCAGTGTGTTGGTCTTGAAGCGAATCAAATTCATGGATCACCATTTCTTCTGCCTTCGAAGATCGAATAGTGGAGATTCCATATAATGTTGCTGATATATGAGAAAACACCGGTGCTCTATCTGCAAAATAAAAGTGATTATGATAATTTTATTGTGGACATCCAACAAGTCAGCATGAATATGACTATTCCATCCATCTTGGAATTTTTACTCAATCCGACCAACAGCATATCAAAGGCAGCTAGTCATCGCGAATACATTCTCTGTACATAATATACATATAATTATTCAGGACCTAAGGTGAGAACGCCTTGTACCAACTCAGCGAAACGATTTTGGATATAGGTAAGTTGGCTAAAATCAACTTATTTTTATCTCAGCAGTCTACAGTAAAGCAATGTCCCAACCAGATTATTTTTTGAAAAAATGCATAGTTATAACCAAATTTGTACGGCACCATGGTTGTTTGAAATACTTGCAGGTCACTGATGATGATCAAAAGCATCTCAAAACGTGACGTGACGTGACTGAAAATTATGAAAATCGATCTCAGCCTCTTCTTTTTATGAGCAAAATTATTTTTTTCCAAAAAAACTTCAACGCCTTGTACCAACTCAACGAGACGATTTTGGATATAGGTAAGTTGGCCTAAATCAACTTGTTTTTATCCCAGGAGTCCACAGCAGAGCAATATTCCAACTTTTTACAGACACCTTGTATATGAGATGAACAAATACTTCAACCTTCTCTATGATCGATTCAGATTTCTTCGAAATTCAGTATATTTTTTGAAACCATCTCATTCTAAATTGAATTTCCTGTCCAATAACAACATATTTCTAAATGTTGGCAAAATCAACGATTAATTAAAAAATTTAGTGCTCAATTCTTTTTGGTTCGCAAGTTATACAATAGAAATAGCTTCATAGAACACATCCATTAATCCAATCCCGAATCATTATTTTGGAGAATGCTGCCTATTGTACAGGGTAGCCAACTGAGACTCCAGAGTTCAATTTCTCTGTTTTCTTGAGAGATACAAAAAAAATTCATGAATCAAAATTGAAGTAATAACCGAGCTTCACATTTCAAAATTTCTTTGAAATACACAGGGTGTTCCGTACGGTCACAGCACATCAAAGCTATGTTTTTTCATTGGACCACCCTATATTTTATTTCATTTTTGAATTTTCCCTGGAGATCTGATTTCAACGACCCATCATACTTAGGGTCTAGCAGTGAAAGTTACTGACATATAGGGTGTGCAAAATCGAGATTTTCCAAGTTCAGGAATTTTTTCATGTTCATTATTCGTCAAAACGGTTTACATGTCCCTATCTCAACTTTTCACTCACTATCAATTGGTGTTCAATTGAAATTGATACAAGGTGGTCAAAAAATCTAAATTTATAATTTGTTTCAATCAAATGTCAATTGAACACCAATTGATAGTGAGTGAAAAGTTGAGATAGGGACATGTAAACCGTTTTGACGAATAATGAACAGTTTCGACAGAAAAAAATCCTGAACTTGGAAAATCTCGATTTTGCACACCCTATATGTCAGTAACTTTTACTGCTAGACCCTAAGTATGATACGTCATGGCAATCAGATCTTCAGGGAGAATTCAAAAATGAAATAAAATATAGGGTGTTCCAATGAAAAAAACATAGCTTTGATGTGCTGTGACCTTACGGAACACCCTGTGTATTTCAAAGAAATTTTGAAATGTGAAGCTCGGTTATCACTTTGATTTGAATGCAAAACTTTTTTTTGTATCTCTCAAGACAACAGAGGTATCGAACTCTGGATTCTTAGTTGGCCACCCTGTACATACGTGTCTGTACGCGCCTTTACATTATGTTCGTATTATATGTATTCTAAAAAGTCATACTTACTGACTCCCTCTATTCTTTTGATGTCTTGAGCGCTAGATAAATAGACGCTTCTGAAGAAGTGAAAAAATATTCCAAGTACCACTGCAGGCAAAATCATCCAAGGAGTAACGATGAAAACCATCATCAAAATACCCAACATAACAAGAAAAGCCGTGATTGCATCCATGGTTGCTTTCGGTAATATTTCATCTACTGCTCCTATATCTCTGGAGAATCTATTCAGAATTCGACCTAAAACAAATTACAATCATGCATCAAGTACCAATCGAGAACTCCCGCAAGTTTCGACTTTACCTGATGGATTGGTGTTGAAAAATCTCATTGGAGCTTTGAGCACGTTACTGAACATTTTATTGTGTAGTCCTTCGGAAGCCTTCGTGCAAACTCGGTAAAACAATAGTGATCTAGCAGTCGTCAGAATGATCGATCCAACAATGAAGATGGTATAGATGTAGATATAGCTTTTTTGCGATTCTATGAAATTGTCCGAATCCTCTATATTATTTCTCTCACTTGTCTCTGCATTCGACAAAGTATTTTTTTGCCTTGTTTCATTGGCAGCATGCGCAGTCTCCACGTTTGTCCTGAAATCAGGTTTTAACTTGGTGGCAGGTGTGGGATGGAATTCCCAGAAGTGGGACAATCAAAGTATGTTAACATGTGATGCATTACCAATGTGCCACCCATAAATCGCATCCATTCGAGAACATTTGAGCAATGATGAATAGTACAATCATGAATGTCAGTAGGCAGATACTAGCTCCGGTCCTGTAATACTCTAAATACATAGAGAACGATAGCTGGCCTTTTTCCACTTCTTCTTGAATAGTTTGTTCTACCTCTGTGAACTCTTTACCTATGGAACTCTGAAATAGAAATCTGATGAATTTGAACGAGTGTTCAATTGTGGCAGGTTTTTACCGCAACCGAAACAATTGATAACATTCTTTCGTGCTTTATCATAGGCTTTTCTTTCACTATCATCTCTTTCTTAGCGTCGTCCTCAGAATCTTGTCTTTTAATTGTCTTCAATAAGTCATCAGCTAGAGTCTCGAAAGTGCCTATATTCTCTATCCTCCCCTATGGAAACAAATGTTATAAACGTGAATGTAAAAAATCTTTCACGTCACTCATATTGCCCAAGATAAGGAGGAACGTATTTGAACGTCAAAACTTTCAGATACGAAACTGATGAATTCAAATGTAAAAACTTCACAAACGATAAGATTTTCACAAAATTCTCAAACACACGATATGTTTCGCTAACACAGTAGCTTCGTCAGGTGGTATACTGGTACCATAACTATCGTTTGTGAAGTTTTTACATTTATTATGGATTTCCAAGTAACGGCCAAGTCAATTCAAAAAATGATGAATTCAAGCTGTTCAAAAAGATTGCCATTGCTTTCTAAGCATGCATGTCATCGTACTGTTGAATTTAAATCACTATTCAGCATTTCTAGCGTTATACTCTGAAATGCTTCATGAACCAGTATTCTGAGTTCTTCTTTCGTTCCGAAGGATCGCTCAGAAACATAGGGGTCACATGAAGGATGGACGAGCTGGCCAGGGCGTTTCAGGCGTTCAAAAAGATTGCCATCGCTTTCAAAGCATGCATGTCATCGTACTGTTGAATTCAAATCACTATTCAGCATTTCTAGCGTTATACTCTGGAATGCTTCAAGAACCAGCATTCTGAGTTCTTCTTTTGTTCCGAAGGATCGCTCAGAAACATAGGGGTCACATGAAGGATGGACGAGCTGGCCAGGGCGTTTCAGGCGTTCAAAAAGATTGCCATCGCTTTCAAAGCATGCATGTCATCGTACTGTTGAATTCAAATCACTATTCAGCATTTCTAGCGTTATACTCTGGAATGCTTCAAGAACCAGCTTTCTGAGTTCTTCTTTTGTTCCGAAGGATCGCTCAGAAACATAGGGGTCACATGAAGGATGGACGAGCTGGCCAGGGCGTTTCAGGCGTTCAAAAAGATTGCCATCGCTTTCAAAGCATGCATGTCATCGTACTGTTGAATGTAAATCACTATTCAGCATTTCTAGCGTTATACTCTGGAATGCTTCAAGAACCAGCATTCTGAGTTCTTCTTTTGTTCCGAAGAATCGCTCATAAACATAGGGGTCACATGAAGGATGGACGAGCTGGCCAGGGCGTTTCAGAATACGTGCTGATCACTCTTCTTGTAGTTTTTGTGAATCTGACTAAGAGATAATCTCTAGCAGCTCTTAAGCTATCCTGCTGAAACCCAGTCCTGAACTTCCGCCATTCTCATAGTTAAATTGTCCAGGGATTCCTCCATATCATTTTGGAGTGAAATCAAATAACTTTTTCACAGAATTATGACAAATTCAGGTCCCTAGTCCGAAATAGTTGGAGTCAGAACGCGAGGGGCTATGCAAATCTGATATCAAAATATCAGAGCCGTATTTGAAAAAATGAATTCAATGACGGTAGCTCAAAGACGAAACGTTGTATCAGAAAATGGAGGATGCCAAATTAGAACGCATCAAAAATTATCTTCAGTTTTGTCATAACTTCATTACCAAAACTAGTAAAAAATAGAATTGAAAATCTGAAAATTCAGTTCTTTGTAAATAACTGGAATACAAAATTTCATGTCAGAGATTTTTGAAAGTAAATTTGTTGTATATCTCCAGATGCCCATAAACTGGCTCTCCTTATCTTGGGCACAGTGTATATAGAGGTACTAACATTGTTCATTACGACGATGATTTCTGCCTGCTTCAAGAATTGAATTTGATGCGTTACCAGAATCCTCGTCTTGCCTTTCAAATAATCTCTGATGCATTTCTCGAAAAGATGTTTGCCAACATGTGTGTCGACCGCAGAAAGTGGATCGTCGAAAAGGTAAATATCTGCGTCAACATACACTGCTCTCGCCAGATTTATTCTCGCCCTTTGTCCGCCACTAAGAGATACCCCTCTTTCCCCTACAAGAGTCTTATCGCCGTGTACGAATTGTTTGAAATCCCTTTCCAAGGCACATACGTTAACTACGTCAGCGTATCTACAAAAAAAAATGATATAAAGTGGGAGCAGCAACATGTCTCCATGATATTCCTATTTCATCAATATCAATAATACACTGTTGGTAATTGAATGAAGTTTCAACAAATTTTTTTTATCGCTTGGAGCGCACGAAAGGGAATCCCTATAATGTTCACAGAACATCGTGCGTTCCTATAGGGAGGATAGGGACAGGAGGAAGGTATTGGAATTTTTTTGAACTTCTGGAGATTATATGTGAGTTCTTAGTTTCCTGGGAAGAAATGGGAATTCTGGAAGAGAACGCAGTATGGAGGGTACCATCATCTGCAAAGCTGTGGATGGGGCAAGTTGTTACTCCCAACAGATCATTGATATGAAGAAGGAATAATGTTGGTGCCAAAATTGATCCTTATGGAACGCCGGAATTGATGCCAATCGTATCAGACGATACACCGTCCACCACCACATGAAGCGATCTGCCTGAAAGAAAACTCGATAAGAGATGGCATAGCTGAGGTGGTAAGCCGTATGATGGTAGGTTGTGGAGGAGTCCTTCGTGCCAAACACGGTCAAATGCTTTCGATATGTCCAACGCGACAGCTAGAGATTCCCCGTGTTTTTCTAATGAAGCTTGCCATAAATGGGTGACGTAGGCAAGTAGATCTCCAGTAGATCTTCGGTGGCGAAAGCCGTATTGTCTATCATTGATGATTCCTGAGCTCTCCAAATATTTGATAAGCTCAATATTGATGGCTTTCTCCATCACTTTGGAGATTACTGATAACAGGGCAATGGGCCTGTAGTTGTTGGGCAGGTTCTTGTTCCTTTTTTTGGGGATTGGTTGGACTCTAGCTGTCTTTCAGCATGATGGGACAATACCCGACCTGCAGAGAATCGGTGCACATTTTTTTAGGATAATGGGTGGAATTCCATCAGGACCGTTAGCCTTATTATTATTATTATTGTTTGGCTGCAGTTATTCCTGGCATCAACGTATTCTGCTCTAGTCGCGAGGTTAGGGTTTTAGCGCCAGCGATGGTAGGCTGTTTGTTTCAAGGCAACAGTTCTAGAACAGTTTTTGTTGAACCAGGTTTTCGAAGGTGATGATCTTCCCCATTAACTCTACAAAATTTTATTGTTGAATTTTGAATTGTTGGGGGAAATACCATGAGCTGCAATACTATTATTCAAATTGCTTTGAGGTAACACCCCTCGTCCTGATTGGACCCCGTCGATTTCTTACAGAATTTTCTGTGTATATGCTTGAATTCACCAGCATGTGTAGGTACCTTTTTCCTTCTCATTACTATAATTTTGGAATATCGTTTTGAGGAAACAATTGACATAACTTTTTCGTTTTTTAATTCGATTCCCAGCTCTCAGTAATAAGTTTTATTTTTCAACAATGAATGATCCATCTAACAATGAAGGAATTTATCAATAAAAGTGACAACTCATTAGCAATAGTGACGGTATATTCCTTCCTACCTGTTTTTCAGATAAGGCTGTCCGAAGAGAATATTCTCCTTGACACTGGAAACGAACAACCATGGTTCTTGAGAAGCGAACGATACATGTCCATTCACTTCCAGGTGTCCAGATTTCAGAGGCAATTCTCTAAGCAACAACTGCAGCATGGAACTTTTTCCAGATCCTACGTTTCCAACTACGCAGCAAAGTTTACCAGCACCTATATTCAAATTGATATCATTGAGTGTGTTGCTAGTCGAATTGAGTACCCAGCTAGCACTGACTTCTTCGATTTTGATCGTGCCCCTTTTTTCATCATCAATGATCAAGTCACTATTAGCAATGAGTTCTGTGTTCTCTTCCAGCAACAAGAACTCTTCCAGTCTCTTGATGGTTACTCTAGCCTCAGCGTATGTGGCAAGGCCATTCGGGAAGTAAAAACACATGTAGAGCTGGACAATGTTGAAGTATTGAGCCATGCAGAACACGATATCACTAGTGAGCCTGTGACCTAGGAAAACGTAGGCTATTAGAGTAAGATATAAAGTTAGCCGTTCTGTGTAGACCACTAGTGCTATGGAAAGTCCCTTGATATATGCTGCTTTGGTTATATACTTTATTTCGAGCCTGAAACAGAGATAAGTTTTCGAATTTTGCCAGAGTTGACACCTATTACCACTTACTTGCGTGATAGTTCGACCATTTTGTCGAATGGCTTCTCCCAAGCGTACATTTTGATGACTTGGATTCCAGATACTATTTCGCTCATCAATTTAACCCTGAAGTCAGTTTTCTGAGCTATTTTTCCCCGCAACTTGCCTTGGATCCTGGATAAATAACCTAAAATACGAAAATCACAAAGGTTTCCAATTGTTTTAAGTAGGTTTTTATTATTTTTCGGTAGTTTTTTGACCTATTTTTGTGCATATGTCTATATCTAATAGATAACAACATTCAACAGAAACAAAGATATGGTGAGTTGTACAAGCCTTATGGCATGAACGTGAAATCAAATTCAACCAATGAGAATAAATAATACAGTTTTTATTTATCGATAAGAACAGTCTGACAACACTACAACTTAATTAGATTTTGTGTTGATCAGCATTAATTATTAATTAAATATTAAGTGGGTCATAGAATTCGGAAATAATGAAATGTTGTACCTACATTGTACGATATCATGTTATCTTTCAAAGGTACAATTATTTTTGATAATAATGAATAAGCAAATGAAATAAAATTGGGAAATCTTGAAAAGCAAAATAGCGCAGTGGTTGACTATGTAGTAATCAGAACATCGAAAGGTTGCTAGTTCGAATCCCAGACACAGTAGAGAATTTTTATTTACAAAAAGATTTACACATTCTAATTTTCGTAGCCTCAGCCGGAGGTTGTTGCTCTGTTGCGTTCCAATTATCAGTGCTGCACCTAAGGTGGCACATGGAGCTAGTAGCAAAGCCTACACAGAACACAAATGGGCCTCTCGTGAGGTCGATGGTCAGTTGGTATGTAAATACATATCGACAAAGTACATATACTACTACTATTCATGGACAGATCATGAAGGTTGTGAAGTGTAACTTCACAACATCAGGAAATATTTTTCAGTTCCTTTGTAAAGTTTCTATAGTGTACGGCCATTCTTTCACCACACAAATCTTCTCTTTGGGATATGGAATTTTGTGAAAAGTCGAACTGGATTGTTAATTTTGAAAAGGAGTATTCTTAGATATAAATATGAACATAAAAAAATGGATATATATACAGGGTGGCCCACGGTCGATGGTACCCTAGACGTATACGGAAAACGGTGCATTGGATTATCCTGAAAATTTGGTTATTCTAATGAGCGTTTGTGATTTAACGATTCAAAACATTTTCAGGGAAGCAGCGTTGCCACTTTTACCAAAAAGTAACATCATCTTTGTTATTTCAAATGGAACACCTTGTATTTTATTGCGTTTTTAGATTCTTCTCACACTTGGGGTCTAGCAGGAATGTTCAAAATCGAGATTTTTCAACTTTAGGATTTTTTTGTGTCGAAACTATTCATCATTGGTCAAAACGGCTTACATGTCCCTATATTAACTTTTGATCAACTATCTACCGACATTTAATTGGAAAAAATACAGGAGATTCAGAATTTTGATCACCCTGTATCTGTTCCAATTAAATGTCAGTAGATAGTGAATCAAAGTTAAGATAGGGACATGTAAGCCGTTTTGATCGATAATGAATAGTTTCCTGAAATTGAAAAATCCCGATTTTGAACACCCTATATCTCTGTAATAATTCCTGCTAGACCCCAAGTGTGATGCATTGATGAAATCAGCTCTTCAAGAAGAATCTAAAAACGCAATGAAATACAGGGTGTACCATTTGAAATAAATGATGCTACTTTTTGGTAACGCTGCATCGCTGAAAATATTTTGAATCGTTAGATCACAAACGCATATTAGAGTTACCAAATTTTCAGGCTCGACCGTGGGCCACCCTGTATATATATAAAGAAATACATTGAGAATTCGCATTCTCTACACCTTCTCCGTTCTCCAGTTGTATCTCGAAAAGAGTCGATTCAATTTCATGAAGCGTCAGTTTTATTCAAGAATAGTCACTTGTATTTCAGATAGGGTCAATTGACACTTTCTGAAATTCAATTGACTATTCTGAAATTCCATGCATTGACGCTTTCTGAAATTGAATTGGCTATTCTGAAATACAATTAACGCTTTCTGAAATACAAGTGACTATTCTTAAATTCAATTGACACTTTCAGAAATTCAATGGAGCATTCTGCGAAATACAATTGATGCTTCCTGAAATACAAGTGACTATTCTGAAATACAATTGAAGCTTTCTGAAATACAAAGTGACTATTTTAAACTTCAATTGACTCTTTCAGAAACTCAATGGAATTTTCTGCGAAATACAATTGATGCTTCCTGAAATACAAGTGACTATTCTGAAATACAAGTGATTATTCTAAAATTCAATTGACGCTTTCGGAAATTCAATGGAGTATTCTGCAAAATACAATTGATGCTTCCTGAAATACAAGTGACTATTCTGAAATACAGTTGACGATTTCTGAAATACAACTGACTATTTTAAAATTCAATTGACGCTTTCAGAAACTCAATGGAGTTTTCTGCGAAATACAATTGATGCTTCCTGAAATACAAGTGACTATTCTGAAATACAAGTGACTATTCTAAAATTCAATTGACGCTTTCAGAAATTCAATGGTGTATTCTGCGAAATACAATTGATGCTTCCTGAAATACAAGTGACTATTCTGAAATACAATCGACGGTTTCTGAAATGCAAGTGACTATTCTAAAATGCAATTGACGCTTTCGGAAATTCAATGGAGTATTCTGCAAAATGCAATTGATGCTTCCTGAAATACAAGTGACTATTCTGAAATACAAGTGACTATTCTAAAATTCAACTGACGCTTTCAGAAATTCAATGGCGTATTCTGCGAAATACAATTGATTCTTTCTGAAATACAAGTGACTATTCTAAAATTCAATTGTCGCTTTCGGAAATTCAATGGAGTATTCTGCAAAATACAATTGATGCTTCCTGAAATACAACTGGATAAGGTGCGAAAAACCCAAGGAGATTTGAATGTGAAGTATAGAGTGACTCACCTTGGAATGGTAGTGCTTCTATGGTCATCGCTATCATGCCAGCGACAGCGGCCAATCCAACTCTGTCGATCATGAGATAAAAAGAAGTGACGAACAATATTGGCATTATCCACAAGTAGTGGAAGTCGACAGAAGCCAGATCGAATCGTTGAACATCATTTGACATCAAGTTAACCACCTGACCAGCAGCTGTCTCACCTAGAGATAACTGGCTCAGCCTCAGAATCTGAAATTTTGTAGATTCAATCAAATTCTGGAGAATTCTGAACATTCTGGAAGATATGATATTCAGTGGCGGCTCCTCAGAGGAGGCAACGGAGGCTGAGCCTCCTCGGAGATTTTTCTTAAACTAATATTATCAATACTTTCTCATTGAAAGAACACCAAAATACATGGATTTTGATTGTATTTCCTGTTTTTAGTTAAATATTTTTGAATTGGCAACAGTGCTTGCCCACGCATCACGCTGAATAAACGTCACTTGGATGGGTAAAATGAGACGTCAGTTTCATGACGTTACAGGGACGTTCTGGCAATGGATACTATATATATACAAATGATAATAGGTTTATTGAAAACACCACATTGATGACGTTGCAATGACGTATCTATGACGTCTATAAATCACTTCGGTGTGACGTACTTACCAATTTGGTGGATTTCGAATGCCTCAGAGAATTTCTAAAAATTGCTATGACAAAAGAATAAATGGAAATACTATTTAAAACAATGCATAATCGTTATAAGATGTCATCAGAGGTCAGTGGTGTATCATCACACCTTGTTTGAGGAAACTTTTTTCGTTTCATCACCAAATTCGAAACACATTTTGCCATCATCTTGACGTTAGTCCAACGTCACCGTTTGGTGAGTGTCTGACGTCAACAAAGGTGAGTAAAATGACGTCCTTGGGCTGTGACACCTTGGTCAATCAACTGACATAAATAGACGTCACTGAAACGTCATCTGATGGTTGCCTGGGTCAAACATTATGGAGTATTAACCAATATTCCTGAATTATCTGGAATGTTCAGAGACAGCTACAATAATAAGGGGAAATCAACAAGAAAAACGTTTTGAAAGTGGCCTTTAAAGGAAAGCCTGGCCCATTTTGTCACATTATTGATTTAATCTCGGAAAATCTTCAGAATTTCCCTCCGGTCCAAGATTTAAATGAAAAAATATGAAAATTTAGCAGGCAGAATGACTTCGCCTGGTCGTTTGATATTTTCATTAGTGGAAAATGGCTGATTCTAGTTCAGATTTCCCAAGTGATATTGAGGAAGCAGCACAAAACGCACTATTCTCTTCGTCCATCCATATTTTTATTTCGTAACTAGTGTCGAAATGAAAATTTCATCACCAGTTATGTAATATTCAATTTTACGCAACTGATTACGTAAAGTAAGACCTTTGGAAGCTTTCGTCAGTTTTGGAAAGTGAATTGCATGTCAAAATTCGAAAAAACCACATTCGATCCCGATGAACCCCTTCCGAAGATACAGATTGTGAAAAAAGTATTGGAAACTGTACATGCAAGATTTAGCATAATGATTATTGTCATTTATGAATTCGAAGTTCCTACTTACTTTTCTGTAAACTAAAGAACAGCAAGCAATCCGTATCCTCATTCCTACTCTCTGGCATCCAATTTGGCAATGGTGTACAATGATCATGTTAAAAAAAGGTAGAATGATAACACAAACTGCAATCAACCAGCCATATTGCGATCTAGTTAATTCCCAATTACCTAAATGGTACTGGTCCTGACTATATTCGAAATAATCAATGTATTCAGAGAGTACTACTGGTTGTAAATTCCTGAAAATAATTTCTAGTATGTTGCCCGAGAATATTCTCATGGAAAAAATCAAGGGGGATTGAGAGGTGAGACTTTTAGGGTTGTTTGCATAAAACATTGACAGACCATTCAATATTCAATTTGTATTTTGATGATTCATTCCTTTACAAAAACACCGCTATTATTCAATGGTGTGAAAAGTGCCTATCATTTTGCTCGAGGAAATACATTAGTCATGGACAAAATAAGTTATTATAAAACAGTTGTTAAAAATGTATTCAAATATCGAAGACAATAGTAGTAGTGGACAAAGTATAGTATTTTACTCGAATATAATGAGCTATTATCATATGCTTGTTGAATGATATTTATTTATCTATTTATTTATTTGTGCAATTTTATGCCAAACAAAATGTCGTTTCAAAATTTGAGAAATTCCGAATACTTCCAAAGATTTTTGGAAAAAATCGAATATTTGTTATGACTCTATTTGAATATATGTAACAAAACAAATTCCACATTCTCATCGCTATTTTTTCTGTTCCACAAGATGGTGTTATCAGATTTTCAAACCGACGTTTTATCTTTGGTTTTTCAAATACGGCCCTAGATTTTTTATTATGGATTTTGATTGCTTTGCTTTAGGCCTTAGGAAGAGAGCAACAGTGTATCGCACTCATTAAAAAAATTCATATCGATAGCATTTTCCAAAATAACCTATGTGTTAAAGAGAGACAGAATAGATTTTCAATATGGATAAAAACAAACACCTTTTTCGACTATAAGTGCATTAAACCGTTGATTCCAAGAAATTGAAAGCTCTTAAAATCCATAATAAAAAGTACAGTGTCGTATTTTGAAAAACAAAGTTGATGATGGCAGCTCAAAGACAAAACGTTTTTGGAATTAGATGGAGACAAACATGACCCTTTGTCGACCCTTTGGCCGTTAAGGTACTGCAAAATTCCTTTCAATTCACTCAAACGGTCTGGTACGATAAGCAAAACAACAGGGCGAAAACAAATCTAGGTGCAAAACGAATATTTGTGTCTGATTTTCTCATGTCCCTCAATTTTTCCATGAGTTTATTATTCCTAAAACGAACCTTAATATAACTACTTGAAAAAATAAATAAATTCCAAAAGGAATGTAAGATTTCCAGAATGTGAAAAATATGGCTCTTTTCAAACTGGGTTTTCTCTTCTTTATTGCTGACCGCTCTAACTCTCTCTTCCAATACCTGAAATACAACAATTATTCAGAAATATTCTTGTTTTATCCATAATCAAGAAAAGTTTCAAGAACGAAATAACCTTACTTCTCAAGCTCATCTCCTAGGGGTGCTGACAAATCATTTTTTGTAGCATTGTATATGTCTGTAGTCTCTAAATCTCTCTTGTAACCATATTTGAAAAACGGAAGAACCCAACTGAAAATTATGTACAGGGTGTTTCAGATTTCTCTGTTTTCATGTAGAAGACAACATATACCTTCACAAACATTAGCTGACTCCACTTATTTCGTATATGGGTTGAAATGTATTAAAAAAGATAGTGAGTAGATTTCTTGATGGTATAATAATGTACTGAGTGTTTCATACATTTGAATCGAGAAATGATGCGAAAAAGCATTGGTATAAAGATGACGATTCATAAGTTCATTCGGTGTGTGGATTGTTGAAATAGTATTTCGAAAAATGTATTAAGTAGAAGGTGAATACCATGAGTCAAACACACAATCATATAGTTAAACATATATTATGATATAGGTATATCATAATTAAAAAAATCAATGAACATGGTCGGAAAATGCCTGACACTATTCGTGATGAAAAAATTTAATTTTGTACAAGAATCAATGCTCAATATCATTTAGCTCACTAGATTTTTTCTCCATATTTAGCAGACAATGCTCAATACAATGAAATGAGAATAATTCCAAATTCGTTCAGGGGTATACCAAAAAGGCTGAATATTTATTGCTCTAATAATTTTTTGTACATAATAATAAGTAATTCATGATCCTCATGTTTGAATCAATCTTTTCCCTAATAATGTGCATCTATCAAGTAAGTACAAGTTTTTAGTATAGTGTCTAAAATATCAATAAAGGAATAATTAATGTTTATATACGATTATCTTGTTTTATTTTTCTTTTACTGATGTCAGGGTGCATCTCTCAAAATTGAACTTCCCTCAACTTTTTCATTTTTGAAGATAACAGGAAAATCGTAAATATCAAATCTGGATGAGAAACTTCGTTGATATCATCACCTTTGTTTTTCAATGCAATACTATGTAAATTTCTGGACCGACATCTTTTCAAAGCCTATTGAGTACTGAGTTCAACTCACACTATGTGATATGAGAATTTTGGTCAACTTCAATCATCAATAACTCAATAATTTTCGATCCAAATCAATGGTATCAGAAAAAACAGCTCATCGAACGGTCGAGAAGAATACATGGTGTTTAATTTGAAATACAAAAGTTGATGTTTGCTTCTAGAGAACGAAATACCCTGTATACCAAGAAATATCTTGAAATCAAGTTATTCGATTCAACGTTCGTATTCACCATTTTCCCATATTCTCGAAATCAAGAAAGTTAATAGGGAGTTCCATTATTTTGAGAGACATACTCTGTACTCACATCTATTGAGGTTTTGAAAAATCTAATCCATCAGTATTTCTTACACAATTTTAGGTAATTACTGTTTGAATGTTGTAAAATAGCAATGAAACCATTTATAATATAAAATTGCAAAATTCGAATTCGTATAGTCCAAATACCGAATGACCAAAACCTCGTGAGCTACCTCGTATTTTTTTCTCCACAATAAAACTCCCGAAGATTATTTGGAAACTATGTTTGTAATTTAAAATCCAGTTTTTTGTACTTACCAGAAAAAAAGTTTTGAGAAAGCTCCTGATTTCGATTCTGGGGAAGGATTGATATGTTTTTTGTTCGAGTCCATGTTTCTTCAGTTACCTATACACCTATATCTCCAAAATAATATAATTACAATAACATCACAGGCCTTGTTAAATTTCAACTTTTGAAATTGTTAACGATTCTGCTCGTGTGCTTATCGACAGATAATACACGATACCTAGTTGTTGACTGACTGAGGAAATATGTTGGAAAAGATGTAAATTACTAGACACGGTAATTTCCATATAGATAGTAAAGACATTTGTCGGAACGCATAAAAATCATCAAGGTATTTAAGTTCTCATTATATCATGATTCCTACATTACGGATTCAGACGAAATAAAGGATATGAAAGTAGACAGAAAAGATTAAATTTTTGATACCCAGAAATAAGTAAAATTCGTTAATCTTAATTCTGCATGATGGGTATTCGATCACTCAACAGTTTACGACGTTTCTGAACTGTCATTCCAAAAAATACTTTTTTTCTACAACCGACACAAAAGTCGTCCATTTTGATACCAAAATTAGCTCTTAAATTGACGTTTCTATTACTGACACAAAAATAGGTATGTTGCTAGGCAACACATTTAGTTCCTAGGAGCTAAAGTTGAATTTTAGTTCCTAGGAGCTAAAGTTGAACTTTAGCTCCTAGGAACTAAAAACGATCTACTGGACGTCCTCAAGAATAAACAACATTGTGATGGTTGGTTATTTTGGTTGAGACGTATACCTGATTTGTTTCCGATTTCAGCAGATTTGTCATTTTATACCCATGCTAGAGATATAAATACACCTTATTATAGTTTAGTATTGGAATTATAAACATCTCAGTTAAGTATTTTTGTTTTGATCAGGGAAGCCTTCAAGATTCAAATCTTGCTTGATCTGTATTTCATTCGTTATTCTCGGGATGGATAACGTGTTTTTGAATAATCACGGCAAGCAATAGTTTTTATGTCTCAAACAACGATATTGTTTAGCTTCATTTGATAATCGCAAGTCAAACACAGTGTAGTATGGAAAGGAATAAATAATCACTATTATCATTGTTGATATGCTCACTAACCTAACATTTTCCACGTCTTGTTCCTATAGCTGGCACTGGCGCGGTATTTGCCATTAGAGCACCTGGTTCATACACAAATAATATGTCACTCTGTGGTTGTATTTATATTGAAACTACAATTCGAACATCCTAGAAAACCTAACCTGCTGTTAATGCAGGTAGAATATTCTCACCACATGGATTATTTGTCAATATTTGTTGCATTGCATAGGTACATATGGCACGGCATTGGTGGTTACTTCACATGTTTATTTGAGTTAATAGTTTCGGTTGCAGAAAAAATTGCATGTTTTATTCGGATCAAAAGTGACTTTGTTCGACTCGCAAATTTTGCTATCGCTCGGCTTCGCTAAACGCTCCGCCTCGCAAATGCAAAATTCGCTTGTCAAAAAAAGTGTCACTTTTGATCCTAATAAAACAATCTACTATTTGTTCACGAATGTTTGCCTAATTTGCAGTTGCAACTGTAAATTTTCACATTTTAGTCTTTATCTTTATTCAAATATTTTTCAGAACCAGGTGTCACTGACAATAATTGATTGTATTTTTCGTTTAGGCTCACTATTTAGGAAGAAAATGTATACGCGGTGACATTGTGGGGCAAACATCTGAATTGTCCTTACTATACAGGTACCCATAATAATAATAATACTCATATTTTTGTCTCGATTTTTATTCATAGAAACGAGCAGAGAAAATCCCAAAAAAATCTGGTAAAATGAAAAACCCCAATTTTTATCATTGAAAATCAAACAATCGTTTACGTTATTATTTATTTTCGAACGAATTTTCTTGAAAGGGCCCCGTTTCAGTATTCTGCCTAGGGCGTCAGAACTGTTCGGGCCGGCGCTGCATAGTTCATATTAAACTTACTTACACAATTGATATAAGAATATTTTGAGGAATAACCTCCAGAAGTTTGTCGGATTACTTTTGAATCACCCTGTAAAGAGTAGTAGATACTACATGTTGAGCCAATAAAGTTATTCGTTTTACTAGGCAGAAAAGCACAGTATTAGAAGCTGCGGCTGACGTTCCTGCCAAGGCAATGAATCTCTTTTTTTGCCATGTGTAACATAAAATTTGTTCTCCGAATTCGTTCCAATTTCACTCAAATTCAAAATAATCCATCATTTCGTGTTCACCCAATCTCATTATCATCAATTCTGATTTCCAATTTGGTTCAAATTAGTACTTGCAACGTTGTATGGCAACAAACATTTTCTGCCTAGACAGTTAAGTACCCTTTTTATGCCTGTCAAATGCCATTAAAGAGACACTTCCAATGTCATTTCGGGAAATATAATTTGAAATTGACCAACAAATAGAAAAATACTAGGGTGAGACATACTGTATAAGTACCCCAAGTTTCAAAACTGATGAAATTTTCTCCGTCAAGAATCACAAATTGATTGGCCTGAGTGACGTATATACAGGGTGATTTACGTAGGCCACACATTAGAAGTTTTTCAATTTTTTGCAGTTGGATTAAAATATTGAAAATTGGTATGCTATTATAATCAATAATTTCCAATCTGCCTAAAATATTTCTAGTCCTCCAGCTATACAGAGCATATGCCGAAAGTCGGCATCGACTTTCTCATTATATATACAGAGTGTTTCATTGGGAAAGGTAAATATTTTGATTGTGAATAGGGGTCACCAAGGTGATTTCAAAAACCCAATGGATAATCAAATGGGTTCATCTTAAAACCAAGATACGTTTTTTTTTATCAGTTTTGCCCATATCTTTATTGTCTTATAACTTTTCAACCATACTGTATATTATTCGAAAATTTGAAAATTGAGTCTGAGGCTGATTTACTTAAGCATTTTCTATACCTATCTCTGACTCTGAGTGATTTCCTCTCGAGATACCCCTTCAAAATCACAACTATCACTAAAGTAAACTTCATATATACCTATCAACGCGCACATAAATTTTATAATGGTAGGTTTTTCATGTTCTTAGGTATTCCAAGTAGAATTATTAAAAATTCTTTAGAATAAAATTATTCCAGTGAAATAATATTATACAGTAATTTGGTTTTTCAAACAGTATACAATCACTAATTCCCCTGCATGAATTTCGTGATTTGACATATTGCTGCGGTAATTTCAGGAAATACGAGGGGTGTTAGATATGATAGTGACATACAGAACTCACGGATATTGATCATTTTCAACTTTTTCTCATATTCGTTTTCCTGGATCACTATACACTGACCGGCAAAAACACCGGCCAACAAAAAATGTGGCCCAATTGATCGCCATGTAAGTTTTTTGATTCTCGTCCGATTTTCGTGAAATTTCGAACAAATAGTAGAATTCTCAAAAAATAGTTGATGATTTGATGATTATAGAAAGAAGAACAATATAATGATAATAATAATAAAAATATTGGAGAGGAGAGTGGTTAAACATAGTTTCATCATGTTTTGGGTTGAAGTGTGATCACTTCTTAACACAACGATTTTTTATTCACGTCAATATCTTCTTTTTAAGAGAATATACAAGTGCTTTAAGAGAGTATGGAATCTTTTAATTTTCATCAACAATTATACAGAACTATTCTTTTGATTCATCATATTTTTACGACGCGTCTGAACTGCCATCCTTAAAAAACTTTTTTTCTCACGAATATTTGCCTAATTTACAGTTGCAACTGTAAATTAGGCAGAAGAAACTTTTTTTTTTCTAAATATCGCCTAATTTACAGTTGCAACTGTAATATTTTGGATTGAAGTGAGATTCCTTTTCGTCCCTTCTCAACACAATTGTTCTTTATTCACGTCCATATCTTCTTTTTGAAAGATGATACAAGGGTTTCCAGAGGGTATGGAATTCTTCATTTTTTATTAACAACAATTTAACATCTTTGGGATGAACTCCAGAGGTTCATTCCTGCCTTCTCCCAGCTTTGTCAGAGTTACGATTCGCCCTTCGAAGAGAATGTGAAGCATTTTCTGAAGACTGCTTGACAAATTCGATCAACCCAATGTCACGACCGTTGAATTTTGCAATACAAGCTCGAGGAGAGCATACTCGTTATACAAGGGGTCCCAGAAAAACGACCGGAAATCCTACAGGATGAACTAGAGACTCAAATAGGTCGATTAATAGTTATTTAGGTATCAAGGGCGCACAATAGGCTTTTATGGACCGCAGCGTGTAAGTAATAGACCGAGCGAGGGCTATTAACACGCCTAGGTCCATAAAAGCTAGTTACGCCCGAAATACATACAACATTTTATGCACGACCTGTATATATTTGATATCTCATGTAGGTATCTCTTCACCCCTTAAGCACAATAAAAATACATCACGGTTGCAGTGAGACTGTATTGTATATCCATATCGCAAATACAATTAATCAAGAAGTATGGAATCAACGTTACCATGGCAACTCAGTCAATTTTTCGAAATAGGAATTAATAGGCCAGTAGCCATATTAACTGTCAATTTGTGTAATCATACATAATTCATTAGTGATTTCAAAATGAATTCTAGTGATGAAGAAAGTGTGAATTGTACTCCACCAGAAATTAGTGAGGCAGCTGAGGAAGCAAAATCGAGTTTATTGCCAAGTAAATCAAAAAAAATATACGACAAAGTATACGAAGAATTCGTAAGCTGGTGCGATATGACAGTGACATTAGCTTTACCACCAGCTCAATGACTTTATCGCCCGCCGGGCGGTAATGTAGTCTCCGGGTGGTAAAGTGCCACTTTATGCCCCCAAACCCGGGCGGTAAAGTGCTACTTTACGCCCGGTCGTGCATAAAATCTATTTACCTCTTTACGAAAATTCACCGTTGAGCGGTGGGAGGGCGATCTTCAATATTTCGAAATCCTTGAAAGGTGCTGCTCTGAAATGCGTAGGACAATTTACTATAGTGAATGTGCATGGAGAACATGTCGTGCCAATTCAATCAATATACAGAAAGTTAGGTATTTCACAGTCTCTTTGATAACAATTGATGTAACTTTCCTGGAGTACGACACAATGGCAAAATAGAGGTGAGTTGATTTCAATCGGCCTATTTTGCTCTCTAGTCCACCCTGTAGAATTCATGTTCATGGTACGTTGTTCTGGGACACCTTGTATACATCTTGGTGAAGAAATTGCATTTTTGAATCTGACTAGTGACTATGCCTCGTAATCTCGCCCGTAATACATGATACAATAGATATTCTGCAAATATTTTCATTGTCCAAAAAACAAAGAATAATGAATTCCAGCTTTTCATGACAAAAAATGTGTATATTCGTAACGAATTTGAAGAAACGTATAAAAGGACTCAAGGAATCATTCAATTTGACATTGAGCAAACTGAAATCAAGATTGAAACAATGATGATGAGAGAGCAGGATAATAGCATTCATTTATGGGTTACAATGAGTGTAAGTACTGGACTTCACACTAAGAATTTTCAATTTCAATTACCTTATATTTTCATTATGAATATAAATAATGCATGACAATAATATCCACCCGGTGAAATATAGTGAGTAATTATTCGTTAAATAATGATAATGTTCACCAAAGAAAACTAATGAGGTTGATATGAATTTTTTGCATGATATTCACGTCATTTCAGTATCTTTATATGGTCTCATATTGATAATACGTGTAATCAGAACAATATCGTTCAAAAGTAGATCACTATGGCTTAACAGTGTTACTCATTTCACCAAGCATGACCAAGCCAGTTCAAACATTCTTCTTACTTATACATATATTTATCTAACTAATACCATCCAGTGACTATTACATATTACCCAGCGAGCACAAAAACATCTCAGAGATGTTAAAAGTACGAGATTTCGAGACATTGAACCTCCACTGCTATGTTCTGTTCACACATGAATAGAACTATTATAGAACAGCCAATGTCCGCCGCAGGCGGCAATTATCGAGATGTCCTTGATATGTCACAAAACTACCTTCTCCCTAGTTCTTTTTACAGCCTTTTCATGGACACAACCAAACATTTTCAACGCATCTTGCGCACATTAAATCGCTGTAAAAAACCATTTTCGAGGTACATTTCTGAAGCCTTTTGTCAAAATGAACTTTTGCATTAGGATTCCATTTCCCTTGAATGAAAAAATGCATTAAAAATAGATTGAACATAAAAATATTTTCTTGGTATGAAATTACCTTCTCAATCGGTTTCTGAGTAGTGCATACTACACACAGACATATAATTGGAAATAGGTTTCCCAATTTTTGAAATGTTCTCCACAATGCATAATTTTGCAACTGCGGAGAAGCTGTGTATTGAAGAATTCGTACTTTTATATATTGATTACACTGAGGCACCGAACAACACATCTTGCATCTGATGGTCATTATTACAAACTAAATAAGTCTTCTAACACAATAAACTTCACCAAATTCCTTTCTGTTCGTTAGCAGCGTGATGTAAGCGTGACACGCTGCAAACGCGAATGCCAATTGCGAACAAGAAGAACAAAATCGAAAACAAATCAGAATTCATCGTATTGTGAGGTAAGCATGAGACGTTGTGGTGGGACAAACAAAGAAAGGGCACAAAGAACAAAAGCAATACTTTCAATATCCTTCTAAGACCTCTTTGGGAAGTGCATATTACGCCTCATAAAAACACCCTCATGCCTACATTTCTAAAACATCCCAAACATCCCAGGGATACCTCTCAATAGGCAAACAAAGAAATGCCACAGAAGAACAAAAACAATACTTCAATACCCTTCAAAGACCTCTTTGGTCAGTGCATATTACGTCTCAAAATAACATCTTCATGCCAACATTTTCAAAACATCCCAGGGATGTTTGTGCTCGCTGGGTATACTATGCACCTTTGCACTATTGCCAATAAATGGCACTGAAGGCTAGTTTGGTACAGTTATGTAGCAACCATTTCGGATTTTATGACAATACAATCCAATATGGCGGAATAATGGTTTGCAATATTCTGTATAGCTTATTCCTGCCATCATTCTTAGAACTTTTTTTGTGTAATGAAAATTTGTGTAGAATGAGTTGATGCACCCCACACTATCAAGGAATAGGTCATTACTGAATGAAATATTGAGAAACAGGAAACTTTGAGATAATCATCAGTTAGTTCACCCTTTTCATTGTCATCTATCCTAGTGCAAGAACACTAATTTCTATTAGAAATATTATTGCCTTCATCACGATGGAATTTTGAAAATGATCTCATGATCTTCCCTATCTTGGATCTATCGCCGACAACAACAGATTCATGCAGATCACTGTTGTCATCAAAGGGACACTCTTCTACTCTATCTCTCATAATAGTTATTCATACACCAAGATAGTTAAGAATATCAGTATTAACCTAGTTATTAATACGCGAGGATATCGTGACATCTTCTTTCCGCTCCTATCTTAATTTCACTGGCACTCCATACAAAATACGAAGTCAGCCGCCTTGATTTGTTCGCTTGCTGCCTTGCTGAAATCCCTAAAGGAGTCCATAGACTGCGTTCCTGATGGGCTGTGTGGCTAGCGAAAACGACCATTTTGCAGCCACACACTCCGGTTTCGCGTCATTTGCGAGTGTACTTTCTTCCACACTTTTCCGTGAAATAATGAAACAGTATTCTGATATTGAAGAATTTTAGATTGAAATTGAAATTGAATATATCAAAAAAATGCAGTTTCTTACAGTTGTATAGGATAAAGACATTTTGTACAAGGTGGGCCAAAAGGAGTCATCCGATGTTATTTGGCTCTCATTTTTTTTCTAAATGGAAAGCTTCGATTCTGTTTTTTGATTAGGTTTATTTGAACCGCCACAATTGATTGCTATACGGGCTCGTTTTATGGCATTTTTCATCACTTCGGCGAGATCTTCGGGCGACAGATTCTGGCATTCGTGTCGAATGTTGTCCTTGAGGGCTTCCAGGGTCTAAGTCTTGTTGACATAAACACAAGACTTCAAAAAACCCCACAAAAAAGTCTGCAATGGTTAAATCGGGCGATCTTGCGGGCCAGAGCAAATCACCAAAACGAGAGATGAGGCGATCTGGGAACGCCGCCTTCAGAATATCGGTTGTGGCTCGCGCAGTGTGTGCCGTTGCTTCGTCCTGTTGGAACCACATGTCCTCCAGTCCTAATTCGTTCAATTGAGGCAGAAAAAACTTGGTAAACATGGCCCTATAGCGCGCACCGTCCACTGTTGTCGTTTGACCAGCGGCGACCTCGAAAAAAATGGCCCGATGACTCCTTCAGAGTAAACAGCGCATCATGCAGTCACTTTGAGCGGGTGTAATGACTCCCTGTGCATCACTCGTGGATTTTCAGTACCCCAGAAGCCATAGTTCTGCTTGTTCACGTAGCCGCTGAGGTAGAAATGAGCCTTGTCGCTCATTATGATTTTGGTCGAATAATCGTCCACGAGATTGAGGATGGCTTGGCTTGGGTTATTCCGCTTTCTTGGGGAGCGTATCGCTCCATGGCTTGTTCACTTGCATTCTACATCTGTCTAGTTCACAATTGTCGAAACAGATCTGACATTGCCCGCCATTTGCAAAATTCTATCCCATGAGTTATTTTTGTGAAAACTGTTATATACTTTACTACAAATCAAGAGACATTTTGACGATTTTTCGTTATTGCAACCAGCGTTGTTCTTGTAAGATGTGCATAGAATCTTTGGTTCTTCTCGGAATGAAAATCAATTTTTGAATTTTAATTCCATAAGAATCACCACCCAGGTCTAGAATTTCGTTTCTATTCCTATTACGTTTTTTATTTTTGTTTTCATAAAAATGATTTATACATTCAATTATAGAAACTGGGTAGGTACTTACCAAAAAAACAATTTGGCAAAAATATTAGCAGTGACTTCAGGAGATAGATTCAGATGTTTCCTGCTACTGTCCATATCCACGTATACTCATACACACTGATGATTTAACCGCAAAATGGCTGTATACATACTTTTTTTTTTCTTAGATGTAAGATACCAATTGAAACTACTAGAAAAGTGTTCTATTTTGTCGAATGGAGACTTTCCTGATTAAAATACACTACATCAGCATATATTCATTCAAATAATCCATACTCTAGGACTCAACTTTTAATCAAGAAATAATATTTTTGCCTTAATTGTTTTTACGGTGATACTCGTATAATGACTCAAGAGCCTCATTAAAGGTGTATTTATAAAACGTTCTGAAATTAACCGCATTACTCGGCACAACTCCACGCAAAAAATATGGGTCTAGTGATCGCTTTGGGAATAAAAAAAAATAATTTTAAATAAAATAATTACACATTTTGAACCAAGAACTTCCAAACGCAGATATTTTTCCTGAAATCGAGAAGGATCTGAAGATTATTGTTGCTCTCCTTGTACGACTTCTACAGTTTTGAAAGGTCATTTAGTGGCTTTGTTTGTTTTTTCTCTTCGGTCTTTTTTTGTGCCCCCACCTAGCTTTCCGGCTGACACAGGGTGTTTTCGAATTCGAAGTATTATGGTTCAAACAAATATTTTGAAAAACATTGTACTTCAAATTATCGAATTCGCGCTTGCTTTCGACGGGGTCAGAAGCACCATCTCTAAGAAAACATTACTATACAAGGGCCATCATTTTTCAAGCGATGCCATCCCAGTGAACTATCATTGGCTGGATATCGGAGCTTGCCTTCTTAACGCCAATATTGGCGTAACAGTACTTGTATTTATTGCTCATTCATTGTGGGCCCATCTGTATGCCCATCAGTGATGACTGACAATGTATTTTCGTATTTAAGAGAAAATATTATTATACTCATAATAATTACTACAATCAAAGAAGAGCTATACTCTTCATGATTTGGTCAATCTGCCAAATAAATTGCGTTTCTGTTGCTTGATATTAAAATATCTGGAATTTGTGGAAAATGGACAAACTTTTTTTTCTTTGGGTATATCTGAAATGATCTGTGCATTTCAAGTTACCATCAAATCACAACAGTATTTGAGTGGAAGCAGAGACTCAAGTTCGAGGTAGAGATAAGTTGATAATCGCTTTTTCATCTACCGTATTTTGACGGCGCAATTAGGAAAAATATTATATGGAAAACGTAGGTAAATATCTATTGACAGTTCTTGAACAAACGAAAATATGGTCTGGACACTGATTAAATTTTCGTGATTTATGGTATGTCATATTATGTGACATCCCATTATATTTATTGTTTCAATTTCGGAAACATTCTATGCATTGAGGAAATTCGCAATTCCTATTTACTGATTTCTGTTATATTGTATGGATGTTTTTCATTTTTGAACTTGAAATAACTTGAAATACCAGCTCACTGGAAAAACATATGAGTGATTTCGCATGAAACATTCTTGTATCAGAAAACAAAACAGCACATTCCATGTCAAGGTTTTCTGATAAATAAGTGACAAGCAATGGAAAATCAAACTGAATTACGTTGGCATTATGCTATAAATAATATGCCATACTTTTTCTTCATTTTTCTCTGAAGTAATCACTACGATCAGATAAGCCTTCAACAAAAATGTACAGAAAATCAATTTACATGAACCCAGTGGAAAAATACTTATCAGCCAGGTCGATATTGAAAATTTATTAGAACGATTTTGGTTCAGATTTTTCCAAATTGAAGAGCAGTTCTGAAGGCGTTTTGCCTGATCTTACTGAAATCTGATGAAGTTTTTCGGAAAAGTGATCACGAAGTGAACTTTTTACGATAAAATATTAATGCTGGTGGAAACCACTGAAAAAAACAACACAAGGTGCACAGTGGTTTCCGTGGTTTCTACCATAATTCTAGATTTGGAGTTTATTGGGTTCCCCTTTGCCTTTGCAAAAATGCTTTCCTCCTCCCCTTTTTAAAATTCAATAATATTGGGATGTAACCAATCTTTTTTCATTCCCACGTAAGCACTCCATTCTCAATAATCCATTTCTGATTACACTTATTCACATTCATGCTAGGATATAATTTATGTAGCACTTTTTGATTAGGCTGAGGATGGACATAATATATGTTTGATCATATTAAAATATCGTGGAGATGATTTCGAGTATTATTTAGTAGTTACTACTTTACTTCACTTCGAGAAACCATGGACTTCTACCAAATTTAAAAAAACTGTATGTTGATATTGGTAAGAAATTTAATTCTAAGCGACTTTCTCGATTTTTTTTTTGATATCTTGCCAACTAACTCCATACTCTGTTCCTCTTCATAGTCATATTATTCAAATTATTGCCATACCAGTGATCACGTGACATGTGTCAATCTCGATTCAAAAATAAAAAATATTGGAACATTAAACAATAAAGATATAGATGAATCGATAAAACGACCAAGATTATGTATTGCTCATTTTTCTCCTACAATGTTTCGATGAAACATTCGCATAAGCCGCTTTTTTATTCATCATCCTTTCCACTTTTTTCGGCATGGATTCGATGGTGGGAGAACCTTCGTTCGAACTTTCCTTGGAAGACAACCTGATATTTCGAGACTGATAATAAACTTTTTCCCTGTATGTTACAGACATTATGGATGATATACTGTGTACTTCCAGTGATCTCAATAATTCATTGAAGCTCCAAACTTCAAAATTCAATACTTTCCAAAATGATTTTTTTCCATTCTATTTTTCGTCTTCCATTATCCACTTCATTCATCGCTCCAATTCCATAAACACCTTGTATATCTTCAGGAAATCAAATTCATGTATATAATAGTGTATCAACATTCATAATATATTCGTCATGGATAATTAATAGATAAGAAAGTGTAGGGAAAATCATAAATTCAAGAAAAAATAGGAATAATTGATACCTCTATACCTGACTACTTGACAATCAACAATACTCTACAGGGTGGGCATCTCATTTATAATGATTTATATGAAAGTGACTTGAAAATTAACGATTACAAAATACAAATCCTAAGAAAATCAGAATGTATTATTCTGTTAGCTCTGGAACAAGGTGTACTATCGAATGGCACCATTGGGGAAAGCGTATCAGAGCAGAAACTCCTTTTTCCAGTCAGAGTTCCACACTGTAAGTAATAATTCTAACGTCACCTCCATACAATTTTTTGTTCCGATACCACCATCACACTGATTTCATCATTTAATTTTCAATCATCTTGAAGTGGCATAGCCTTTTTGATTTTTTTCAATTTTTTGTAATATAAAGAGGAGACATATCGACAAATCGACAAATCAGATGAGTTGTCCCAATATTTGTATTCATAGAAACAAATAGAAAATCTCAAAACGCCCTGAGTTTGATGAAATGCTTATGGCAAATTATGAAAAAATGTCCAATACCCTATGCGCTTCTTGAATTTGAAAATTCAAAAATAGAGGTCATAGAAATATATTCAAACTAGCTGACCCGGCAAACGATGTTTTGCCATAAACACTAATTTTTAGAAAATATTTTTTCAATTGAATATTCATCAACAGACTTTCGTTATTTTATTTTCTACTTCTTTTTAGTGTGACTATTCATAAAATCGTGTTTCTTCAGTTTTTCAAACTACTATCAATTTTCTACTTCTTTTCAGTTTGGCCTCGAGTTTGGCTATATTCATATTGGATCCACCATCTTGAATTGCCCAATTTTGAAGAAAAAGATCATTATCTCCGACCCCGAAAACCTGCAGATTCAAATTTTGAATACGTATCATAATCACAAAACTTGGCCGCCATATTGGATCCGCCATCTTTAATTGCCTTATTGTTACGTTTTAATCATAATCTCCGACCCCGAAAATCCCAGATACCAATTTTGAATAGAATAATAACAACTTGTCCGCTATATCGGTTCCGCCATCTCAAATTTCTCAATTTTGACGGAAGAATCATTATCTCTCATCACGAAAACACCCATATACTAATTTTTAATAGAATTGGAACATAGTTACAAAACCTGTCCGCCATATTAGATTCGCCATGTTGAATTTTCAAATTTTGATGAAAGCATTATAATTTGCGACTCCAAAATCCCCCAGTTACCAATTTTGATAGAATCTGACCATAATTACAAAACTCGTCCGCCATATTGGGTCCGACATCTTGAATTTCCAAATTTTGACAGAAGAATCATAATCTCCGACCCCAAAAACCCCCCGATACAAATTTTGAATGGAATCTGATCATAAATAAAAAACTCGTTTGCCATATTGGATCTGCCATCTTGAATTTCCAAATTTTGACGAAATAATCATAATCTCCGACTCCGAAAACCCTCAGATACCAATTTTGAATAGAATCGGTCCATAATTGAAAAACTCTTCTGCCATATTGGATCCGCCATTTAGGAGTTCCTATTTTTGACGAATGAATCATAATCTTCGACCCCGAAAATCCCCAGATACAAATTTTTAATATAATCGGACCATAAATTAAAAAACTCGTCCTTCATATAGGATCCGCCATTTTGGATTTCCTAATTTTGATGAAGAAATCATAATCTCCGACCTCGAAAACCCCCAGATACCAATTTTGAATGGAATCTGATGACCATAATCATAAAACTCGTCCGCTATATTTGGTTCGCCATCTTTCGACCCCGAAAACCCCCAAATACCAATTTTGAATGAAATCGGATAACAATACTCGTCTGCCATATTGGATCGGCCATCTTGAATTTTTGATTTTAAAAATAGATTACGACCGATTCTCATACCTACAATACGGACAAAAAATTTCATACGAATCGGTCGAGCCGTTTCGGAGGAGTTCGACCACTAACACCGTGACCGGGACAGGAGAATTTTATACAGTGTGTCCCACTCACCATGCTCACCATGGGTATCTTTTTAACGGTGAGAGATACGAGGTCGGTTAAATGACACCAAATGTGGAGTTTGTCAAGGCCAACTATAATGTGAAAAAATATGTTGATAAAATCTATTCGTTTTTGTTTTATATGCAAAAAACAGATTTTGATCATTTTCATGTCTCCTCCGTAACTTCTTAATTTATGAAAATATTCAAATAGGAATTTCACATTCTCATGGCAGTTTTTCAAAGTGATTTCGAAAAAAATATGAAATTTATACCAACTCTTCTAGAATTTGAGATATCAGCAACAACTTTAGTTTTTCGAATCTATGGCATAGCTCACAATAACCTAGTTACAAATAACTTTTTTTCCTCTCAAAGATGATATGTCGCAGTAATAGTTTTGTGTTGATAACAACGGAGTTATCGTTCATTTATAAAAAAACAAAAAATTATTTGGAAGCCACCATCTTGAATTTATAAATTTTAACAAAAAAATCATGAACTCCGACCACAAAAACCCCCATTTACTAATTTTGAATGGAATCGGACCAAATCTTGTCCGCCATCTTGGAGCAGCCATTTTTTTAAATTTCACAAAAATTCCATAACTCCGATTAACTTGTAATTTGGCAGGTGTTCATAGTTTTGGTGACAATACATTATGGAATTTTTATTGAAATTAAAAAAAAATGGCTGCTCCAAGATGGCGGACACGATTTGGTCCGATACCATTCAAAATTGGTAAGTGGGGGTTTTTGAGGTCGGAGATCATGATTTTTCTGTTAAAATTTATAAATTCAAGATGGCGGCTTCCGAATAATTTCTTGTTTTTTTATAAATGACGATAACTCCGTTGTTATCAACACAAAACTATTACTGCGACATATCATCTGTAAGAGGAAAAAAAGTTATTTGTAACTAAGTCATAGTATGAGCTATGACCTACATTTGAGAAACGAAAGTTGGTGCTGATATCTCAAATTCTAGAAGAGTTGGTATAAATTTCATATTTTCTTCGAAATCACTCTGAAAAACTGCCATGAGAATGTGAAATTCCCATTTGAATATTTTCATAAATAAAGAAGTAACGGAGGAGACATGAAAATGATCAAAATCTGTTTTTTGCGTATAAAACAAAAACGAATAGATTTTATCGAAATATTCTTTCACATTATAGTTGGCCTTGACAAACTCCACATTTGGTGTCATTTAACCGACCTCGTATCTCTCACCGTTAAAAAGATACCCATGGTGAGCATGGTAAGTGGGACACACTGTATATTAGATAACAAAAATGCAGTTTCATTAAAAATTCTTCATTAAAAAATATATATTCTAAGATTGATCAGAACAATTAATAAGTAAGTAACAACAGGTTCAGGTAGGTATAATAAAATTGCTAAAAGTACAATTCGCTTCAGTGGCAAAAATATTTCGCTGTGATTCTAAGAAAAATTCGTTATGAGTATATCGATATGAACTACTTAGTAAGGTAGGCATCTTCGGCCACTTTTCTCAAATGGGCCTCCATCACCGGGCCAGTTTGTTCAACCATTTTCGTGAAATACCCCTCTGGAATTTGTAATAGTTCGTGAGGAGGAGCAAACTCTACTGCCTCTCCCATCTCCATAACTAGGACTTTATCGTAGTCCATGATGGTATTCAGTCTATGGGCTATGGTCAGCATGGTACAGTCCTTGAAATTCTTCCCGATTGTCTTTTGGATCAGAGAATCAGTACTGGAAAAAAAATCTATTCAGTGAATACTTCTTATCAACATTTATCATTCGAGAACGATTTCACGGTGTTCCGAGCTGCTCAATACTCTTTGGGCTAGGCTGCTTGGGATTTATACAGTGTGTCAGAGACGTCATACACTGATTTATGACGTCAGTATGACGTACTTTTTGTGACGTGATTATTTCGTCATCATTACGACGTTGAGCCAACGTCACTTAGATGGGTAAAAGAAGACGTCAGTTTCATGACGTTACAGGGACGTCCTGTCGACGTCCATTTTTTCCAGACCGTCTCTAAACCATGGATACTTATATATTACCATGTGGAACAGAAGTATAACTCATGAATGCGAATCAACATGCAAGTTTTATTCTATTCATTAATATACCCGAAAAGTAGTAGAAAAACTTTTTTCTAAAAAACTTTTGACACACTGTATATCTCGGAAACCAACAAGCTATGTATATATAAAAATGATTGTTCAGGTATACCTATAATGAAACCGTTACTCTTAGGACGTTGCAGTGACATGTCTATGACGTCCAAAAATCACGTCGGTGTGACGTACCAATTTGGTGAGCTTCGTCATATATAGGAAATTTTTCAATAATTTACTATTTAGATTTTTGTTGGGTGACAAAGAATGCATCAATATACATTATTCAACAAAGTGAAGCCAAATTCGCCAACATCCTTTCCATCCCACCAAGCAGACTCAACAATGCATAATCAATATTATATAATGTCATCAGAGGCTAGCGGTGTTAATCACACCATGTTATAGGAATCTTTTTTACGTATCATCACCAAATTTATTTGTCATTTTGACGTCATTATGACGTCAGTCGGACGTCACAGTTTGGTGAGTGAATGACGTCAATACGACGTGAGTAATATGACGTCATTGGGCTGTGATTTATTCACGTCATTATCACGTCAATGCGACGTCAACTACTGACGTCACCTTGGTCATTCAAGTGACGTAAAAAAGACGTCACTGGTACGTCATCTGGTTGCCTGGGATGTATTCGTGGAGAATTAAAATCTCATTTCCTTCAGTAATTTCTAATAGTTCGGGATGTATTCAGAGACGACTAAATTTTTTGCAGAAATCTTATTTGGAACAAACTCAATCAAATGCTCGGTATAACTATGCTTCAAACAGCGTGTAGCCTACGTTACAGTATGATTTTCGAACTGAAAATATCCAATAATTACGAGTAATTTCCTGCTTAATTGGAACTAAAACAATGCTGAGTAACATATATTTTATCTATGGTGAGGAATCTACGAACATCCTAAATTGTTGAAAGCTTTTCTTCTATCAGTTCTGAAAGTTCAACGAAACATAGTAAAGTTTCGTTTAGACCCTTATTAGTACTAAGTGATATGAGAGTAAAGAACAGGAAAATTACTTTGTATCAACGTTGGCAGTAGCTTCATCCATCACCAGGATTTTGTTGTTCCTTATGATGGCTCTGGCAAGGCAGACCAGTTGCCTTTGCCCAGCACTGAAATTTGAACCTCCTTCGCTCACTTTCTGGTCCAGACTCTCAATGGAACTCTTCAGTTCCACCTAAAATCGAAATTCATTAAAGAAATGTGGGAAAATCGAGAAATCACTGAAATGATTAGTTTATAAACGAAACATAAAAAAATTATAGGTACTTCGATATACAGGGTGTTTCAAAAAAGGTCACCTACTTTGCTAGGGTAGGTAAAATACTGCAAGATAAGTTGGGTTTGCTTAGTAAAATAATGTCATAACGGCATCCGTTTTCAAGATACAAGGTGGTTGAAAAAAATATGTTTTTATACATTTTTTACGATTATGTCGAAACTAGACTGGCAACATTACCATGACATTCTGTATGGATCTGTTCTGGAAGCTGACACATCGCATGAATTTGTTTTCATAACTGACTCTCATAGAGGGCGCTAGTTACACGTTTAGTACCGAATAATTTTAATAATAAATTCAATGAGGTTAGATTTTTCAGTCAAAATTGTGTACCTTTTCCGAGATATGTTGATTTGGAGATAATGGAGTAATAGCTGATGCTGGTATAAAATAACTATTATATATTGCGTTCAATTACCTATTTATTCAAATACAAAAACAATAAAATTTATTCTTGTGTCAAAGTTATTATAATTTATGAAAGAATAACAGGTAGAAAACTGAGATGAATTTTCCTAAAAAACAAAATATTGAAACAGTTAGAGTCGAGGTTTAGAGTAAATGTTCAAAATGTCCGTTTCCACGAATAAACGATCTTTTCTTCTTGAGAATGCATTATTCTCCTGAATAGATCAGCTATTAGGTCATTCAAGTGATGTTCAATTTTGTCTTGCATTTCTAGACGTGTATTTACCTTCTGTAGCATGTAGCATAGACTTTTACCTTAAGATACAACCAAACTGTGTAACACATCTTTTCGGTCTTATTTATCCCAATGTTCTTTTTGTGATTCATGAAATTCAGCATCGGAAATATATTGTTGATATATAATTACAAGGGTAATAGTTCTTCATGAGACTCACTCTTATACATACCTTATTTATATCATCACATCATTCATTTTCAAATCAAAATGTTCCGGAAATGGTACACAGTATCGGGTGTTAGCAAGAGTATCATTTTGGTGTAAAATTGAATGATGTTCAATTTCACATTGAATTTGGACTGAAAGATCTAATCTCAAAAAAGTTATGTTTGAAAATACTCGGTACGAACCGTGTAACTAGCGCCCTCATACGAGAGTGAGATACAAAAACAAATTCATATGATGTAGCAAAGCAGATCGCATCACCTGGGAATGTTCGCGATAGGTGGTAAGAGACCAAATAAGTCCATAGAAACTAGTTTTCCTGGCTGCTCTGGCAAAATGGCATCCACATTCGGTTTGGGTAAGCTACAAATGCTTGGCTTTCTGTCATATCTCACATTTTTGATCATCCTATGCAGTCTCCCACACCAAATGTCAGCTTTCATAGCACATCAGGTCTTGTATACCCCAAAAAGGCCCAAAGATACGTGATATTCCATGACAAAACGTTCAAGACAAGATCTCGGAATGCATAATAGATGCCCAGTATCTCATGCGAAAAATAATAATCCTTTGTAGATTAAGAAATGGTATGGCCTCCGATATATTTTTGTATTTTCATATTTGTATTTTCAGATTCTTATTGTCTATTGTTTATTGAAAAATTAGCTTCCAGTCAGAAATAAAATTCTGGTATGAGGAAGTTGATTACAAACAACAATAATAAAATAATATAAGGTGACAACAACAACAAAAAAATATCTAAAAAATCTAAAAATGCTAAATCGATCAAGTCATGAAAATAGCCACAGGGACTAATCAATAGATGGCAAAGTATCAATTTTATCCATTTCGTAATGAAATCATGTATTTTTTAAATTCAATTTTAAATTTTGAAATATGTCTGCAATTTTTTATATTATGTGGTAATTTATTAAATTCAGATAGAGCAGCGTGAGTAAATTTTTTTTGGCCAATTATAGAAGTAGCAGAATCAAGATGAAATAAGTTCGATTGGCTCGTGTGATGACCATGAATTTCTGAGTTTCTTATCAAAATAAAATTGGATTTCAGATTATTGTTTATTATATTATATGAAACTTTAAGAAAATCTATTTTATATAATTCATCCAATGAGGCTAATAACTGGATTTTATACCTACCCTGGAATATTGTCTCAATGATGTGTCATTAGCTTCCAAAACACATCCATGCAAAATTTCAGTACAATGTAGTTTTGACAGAATCGTAAAAAATGTGTAAACGTATATTTTCTTCATCACCTTTTGTATCTTGAAAACGGATGTCGTTACAATATGTTCTTACTGAGCAAGCCCAACTTATTTTGCAGTGTTCTAAGTACAGGGTGATTCACCATAAATGTCCCCCCCTCTAGCTCACTTATTTTTGCACCGTTTTAAAAATTTGAAAGACAATCTGAAATGATTTTTCTGAATTTTTTTCCCGCTGCATCAGAAAATACAGGGTGCTCGGAACAAATGATCTACAGAGTACTAATTGATTTTTTTAAATGGAACACCCTGTATTTTATTGTACTTTTAGATTCTTCCTGAAGAGCTGATTTCATCAATGTATCACACTTGGGGTTTAGCGGGAATGATTACAGAGATATAGGGTGTTCAAAATCGAGATTTTTCAACTTTTGGACTTTTTTGTGCCGAAACTATTCATTATTGGTCAAAACGGCTTCTATGTTCCCATCCCAACTTTCGATTTACTATCTAGTGAAATTTAATTGGAACATTTACAGGGTGGTTCAAGATTCAGAATTCTGGTCACCCTGTATCTGTTCCAATTATTAAATGTCAGTAGATAGTAAATAGAAAGTTAAGATACGGACATGAAAACCGCGTGACCGATAATGAATAGTTTCGTCACAAAAAAAATCCTAAAGTTAAAATTCTCGATTTTGAACACCCTATATCTCTGTAATCAGTCCCGCTAGACCCCAAGTGTGATACATTGATCAAATCAGCTCTTCAGGGAGAATCTAAAAATACAATGAAAAATAGGGTGTTCCATTTAAAAAATCAAATAGTACCCTGTAGATCGTTTGTTCCGAGCACCCTGTATTTTCTGATCTAGCGGAAAAAAACTTTATCGAAAATCATTCAAGATGATATTTCAAATTTCAAAATCGGTTCAAAAATAACTGAGCTAGAGGGGGGGACATTTATGGTGAATCACCCTGTACCTAGCAAAGGGGGTTATCTTTTTTGAAACACCGTGTATAAGGAAGATACATTAGGAAAAATGATGCGTATAACTCGCTGAAAAATAATACATTTAATGAAAGTATCATTCAAATATCTTTAATACTTACGTCTGATAGGGCTCGCCAGATAGTTTCATCATCGGCTTTATCGAATGGATCCAGGTTATAACGGATGCTAGCCGAAAAAAGTATAGGTTCCTGGGGGATGATAGAGATGTTCGATCTGAGATATTCCAAGCTGACTGTGGAGGTGTCGATATCGTCTATAGCGATGGTGCCCTCTATTGGAGCTAGTCGAAATAAGGAAGCTATCAGCGTAGATTTACCAGCTCCTGTTCTACCTACTATACCAACCTACAAAATAAAATATCGATGGTTATGAAATGAAATTGAGCTATGGGTTGCGTGCAAGAACTGTCAGATGACCGACGCTGGAGGCAAAACATTGAAACACGACGTCACTTTTCTTATTTGTTTACAAGTGATCAAAATAGTTTTCCACAATTATTTTGGCATATGAATCGTATTTTTCCGCTATTCATCAATTCGCTCATGCCATCACATTGTGCTGTTGTAAAATGCACAAAAACTGCAGCGGAAGATGAAGGAATCCAGATGGTACATTATGATTTGAAAGTAAGTACCTATAATATTCACTCACATATAGTATTCATTTTTGAAATTTGGTTATTTCTCTGATTTCTCATCGGAATTCCTTCTGCAATAAGAGCTAATAGAAATATACCTGAAATTTCTAGAATAATGCAAGAAGATTGGATTCATGCAATCAATCCGGAGGACTGGTCTGACATGCTGACGATCGTGTGTGTTGTAGACATTTTCAATCTATCAGCAGTATTAGCTTGTATTGCAGAAGTGGCAGAAGGCAGAAGGAATTTTAATAAAGAATGACAACATTTCATAATGATAACTATGTGAGATTACTATTTACCTGAAAAATCATATTCCTTAGTCTCTTGCTGCATTTTTTGTGCATTGTACAACAGTACAATGCGAAGGCATGCTTGAATTAATGAATAACGCAAGAAACACGATTCGTATGCCAAAATATTATGAAAAACTATTTCAACCTTTTGATTCCTCTGTAACCAAATAAAAAAGTGAGGTTGTGTTTCAATAATTCACAGATGAATGAGGTTGTGTTTCAATATTTTGCCTCCAGGGTCGGTCATCGTGCACGCGACCTATTCTGATTGTTGATCATACAGAGTGGGCCTCTGAAAACGAAACAGAGGCTCTGTAGGTCGCCAAAACCGGATTATCAAAAAAAACTGAAACAGGTCAACTACATTTTCGAGGGGGACATTTTTCTAAAATATTTTCAGCCCTGCGGCGTTGCCGCTTCTAAAGAAAAGAAGCAACAACTTTGTTATTTCAAATGGAACACCTTGTATTTTATTGCATTCTTAGATTCTCTCCGAAGAGCTGAATTCATCAATGCATCACACTTGGGGTCTAGCTGTAATGGTTTCAGGGATATAAAGTGTTCAAAATCGAGATTTTTCAACTTTAAAATTTTTTTGTGTCGAAACTATTCATTATTGGTCAAAACGGCTCTCATGTCCCTATCTCAACTTGTGATTTACTATCTACCGATATTTATTTGAAACAAATACAGGCTGGTTCAAGATTCAGAATTCTGATCACCCTGTATCTGTTCAAATTAAATGTTAGTAGATAGTGAATCACAAGTTGAGATAGGGAGATGAGAGCCGTTTCGACCAATAATGAATAGTTTCGACACAAAAAAATGTCAAAGTTGAAAAATCTCGATTTTGAACACTTTATATCCCAGAAACCATTACAGCTAGACCCCGAGTGTGATGCATTGATGAAATCAGCTCTTCGGGGAGAATCTAAAAATGCAATGAAATACAAGGTGTTCCATTTGAAATAACAAAGTTGTTGCTTCTTTTCGTTAGCAGCGGCAACGCCGCAGGGCTGAAAATATTGTAGGACGATGTCCCCCTCGAAAATGTAGATGACTTGTTTCAGATTCTTTTCATAATCCGGTTTTGGCCACCTACAGAGCCTCTGTTTCGTTTTCAAAGGCCCACTCTGTATAACCTGACAGAATATGGCATTTCGTGAGCGACTGAAAGATGAAGTTGAACACTTCTGTATATTCATTTGAAGTTTTTTCGAATTCGTATCAAATTGACATAATTCATAATTCATTCATTATTCATAATTCAGAAAGACAGGATTCGTATAAGTCTGCAGATCTTTCCTGACTGAACAACTGGCCCTTTAGAAAATTATTAATTATAAGACAACGATAAACCAATCCAACATAGTCAGAGTTTACAGAGAAAAAAAATTGTTATTCGAATGAATAGTTCATAACGACTCACTTTTTCACCGGGTTGTATAATCATGTTAAGATTCTTCAAGACCGGAGGATCTTCCAAAGTATACCTCAAATAGGTATTCTTGAAGGTGACTTTTCCAGCACTAGGCCAGTTACTGGGTTTACTCGTTGCTTCGGGACTAATTTCATCTTCCTTCTGAAGCTTCGTGTATTGTACGACTCTTTCCACACTGGTCATGTTCGAAGTTACTTCGGTGGTCTGCTTGACCCCCAGTTGAAGCATGCCTATGAGGATCATACTACTGGAGATCAAAAGACCTATGTCTTCCCCAATGCTACCATCTGCGAAAAAAAAACAGAAATACTCATTGTTCAGAACGTCCCTGCAACGTCATGAAACTGACGTCTTATTTTACTCATCCAAGTGACGTTGACTCAACGTCGTAATGATGACGAGATTATCACGTCACAGAAAGTACGTCATAGTGACGTCAGAAATCAGTATGACGTCTCTGACGAAAAAATCACCAACTGGGTACACGTGACCATTCATCATCTGGTTATATTATTCGAATATCCCTGTTGAACTATCGATACTCACACTTTTCAAAGACGAGGAACTGGAATGTAACCAATGCCAGGAATGTGGTACTGATACAGTCCATGTAGAACCCAAAGGCTCCACTGCAAGCTATGAACAAGTACCAACTTGAAGTATGTTGGTCTTGTAGAGAGTCGAACTCGTGGATTACCATCTCTTCTGCCTTTGAGGAACGAATAGTCGATAGACCATAAAGGGTGGCCGATACATGGGAAAACACTGGTGCGCGAGCTGAAACGTGATGAAAACCATAAACACAAATTATTAAATGGTATAATAATGATGATGAAGAATGTTTAAGACCGACCTGACCATTCTCAATGTTCAGAATAATAAGTGCTGTTCGTTAAAGTGAAGTTCTGGAGACCGTGATTGAATAATCGAATATAAAATGGAACCCAATAATTTCCAAAAACGCTTGCACAGGTATTTCAGCAACTAAGTTATCATATTCAGTTGAACTGAAATAAAAAATGAAGAGTTGTTTGACTCTTTAGTATATTTAGCAATATTCTTCAAAAATTATACTAGCGAGAGTGATTGTTGTGCAACTATGCAATGGATCAGAGAGACTATTGCTTTACTAAACATCGATTTCGAGTGATTCAAAGAATTTGGATTGAGGGATGGGACATCAATGTTGGTTCATCAACAGATCCCTATTATGATTTTTGTAACTATACCCAGCAAGCACAAACATCCCTGGGATGTTTTGGGATGTTTTGAAAATGTTGGCATGAAGATGTTATTTTGAGACGTAATATGCACTGACCAAAGAGGTCTTTGAAGGATATTGAAGTATTGTTTTTGTTCTTTTGTGCCCTTTCTTTGTTTGCCCCACCACAACGTCTCATGCTTACGTCACAATACGATGAATTCTGATTTGTTTTCGATTTTGTTCTTCTTGTTCGCAATTGGCATTCGCGTTTGCAGCGTGTCACGCTTACATCACGCTGCTAACGAACAGAAAGGAATTTGGTGAAGTTTATTGTGTTAGAAGACTTTTTTAGTTTGTAATAATGACCATCAGATGCAAGATGTGATGTTCGGTGCCTCAGTGTAATCAATATATGAAAGTACGAATTTATCAATGCACGCAGCTTCTCCGCAGTTGCAAAATTATGCATTGTGGAGAACATTTCAAAAATTGGGAAACCTATTTCCAATTATATGTCTGTGTGTAGTAAGCACTACTCAGGAACCGATTAAGAAAGTAATTTCATATCAAGGAAATATTTTTATGTTCAATCTATTTTTAATGCATTTTTTCATTCAAGGGAAATGGAATCCTAATGCAAAAGTTCATTTTGACAAGAGGCTTCAGAAAAATACCTCGAAAATGTTTTTTTTTACAGCGATTTAATGTGCGCAAGACGCGTTGAAAATGTTTTGTTGTGTCCATGAAAAGGTTTTAAAAAGAACTAGGGACAAGGTAGTTTTGTGACATATCAAGAACATCTCGATAATTGTCGCCTGCGGCGGAAATTGGCTGTTCTATAATAGTTCTAATCATGTGTGAACAGAAAATCGCAGTGGAGGTTCACTGTCTCGAAATCTCGTACTTTTAACATCTCTGAGATGTTTTTGTGCTCGCTGGGTACTTTCCATTCAATTCCCTAATGTTCCTTATATGCTTAACAAGTTTCAAATTATCCAAAGTAATAGAGTGACTGGACTCAAGAATATTTTGGGCAACAATTGGTTTAACCATTGTCGATCTAAATGAAAACCTAGTAGGCGACCAAGTACGCGAGGAGGTACAATATACAGGGTGTTTCAAAATTCAGTATCAAGATTTTAGGGGCGTATTTTTCAGGTCAAAATAAGACGTTTTTGTCCATAAACATGTGTCCGCAAACGCTTCGTTACCGATCTACAGAGCGTTAAAGTTAAACAAATACACGATGAGACATCCACCAACTTTCAAATAATGTCAAATGCTTCAAAACAAACCTAAACGTCAAAATGAAAATAGCAGTCAAAGCCCACTAATTCGCTTTTTCATTGTTCCGTTGAAAATTTTAATTAAATATAGCGAATCACAAAAATTGATTTTACTTTTTTCTCGATAACGATCGCAGATGCGTGAAAATTACAAGAGACAAAAAAATTTATAAACAAAACAAAGAATTCATTTCGTATCTCAGAATTCACCAGCGGCGCACCACAAAAAAGTTTATGGGGTAAAAAAGATAGTTGATTTTGAAGGATATAACAGTGAATCCTGGCGATATTTTTTGTCATTTAATTAGAGGAATTACTTCGACCACAATTGAGTGGCTACATGATAAGAGTTGATCTTCAGAGCTGTCTACTATTAATGGTATTTTTTGCAGTAAAAGCTTCGTTCAGCCATATCTAAAAATACACCTATCAAAAAACATCTTCACAAACCTCTTATCTGCTGAAGTTACTTCCAAGGTGGCGGATATATTTTCATAATATAATACCACAAGTGATAATATTTTGCCGGAAATATTCGGTGATTGTTACGACAGCTTGTTGCCTAGTAATTTCGTGAATGACATTGTTATCAAAACCACGAGCCGTAGGCGAGTAGTTTTGGATCAATGTCATGAGCGAAATTAGAGCAGCAAGCTGGAGTATGTCAATCGACGAATATTTCCAGGAAAAATAGTATCACGAGTTGTATTCGTATGACTATTTCATGATTGAATGAGACAATATATATGAAATAGGAAACATAATTTGAGTATATTCCAACTCGAACTGCGAAGAAGAACATAATGATAGTAATGAAATACAGAATTTATTTTTTGAGAAATTAACTACCTACTTATATAGTTATTCACAGAGTGGAATGTACAATTTTGATAAACAATATTTTTTTTATTATCTTGGAGATGGTTGCTCTCGAAAGAGTGTATACAATTTCTATCCAATTCAAACAAAATAAATTGAATTTATGTGACATGGAATGATTAAAAAAAAGATATCGTCGCCGAGGGCTCGAACCATCGACCTTCGTATCCTCGCGCAACAACCCTAACAGTTGCGCTACATCAGCTGGTAATTATTTCAGTAAGTCACAATGAGTTGAGTGATTGAAGAAGATTACTTTAAAAAGGAATTTGAATTCTAGTATCATTGTGTCAGACCGTCAACAAATATGCAAACTTTTTAAATTACACATGAAACGTCCAGCCAGAATAAAATTGTCTCGCCTTTCGTACAAAATATCTCACTAACGCGAATTATAAGTAAATAAAATAAAGTAGGAACTCAGGTTATTGTCTCAGATTTAAATCCAAAGCAATCTTGACCAGACACGATGTCAAAATTGTATCGCTGATAAACGAGGTTTGTTGGTCATGTGTGGGTCAATTCGGCTTCTGTATTGGTAGAGCGAGTCCGACAAAATTTAATAAACAAAAAATCTCGCTAGAATACAGAAGAAACCGTGAAAATGGTCGATTCTGATTGGTTCTCGAGATCAAGAGGGAATAGTCTACTATAAAAGTTTCATAGAGAGTTCTTTTTCCCAAGGAGTTCAGTTTCTTGGAGATGTCAATATCCATTAACGGGAGAGTTTATTTATTTTATTTTATTTATTTATTGAAAAATGTTACTTCCAGTCAGAATCAAGTTCTGGTATAAGGAAGTATAGTTAACAATAATACCTAAAACTATACAATTATAATAAACTGATGAATAATAAAATATTTGAAAACATTAATTATTAAATTTTGACAAATCATTTCATATTGCTGAGCAAAAATCAATTTGAATATGAATCAAAAGTAAGTCATCTATTTCGTTCAGAAATGATAAATTTTTTAAGATGGTATTTGAATGTTATTGTATTTCTGCAATTTTTTATATTATCTGGTAATTTGTTATATTCCAAGAGAGCAGCGTGGGTGAATCTTTTTTGGCCTATAGAAGTATTAGCGATATCAAGATGAAATAAACCATGTTGTCTAGTTTGATAATTATGAATTTCATTGTTTCGTGTTAAAATAAAATTAGATTTCAATCTTTTATTTATGATATTGTTGTATGTAATTTTCAGTCTTTCGATTTTGAACATTTCTTCTAATGAGAATGATTCAGTTATTTTATATAATTGATTTGTTGGTGTATCATATGGTAAACGATACAGTACTTTCAATGTCTTTTTATATAATGCAGATATTTTATTAAAATTGTTTTTTGAACAGTATCCCCAAACATTTATCAAATAGTTAATACGACTGAGTATATGAGAATATAGAATTATATTGCAACTTTTTTATTCAGCTTGGGACATCTTCTCAGGGCTCCAATAATAGGAGATATTTTTTTCTTCAAAACATTTATATGTTTGTCCCACTTCAATTTATCATCAAACCAAATCCCAAGATACTTTTTCTCATAAGTTCGTTTCAAAGATTCATTTTTAATTCTGAGATTTAAATTTATATTTTGTTTATTTTTTTGTTGAAAAATCATATATTCAGTTTTATCAGTATTTATTGATAAGAGGTTTGAATGCAGCCAATTTTCAAATTTCATCAAGTCTCTGTTTATTATATTTTCTAAAATGATAGGATTTTTATTTTCATATAAAAGTACCGTATCGTCTGCATAAATAGTGTAATTACATTCTGTATCAATTTTCGTGATATTTAAAGTTGCAAAATCAAATATACTCACTGACGCCCTCTATTCTTTTGATATCTTGGGCACTGGATAGGTAGATGGACTTGAAGAAGTAGAAAACGAGAGCAAGGAGAGCTGCCGGTACCATCATGATAGGAGTTACGAAGAAAACCATGCCAAGAATACCACACATGACCAAGAATGCTGTCAAGGCATCTACGGCAGCTTTGGGCAAAACCTCATCCACTGTACCGATGTCTTTCGAGAACCTGTTCAGAATTCGACCTGTAAAGTAGGAGAAAAGTTATCAAGAGCAAGTAGGTGTAAGTACATACATAAGTAATAAACAGAAAAATTGTATACAACTCATTACATTCCATATACAGTGTGTCCCACTTACCATGCTCACCATGGGTATCTTTTTAACGGTGAGAGATACGAGGTCGGTTAAATGACACCAAATGTGGAGTTTGTCAAGGCCAACTATAATGTGAAAGAATATTTTGATAAAATCTATTCGTTTTTGTTTTATACGCAAAAAACAGATTTTGATCATTTTCATGCCTCCTCCGTAACTTCTTTATTTATGAAAATATTCAAATAGGAATTTCACATTCTCATGGCAGTTTTTCGAAGTGATTTCGAAAAAAATATGAAATGTATACCAACTCTTCTAGAATTTGAGATATAAGCACCAACTTTAGTTTTTCAAATGTAGGTCATAGCTCACTATGACTTAGTTACAAATAACTTTTTTTTCTCTTACAGATGATGTGTCGCAGTGATAGTTTTGTGTTGATAACAACGGAGGTATCGTCATTTATACAAAAATGAAGAATTATTTGTAAGCCGCCATCTTGAATTTATAAATTTTAACAAAAAAATCATGATCTCCGACCTCAAAAACCCCCACTTACCAACTTTGAATGAAATCGGACCAAATCTTGTCCGCCATCTTGGAGCAGCAATTTTTTTTAATTTCAACAAAAATTCCATAAGGTATTGTCACCGAAATTATGAACACCTGCCAAAATTTCAAGTTAATCGGAGTTATGGAATTTTTGCTGAAATTAGAATAAATGGCTGCTCCAAGATGGCGGACAAGATTTGGTCCGATTCCATTCAAAATTGGTAAGTGGGGGTTTTTGAGGTCGGAGATCATGATTTTTTTGTTAAAATTCATTAATTCATGATGGCGGCTTTCAAATAATTTTTTGTTTTTGTATAAACGAACGATACCTCCGTTGTTATCAACACAAAACTATCACTGCGACACATCATCTGTAAGAGAAAAAAAAGTTATTTTTAACTAAGTCATAGTGAGCTATGACCTACATTTGAAAAACTAAAGTTGGTACTGATATCTCAAATTCTAGAAGAGTTGGTATTAATTTCATATTTTTTTCGAAATCACTTTGAAAAACTGCCATGAGAATGTGAAATTCCTATTTGAATATTCTCATAAATAAAGAAGTTACGGAGGAGACATGAAAATGATCAAAATCTGTTTTTTGCGTATAAAACAAAAACAAATAGATTTTATCAAAATATTTTCTCACATTATAGTTGGCCTTGACAAACTCCACATTTGGTGTAATTTAACCGACCTCGTATCTCTCACCGTTAAAAAGATACCCATGGTGGTAAGTGGGACACACTGTATAGGAGTTCATGGATTGCCTTGTTGAACTCACTGAGTCTAATCACCTTTTCAAATAACAGGTAGTTTATTTCAATGTACAGGGTATCCCAATTTGGGCACTTTTGCGGGGTATCTCCCTTATCAGTAAAGATAGAGCATTGCGGTTTTCGCGACAGTGTGCTACTTTTTTATGAAATTAATAATGGCGCAAGCAGAATTGTGATAGCTCTTCCGGTTGTCGAGATACAGGGTGGAATTGAAAAATATCACTTTTCAGGCACCCTCCGTGTCTCAGTTATCTTTGAACTTATCGAAGAAGTTAAAACTTGTTTTTATAGAGTTTTTCTCGTAGAATCCAGTGGCGTAGTTATTTTTTTGCTAGTACCTTTTGTTTTTTAGTTATGGAGCAAACATATGTTTTTTTAAATGGAACACCCTGTATATTATTTCATATATACATTGAGCATGAAGTGGGCTTTCCGAAAATATATAATTGTATACAATTATTTTCCATTTAAAAAAACATGTTTGCTCCATAACTAAAAAACAAAAGGTGCTAGCAAAAAAATAACTACGCCACTGGATTCTACGAGAAAAACTCTATAAAAACAAGTTTTAACTTCTTCGATAAGTTCAAAGATAACTGAGACTGAAAAGTGATATTTTTCAATTCCACCCTGTATCACGACAACCGGAAGAGCTATCACAATTCTGCTTGCGCCATTATCAATTTCATAAAAAAGTAGCACACTGTCGCGAAAACCGCAATGCTCTATCTTAACTGATAAGGGAGATACCCTGCAAAAGTGCCCAAATTGGGATACCCTGTACTGGTCACTAATGAAGAGTTCCTTTTTATCAAAGATATTCTTGTTTCAAAGATACAATAATGAAACTTCTCGTATATAAACCTTTTGAAGTGTAAGTATTTTTATACTCCTGAATTTTCCCCAAGAAGATTCTCTCGATTTCAAGCAGCATTGTGCTCAGAACTCTTTCTTAATTTAAATTTGATCAACATTACCACTCCCTCCACAAAATATTATAACAGATGCAAAGTGATGCATAGATTATTCCGATTGCTTCTGCATCAATCACTCCTAATAGAATTCAATACAAAGTTCAACTTTCAATAGACATCATATTTTGACGTTTGAGATCCAGCTCAGGAAGCTATAGCTTCTGATCAAGTAGGAAGGGACTTTCAAAAAGTGTTTTTTTTTTCTGTGACGGGAAAAAAGTTTGGCATTTCATCTCTGTTGGCAGGTTATAAAATGTCACTTTTCATAAATTACTTTTTTCTCGTGGGAAAAAAGTGAGTACTTTTATCCCGGATATATATCACATATATATACTTTGTTAATGGCTTTTGTTGTGCTATAGTTCCGAAAAATGAGTCAATAATACCGTCTCCGAGAAAGAACTGCAAATCCTTTTATCTTCCATTCGACTTCGCGGTTTCGTATATTACTAAACAACTACTGAATTCGCAATTTTTCAAAATTAAATCACAGAATTGAACTGACAGAAGTGACATCAGATATTTGATTACTTCAAAAGAATGATAAAGATGCCTATAAAACGCAGGTGTCCATACTACTAAAAACTTGAAATTTCACGTCGATAATTTTCAGATTTCGAAATAATGTAATATCTTCTCAATATTGATTCGTTCTTCCTTTTGTCACAGAAAAAAATAGTGTATTATACACGGGAAAAATATTAGATTTTAGCTCACGGTTTTTTGTCTCCCTCCGCTAAGCGTCGGGAGACAACACAACCTGGAGCTAAAATCTACAACTTTTTTCCCTTGTATAATAAATAACTATTTAGGATATCTTAGATACCTATCAGGTAGTCCAAAAGATCCAACTATCAAGTAGTTCAGGAATTAATTAATTCTGAATCATCATTTCAGGGACTACTGTTATTGCAATCAACCCGAAAACATAGAAATTGTGTTATGAATTTTTTTGTATAAATACATAATTTCTATTGGGGCACAATAATACAATAACGATCAAATCGATTTCATATCGTCCCCATACAGTGTTTAGCACTTCCAGGAAAAGATTGAACCTCGGTTTTGAAGTTTTCCACTTTCCATTAAGTCCTACGAACTGAGGCCATGAATATTCCTCAAGGATCTGTTTTAGGACCAATCTTCATTAGGTATTCAAAATATCACGAAAATTTAAACATAGAAAGTAATTATAATGTTTATGCAGACTATACTGTACTTTTATATAAGAATCCTATAATTTTAGAATATATAATAAACAGACTTGATGAGATTTAAAAAATGGCTGCATTCAAACCTTTCATCAATAAATACCTACTGATAAAACTGAATGATTTTTCAACAAAAAAATGAACAAAATATAAATTTTAATCTCAGAATTAAAAATGAATCTTCGAAACAAACTAATGAGGAAAAGTATCTCGAGATTTGGTTTGATGATAATTAAAAGTGGGACAAACATATAAATGTTTTGACGAAAAAAATATCTCCTATTATTGGAGCCCTCTGTGAAGATGTCCCAAGCTGGATAAAAAAGTTGCAAATATATTCTCATATACTCAGTCGTATAAACTATTTGTTAAATGTTTGGGGAAACTGTTCAAGAAACAATGTCAATAAAATATCTGCATTATATAAAAATACATTGAAAATACTGTATAGTTTACCATATGATACACCAACAAATCAATTGTTCAAAATAACTCAATCATTCTCATTAGAAGAAATGTTTGAAATTGAAAATATGAAAATTACATACAATATCATAAATAAAAGATTGAAATCCAATTTTAATTTAATACGAGACAATGAAATTCATGATTACGAAACTAGACAACATGGTTTATATCATCCAGATATCAATAATTTTTCTATAGGCCAAAAAAGATTGACACACGCTGCTCTTTTCGAATTGAACAAATTACCAGATAACATAAAAAATTGCAGAAATACAATGGAATTCAAATACTAACTTGAAAATTTTATCATTTCTGAACGAAATAGATGATTTTTTCAACTTTTGATTCATATTCAAATTGATTCTTGCTCACCAATATGAAATGACTTGTCAAAATTTAATACTTAATGTGTTCAAATATTATATTATTTATAATTATATAGTTTTAGGTAGTATTATTAACTATACTTCATTATAACAGAACTTGATTCTGACTGGAAGTCACATAGATAAATAAATAAATGAAAAAAATATTTTTCGTGAAGGTTTACTCAACCAGTCGTTCCTTAATTAAATTCACTCTACTTTGAGACAATATATACATGGATTTATGTTTACACCCTATATGACGAAGCAGGGAAATATTACCTGAGGGATTAGTGTTGAAGAAGAACATGGGTGCCTTAAGTACATTCCCAAACATCTTATTGTGTAAACCCTTAGATGCGTTCATGCACATCTTGTAGAACAAAATGGACCTGCTCGTAGTCAAAAGTATTGCCCCTATGATGAATACGGTGTATACCAGCATGTAGTTCGTCTGGGTGGGCAAGAAATTTTCATCCATATACAGTTCCTCGAAAGCGGTTGTGTTGACCGTAAGTCTTCGTAAGAGGTCTGCCGAGGAGTTGGGATGGTGAGTGCCAATGTAACTCTTCAAAATGAGGTTTTCGAAACTTAGTCGTTCCTCATATGTCCTGTAGAACAAGATATTTTTCTATTCCTGTCCGTCTGAATAATACAAGATGTATTATAACTCTAGTGCTGCTGAACTTGGTTTGGCTTATTTTCAATTTCAGCGAGTAAGTAAACGGCTCAATTAGTCCAATAAATAAAGGGAAAAAGTTAACATTAATTACGCACTATTTTCATCTTCCGGTTGGAAGTAGATTTAGGTACCTCATTGAACTTGAGACAAAGTTTGACTGGAAAACCCGTGCGATGGCGGAGAAAATGGCCCCAAAAGACCAGAAAAATAGGTTTTCAGCCAATATCTCCTGAAATTATGGCAGTTAGAGATTTTCGGTTCAGATAAAAATTGAAGTTCAGTTAATTTTCTACAAAAATGGTCCTAATCATTTTTCTCGAAAATTTGCCCGGTTTCGAGAAAAACGGCACGAAGCGCACCTCGGATAATGAGCTTCTGTTGTATGCCGGAGAGCACAGTCCGTGTATTTACACATCGGCGGGGGGACAAATTATTCAATAACTTTGTTGAAAATGCATATTTTCTCATGATTTAAAGTTCATGTGAAAGAGGAATTCTGCTGCTATCTTACCCTGTGAATTGAGTCACGCTTGACTCTTTTGGCCATATCGGAAAATGGGTCAAACTTTCTGCTCCCGGTCAATTTTGACCTCGCCAGGAATTTGTTCCTATTTTTTTTGTATTGCACTAATTTACTCAAAATTTTCTTGATTATGGGTCCTCATAAGGTCCTTTGTCATCTCTGAAATTTGTATACCCTAATTTTTTTAAATTTTCATTCAATCTTTGTTTATTGAATCCCAATTTTTTGCTGTTTTTGGAACGCGGGGAAATTTTGTGAACAACCATCAATAAAAAATTTATACATGATCTGATTGGTTTCTATGATACATCATTTGAAAGCTAATAAGGTCTACTTTTCGATTGTGCAATTAATTTTGTAGACGAAGTCGTCCATTTTTCAATAAAATTAGAAAAAGCAGGGTCAAGGAAAAAACGCACTTTTTTTGGTGATTTTTTTGCGCTTCGTTCCATTTTTCTCGAAACCGGGCAAATTTTCAAGAAAAATGATGAGGATCATTTTTGTAGAAAATTAACTGAACTTTTTATCTGAACCGAAAATCTCTAACTGCCATATTTTAGGAGATATTGGCTGAAAACCTATTTTCCTGGTCTTTTGGGGCCATTTTCTCCGCCATCGCACGCGTTTTCCAGTCAAACTTTGTCTCATGTTTAATGAGTTACCAAAAGCTACTTCCAACCGGAAGATGAAAATAGTGCGTAATTAACGTTAACTTTGCCTTTTTTTCCTCCTTCATTTATTGGACTAAATGAATATTTCCCGTAATCAAATGAATGAATGAAAAAATCAAATAGTACCCTGTAGATCGTTTGTTCCGAACACCTTGTATTTTCTGATGCAACGAGAAAAAAATTTCTGAAAAACCATTTCAGATGATTTTTCAAATTTTTAAATCGGTTGAAAAATAAGTGAGCTAGAGGGGGGGACATTTATGGTGAATCACCCTGTACAAAAAAGATCCTATTGTTGATACTCGATAGAACGCTTCGTTTTCGAGAAAAAACGAAAAAACGAGACCAGACTTCCAATTTTGATGTCTGAGTACTCCCTTCAGGACATCCATTACTGGATTTCCACAGGGTGTAACATCTTGAAATTTGTATACCAATTCAGTCACATAGCAGACTGAATTTTGCCAGCACGGAAAGCTATACAGGGTGGACAAAATAATAATCAGTGCATATTTTCAATATTGACACCCTGTATCTCAAAAGTTAGGACGTTTACGACAAATGTTCATATAAAATTGTGTGCTTGAAATGGGTCGAAGGATCGGCCCCTTGGATATTAGCATACCATTGAGGAACAACCTGTATAGGTATTTTATTGTCATATTGATAGTAATTCTTCTTAAAACATATCTAAAGGTCTGTAATCTCTTGTTTACAAATTGAATTATCGAGGTTATTATCTAATGACCTCACAACTAACATTATATAGAATCATCGGGAGAAATACTTAGACAAAGGTTTCGTACATCAAATAATCAAATGAGATCAATTTCATGTTATTATCGAGAAGAAATATTTTGAATTTTGCTTATTCGTTCATTATTAGTTTGTGAAAATTCTGCGAACTGAATTTCAGTTGAAAATTACAATAGTTTTTGATAGATGATTTTAGTTTTTTTTTATAGTATGACTGATGGAGCAGTGACGAATGAAACGACTGGGATAATAGGGTAATTTTGTTATGTAATTTTATGAGAGAATGACATTTTTGAGGTTGAAGCACGGTTGGAGATCATGAAAGTTAATCTAAACTCGACTTTGAAAATTGATTTAGAATTTTTCAGTTTTTTAATGGGCGTGTACACCTTAGTAGAACTTTTAACTCAAATCATGTTTATAATGATCCTTTTATACATAAATAATGATTGACGACATAATTCGATCGAAAAATTAACTGGAATGTTTTATTTCTGAAAACGGACCCTCTGATGACGTAGAAACCTCATCTCGCCACAGTTAAAAGAAAATACCAAACGCCCGACGGAGACTGAGGCAACTGATATATTAATTCTTTCATCTGTGATCTCGCGCTAATTCACTCTGTCAGAAATCATGTATCATTCATCTCTGTCTAGAATAGTCTTGTTTCAGTATAAGGATTTTGAAGTCACATCATCGCCTCGTTTTCAGAGGTCCGAAAAATCGGGGATTTCAATAATTTTTTATAAAACGTAGGGAGCTCACAGCAAGAAACGGTTTGCGGTGGTGAGCTAGTTTGGGTGAGTTCTATCGAATTATGAAATACATTTTTTTTGTGATATAAGCCCATTGTAATTGATAAAATTATTATTTGTATTGGAAGTACTACTTGATTTTAGTCTTACCAGTGTGCTACCCATAGATCACAGCCATTACAAACCATTTGAGCAACCAGGAAAAGAACAACCATAAATATCAAAAATAAAACACTAGCTCCTGTTCTGTAATATTCGATGTACAAGGATGTTGATAAATTCCCCTTTTCAATCAACTCCTGGGTTTCTTGTTGTTCTTCATCTTCCACCTCTTTACCAACGGAACTCTATAAAGATACATACAAAAAAAGATAAAGTATAAAAAATTCTGAATATCACCAACTTACCCCTACAGATGCGATAGATTGTAACCTTTCAGCTATATCTTTCTTCACGTTATCCCCAACGTCTTTGATCTCTTCTTTCGACTCTTGCCTCTTCAGTGATTCAAGTGCAGTATCAGATAATTCATCATAAGTACCAATTTTTTCCACTGTTCCCTAAACAAACATATCACAGGTTATGATAAGTTATAAGTTAGGTCGTACCTCGGTAAGTATAGGTACCAATCTACTTTAATTTAAATTCATTCAATTACAAAGAACATACACTCAGTTCCAAAAAAAGTGACGCACTTGATATTTGACCTATCTTCTTAAAAAAAAATAGTAGGCCGATTTTTTTTTATTTGTTGGTAGGTAATGCATTTGTCTTAAAAAAAATTAAGAGGTGAACATTTTTTCAAAGCCTCCTTAATGGTGGTGGAATAACTCGAACCATGATTTATTCTTAATTGTTGACTCACCCTGTGTGTTAATTGAGTGATGGTATACAAAGTGCTTATACCCTATACGAAAGAATCTTCTTTTGCGAGCATTTTGATTTATCTCTAAAATTTTCCGAATTACAGCTTTTTTGCTGATACCTTACGCATATCCCACAAATTAAATTTATTGAAGGATCAGAGTACTCAAAATGGATTGGGTTGTACTCTGGTAGGATCACATTGTCTTTAAAGAAACAAATGCCGTTGCCATAGCAACTAATTTGTTGTATGCCTCCATATTTGACCATTTGTCGTTGTGTCATTAATTAAGTGTCTTGTTTTATTGACTAAAATTACATAAAATGCCTCAAATAAATTGTGAACAAGTAGCAAGATTAGTTGCGTTAGTGAACGATGGGCGTAGTGAACGTTACGCCGCTCTTGCAGTAGGAGTTCATGAAGCAACTGCTCGTAGAGCAATCCGCAAGTCCGAACAAACAGGAAGCACCGCTCGGAGGGTCGGTTCTGGTCGCCCCCGAAAAACTTCTCCAAGAGATGATCGCTTCTATGTATGTATGTAGACGTCTAAAAGAAGTTAATTTGAAAGCTAGGAAACCTGCAAAAGGTCCCAAATTATTGCCCGAACATCGTGCTGCTAGAAGAAATTTTGTTGAAAATTATGGACAGTGGAATATTCCTGAATGGTCGAATGTCTTGTTTACGGATGAGTTAAGGTTTTGCATTTAATGAAAATGTTTTTTAAAATTATTGGTATCAGTTTATTTCATTAGAAAATTGTTTCTCGATAAATTCAGAAAGTTGGTAATCTGCAAGTATTCAGCAAAAAACGCTGTAATTCGGAAAGTTTCGGAGATAAATCAATGGATAAAAAAACAAAATGCTCGCAAAAGAAGTCTATTTCGTATAGGGTGTAAGCACTTTCTATGCCATTACTCAATTATCACACAGGGTGAGTCAAAAATTATGAATAAATCATGGTCCGAGTTATTCCACCACCATCAAGGAGGCTTTGAAAAAAATGTTCACCTCTATTTTTTTTTTTCAAGAAGATAGGTCAAATATCAAGTGCGTCACTTTTTATGAAACTGAGTGTATTTGTAGAGTAAGTGAATTGAAGTTGTTGAAGTCAATGAAATAACCCAAAACAGTTCTTTATGTATCGAGGGCGTAAAGTATAGGCTCTTATGTACCGCAGCGTGTCTAAGTCCATAAAAGTAAGTTACGCGCGATATACATACATTTTATGCACGACCGGTATATTTGATTTTTCATTGTGAATACATCTTGCTGCAGTGAGAAATATCATTGATGGAATCGACGTTACCATGGTAACTCAGTCAATTTTCTGAAATAGGAGTAGATTATTATATTCGCTGTCAATTAATGTCATCACAGATAATTTATTTTGGGTTCGATCCGAGGTTCGATCATATTTGCATCTCAGAAATATCAAAAGACCTGTAATATTACATAATAAGGAACGCCGGGCGGTAAAGTAGTCCGCAAGCGGTAAAGTGCCACTTTACGTCTGCAAAACCTGGCGGTAAAGTGCTACTTTACGCCCAGTCGTGCATAAAATATATTAATTTTGTGTTGATCATCAAAATAAGTGGTTACTCACATTATTCAGTACTATAATCATATCGGCTTGTTTCAAAAACTGCAGCTGATGAGTGGCCAATATTCTGGTTTTCCCTTTCAAATACCCTTTTATACACTGCTCGAAAAGATGTTTGCCAACATGAGTGTCGACAGCAGAAAGTGGGTCGTCAAATAGATAAATGTCCGCATCAACATACACTGCCCTCGCCAAATTTATTCTCGCCCTCTGTCCACCACTGAGAGATACTCCTCTTTCCCCTACCAGGGTCTTATCACCGTGTAGGAACTGTTTGAAGTCTCTTTCCAAGGCACAATACTTGACGATATCGCTATATCTGAAAAATAGTTCAGCCATGAAGAAGGTCCTCTAATAGTAGATTGTTTTATTAGGATCAAAAGTGACACTTTGTTTGACAAGCGAATTTTGCATTTGCGAGGCGGAGCGTTTAGCGAAGCCGAGCGAAAGCAAAATTTGCGAGTCGAACAAAGTCACTTTTGATCCGAATGAAACATGCTATTTTTTCTGCAACCGAAACAATTAACACAAATAAACATGTGAAGTAACCACCAATGCCGTGCCATATGTATGCAATGCAACAAATATTGACAAATAATCCATGTGGTAAGAATATTTTATCTGCATTAACAGCAGGTTAGGTTTTCAAGGATGTTCGAATTGTAGTTTCAATATTGTTTCAATGATATAAATACAACCACAGAGTGACATATTTGTGTATGGACCAGGTGCTCTAATGGCAAATACCGCGCCAGTGCCAGCTATAGGAACAAGACGTGGAAAATGTTAGGGTAGTGAGCATATCAACAATAATAATATTGTTTATGTATTCCTCTCCATACTACACTGTATTTGCCTTGATGATCAAATGAAGCTTGAACAATATCGTTGTTTGAGACAAAAAACTATTGCTTGCCGTGATTATTCAAAAACAAGTTCTCCATCCCGAGAATAACGAATGAAATAAAGATCAAGCAAGTATTCGAATCTTGAAGGCTTCCCTGATCAAACAGAAATACTTAGCTGAGATGTTTATAATTCCAATACTAAACTATAATGAGGTGTATTTATATCTCCAGCATGGGTATGAAATGCCAAATCTGCTGAAATCGGAAACAAATCGGGTATGCGGCTCAACCCAAATAACCAACCGTCACAATGTTGTTTATTCTTGATGACGTCCAGTAAATCCTTTCTAGTTCCTAGGAGCTAAAGTTCAACTTTAGCTCCTAGGAACTAAAATTCAACTTTAGCTCCTAGGAACTAAATATGTTGCCTAGCAACATACCTATTTTTGTGTCAGTAATAGAAACGTCAATTCAAGAGCTAATTTTGGTATCAAAATGGACGACTTTTGTGTCGGTTGCAGAAAAAATAACTTTGTATGATTGTCGTCGTATTTATTATTTATAAATACTGATAGTTCAAGAGCCAGCTGCAAATTTTGACCATCATCTGATAACGAAATTATACACTCACCGGCAAAAAACCGGCCACCAAATAATTTAGCCAAATTGTTTGCTCTGTAACTTTTTCAATTCTGGTCCGATTTTGGTGAAATTCCGACCAAATCGTAGATTCATGTTTCCAAATGTTAGCTTGAATATTAGTTCCTGAGAAAATCTGATGACTCGATCATTATACAGGGAAAAACGAATGTTACTTTTTCACCCTCAACTTCTTAACGCCCTGTGGGAAAGGTGAGTGGTTTAAGTTAGCTTCATTATGTTTTAGATTGAAGAGTGATCTCTTCTCTACATGATGGTTTTTTATTCACGTCGATAACCACTTTTTGAAGGAAGATACAAGTGTTTCAAGAGAGTATGGATGTTTAAAATTTTTATTTACAATAATTCAGAACCATTCTCCAACCTTCTGTTTCAATGCTTCATCATGTTTTAAATTGAAGTGTGATCCTCTTTTGTTCCTTCTTCACACAAGTTTCAAGAAAGTATAGATTTTTTTTAATTCTCAATAACAATAATTCAGAACCTACTATCTTAGGAGTGACCTCTAGAGGCTTCTTCTTCTTCTTCTTCTCTGCACAGGTGGGCGGGTGCGTAGACCCCTGCACTCAGGCCTCTTCAGTCGGGCCCATTGTGCGCCCACTTGTCCTGTGAATCAGCTGGGCATGCCGATTTCTTCGACGAAATTCAGCAGCTTCCTCAGCTGAGTCACTTTCACATCCTTTGGGTGCAGTACAATGCTCCCAAAGGCAGCTTTCCTCTGATGCACCAGCGCGGGGCATTCAGTGAGTATGTGTGATGATGTTTCATCATCCTCCTAGCACCATCTGCAGATGGGATCATCTTTGATCCCTATGAGTTCTAGGTGCCTGTCGAGGTGGTTGTGCCCAGTTAAGGGCCCAACTACCATCTTGAGATCCCTTCTATCAAGTGACAGGATCTCTCTCGTGAGCCTTTTTGAAGGTACCTTTATATGGAGCTTTGATTGTCTCATTCCTGGTGTGTCCCGCCATGTTTCAAGGAAATGCCTCTGTAGCATTTCCTTCATGAAGGACATAGCCGTACTATTAGGTATTCCCAATATCGGTTCTGGTCCAATGGGTGTCGTTCCTGAACCGATCTTGGCTAGTCTGTCTGCCTCCTCGTTCCCCGGGATACCAGAATGTCCTGGAATCCTCTAGAGGCTCATTCGCCTTCGCCCAGCCTTGTCAGAGACTCTTCAAGAGCTACGATTCGCCCTTCAAGGAGAATTTTAGTCAATTAACCAAGGCTACTTGAGTAAGTGCTAAGAAAGTAAGGTAGAAATATGTGATAATAATCCTTGAAGTTGTTAATCAATAAGTTCATGTAAGTCCTGATTATTGGCAAAAAAGGTGGAAAAAACTATACTTCCTTAAAACACTCCTATCTTCTCTTAAAAATAAGATATTGACGTGATTCAAAAACTTTTGTGTCAAGAAGGGATTACACTTCAATCCGAAGCATGATGAAGCCATGTTCAATCACGCAATTTCGTCACAGGTGGCTGAGAATTATAAGGTGAAAGAGTAACTTTGGTTTTTCCCTGTATAATGATCAAGTCATCAGCTCTCCAGGAAAGCTAATAATATTCAGGCTAACATTCCGGAACACGAATCTACGATTTGATCACAAAAATCGGACAAGGATTAAAATAGTTACAGGCTGTACAATTTGGGAAGATTTTTTGGTGGCCGGTTTATTTTGCCGGTGAGTGTATATTTATCGAAAAACACCTGTGCAAATCACTAGCCTGAGCAAAATCATTGAAAACTAGCACTTTCCTGTGCGGTGATTTGAACTTAATTTCGCCATTTGATAACGAGATAAGGATCATGCCATCAGATTCCATGATTAAATGGTAGATTTTAAAGACCATTTCGGATTGTGAGATATTCAGGATCATCGTTTATTATATAGAATAAATTGTCTAACAGTCAGTTTTCGAGTCATAACTTCTAGATCAGTATCACTTGGAAGTGCTTAAAAAGTTTCAATAACCGCGTCGTGTCTTATATTCTCATTTTTTGTTATTATTATTTATTTCATTCCGCATTGAAGTTATCAATTCTTCGTTACTTATATCAAGTTCATGAATAAAATTGAACTGAATTATTTCGCTCTTCAAGTACATATCTTTGAAAGTTTTCTGTGTTCGAGACGCACCTGTTTTTCAAATACGGTTGTCCGAATAGTATGTTATTTCTCACACTGGACACGAACAACCATGGTTCTTGAGAGGCATAAGACACCTGACCATTCAATTCCATGCTCCCTTTCTTCACTGGCAACTCCTTGAGCAGCATTTGCAGTAGGGAACTCTTCCCTGATCCCACATTCCCCACCACACAACAGAGAGTCCCTGTGAATAAGGAAAACTCGTTTTTCAGGTGCACTGAGGAAAATTATGATTTTGAAATTCTTGCTGAGACATTTCTTGCTACCATTATGAGAAAGCCAAAATTCAATAACGATAACGATTTTGCTGAAGGTGAATTTTCTGTCACATAATTATTTATGTATCAAGGGCGTAAAGTAGGCTTTTATGGCCTGTGGCGTGAATAATGGCCCGATGACGCTAGCCGAGGGCCATTACCGCTGAAGGCCATAAACGCATTTTACGCACGTGATGCATACAAAATTTTATGCACTTGTGGTTTATTTCCCAAGAAATGACTAGATTTCAACAAACTACAATTCATATGTCACTCATAAATTCAGTTTTCAAGAGAAGCGCAATGTTTATGTGTATAATCTACATATTAAAATTACCGTACGAATATCGCAATTATCGTAAGAGTAAAACTCTTCGTTCACTAACAGAGATTCATTCCTTGAGATGTAACATGTATACCCAGTATATAGCTACCTGAATTTGCCGTTGTCAATCGATCTGATGGTTGCTGTCTAGCAATACATCACATCCAAAAAAGAAGCTTAGATTGTCATCTTTTCGCTAAAAACTTGAGACAGGCAGAAAGCAACTATTCAAAGAAGGAAGTTATAGCGAAGCTGGAATCGGATGAACAATATAACATGTATCATAATCATAACGATAGAATCAGCTGAGAGTTCAAATATAGGTATTTCACAAATGGATGTGTGGATATAATGGATTTGAGAACAGCGGGCGGTAAAGTGCACTTTATGGCCCGTGGGTGATAATGGACCCGCGGGCGGTAAAGTACTACTTTACACCCGCAAAAGGTATATTATTGCCCAATCTTTACACATAGGGCATGTCAATGACAACATAGCAAGAGAGACCGATTCGACTATCAAACAATTCTGGCCACTAAAGTGAAACACAACCGTTATATTCCGTGACTGCAATATACAGGATGGAACATTAGTGCGTCGGAGCTCGATTGCTCGAGATCTATGATAGCTAGAAACTTGATTCTGAAACGAATGTGAATGAGACAATAACATATACAGGGGGCACCGGAAAATATCTGGAGGATCAGGATCATTTTTTTTTAAATAGAATGCCCTAAATATTAGCACATTTTTTCAAGCATCCTTGTGACCTCCATCCACTCCTATAATATTGTTGGATATATCTCGATAATTTCAAAGTTATAAATTTTTTGTCGAAATAATGTTATCTGCAGATGCATACCGAAAAAATTGCCGTAGTCACAATTATGAAATTTGAGAGAGAATAATCATTACATTTTTTTATGGAAACATGTGTGATATATTTGTAGATTTTCATGCTCTCAAATTATACAGGGTGGCTAAAAATGATTTTACAATTCGAAACTTTTGGAAGTGATTTGTCTCGAGTTTTTCAAATGGAACACCCAATATATTTTTAGGTCATTTGGTGTGAAATCGCAACACGAACATCTCTCATCCCAACATCCATATTGATATTCGTAACCATCATTTTTGAATTATTGCACTTCGAAAATTATATGTTGGCCATTTTCATCGATACACATTCTCATCAGTTGTTATTAAAACATCAAAAGTGCAATTAATAATTTAGTAAACTTGTTTTCACCTCCATTTCGAGGCATTTTTATTGAACTCGTAATACAAAATTCAATTTTAATACAAAAATATGACAGTCTTCAAAGTTTAACATCATCAGAGTTATTGACAGTTATTTTTTATAAAATAATCGGATTTTGAATTACCCCTGCTCTTTTCAAATATCGAAATAAAAGAAGTTTTCTGTATTTCCCCGAGACGGACCTGGATTCTAATTTCGATTTTCATTTAGTTTTGATGGGTAATATAAGTGAAATATTTCTACCCAGTATGGATAGAATATACAAAGTGGTTCAAAAGTTGAAGATTCTGCCAAAATCAAGATAACGTCCTGTATCTCAGTTATTAAAGACGGTTGATACATCAATGGGGGGTGATTTGGAACCATCAAAGTGTCCTCTATCTACAGATACCGTATGTACATACATTTGAATCGGAAACACCCTGTATATATTTTCACAAAAAACAAGTAAGCTCTCCAGAGTTCAAGTGGCTTTAAAATCTCTGAGTGACTTCCATAGAGTATTGTTTTCTTTGATATCCAAAAACTTCCGTGCTCCCAAAAATTTCAAATGACTTACAAAAAGTTCTTCGAGAGCATTGTTTACTTCGAAATTATTAGTTACTTCTATTGATATTGGAAGAATTGAAACCCAAATCAGAGCAAACATCAGATATAGCTAGTCATATACAAAGTGGAAAAAGAAAAAATTACTCATAAAGTATCTACCTGGAGATATCTTCAAGGTAACATCTATAAGGGTATTGACCACTGGATTGGGCAACCAGCTTGCTGTAGCCCCATCCAGCTGCACAAGTCCTCTTTTTTCCTCATCCATAATCGTAGCCTCCCTGTTCTGAACTATAACGTTTTCTTCCAGCACCAAGAAGTCTTCTAACCTTCTGATGGTGACTTTGGCTTCAGCGTAAAACCCAAGAGCCATAGGGAAGAAAATACACATGTACATTTGAACGATGTTGATGTACAGGGACATCGAGAAGACAGTGTCACTGGTGAGTCGATGGCCTATCAGAACGTACGCTATGAGGGTGACGTATAGTGCGAATCGTTCTGTCACTACCATCAGAGCTAGTGAGAATCCCTTTATGTATGAGGTTTTTGTTATAAATTTGATTTCGTCACTGGAAAAAAATTAAAAAATTACTTATACAGGGTATACATTCATGGGTTAACGCAATCTATATCTAATATTTAAAATTCTCCTGTCCCGGTCACGGTGTTAGTGGTCGAACTCCTCCAAAACGGCTCGACCGATTCGTATGAAATTTTTTGTGCGTATTCGGTAGGTATGAGAATCGGTCGTAATCTATTTTTTTATTCGAAAATTCAAGATGGCGGATCCAATGTGGCGGACGAGTATTTCATTCAACATTGGTATTTGGGGGTTGTCGGGGTCGGAGATTTTGCGTATTAATGCGTAATAATTTTGGAAATTCAAGATGGCGAATCCAATATGGCAAACGAGTTTTGTAATTATGGTCAGATTCCATTCAAAATTGGTATCTGGGGGTTTTCGAGGTCGAAGATTATGGGATCGGAGATTATGGTTCGTTCGTCATAATTTGGAAATTCAAAATGACGGATCCAATATTGCGGACAAATTTTGCAATTATGGTCAGATTCTATACAAAATTGGTATCTGGAGGTTTTAGAGGTCGTAGATAGGAATCATTTGTCAAAATGGGGGAATTCAAAGTGGCGGATCCAATATGGCGGACGAGTTTTCAATTATGATCAGATTCTATATGAAATTGACTTCTTCTAGAAATAATGTTTATGACAAAACGACGTTTGCCGGGTCAGCTAGTATTAATATATTTTCGAAATCGTGAAATTACCTGTTTCTCCGGAAATGACGTCATCTTTGTCATCTTCAATAGGGTACCCTGAATTTCACAACATCTTTTGAATCCCTCTCACGATTATGGTTTAAATTCATGTAGCATACCCTATACCTACATACTATTTTCGAGTTAATCGACTATTTCCAGAAAAATGCAGCCCATCAGTCATACGCCCTTTTTATGTGAAGTACAATTACAAATTATGAATATTGAAGATTGACTGAATCACTCACTATTATAACAACCACTTGATAAATTACAGGGTGTCAGAAGCGGGTCCAGAAAGTGATCGTATTCTATTATAAAAATGCACCATATTTTGAATCAACTTCCCTATCTATACCTAAAACCCATAACTCTTGGAGATATACTATGAATAATATATATCTACTATTCTGCCTTTTGCCTTAAATTTTGGATTCTTCTAGTAGACTGTGCAAAATGTCTATCCAGGAGAAAAAATTGGTTTCCCATTTGAAAAAAAAAGGGATGTTCAATATTTTACATACCCTGTAAATTATTCAGTGGTTGTGACTATGGTGAGTGATCCGTTCAAACTTCAATAATATTCATGATCCAATCACTGCATATCACTAAAAATTTTAAATTACGTGAAAAATGGCATAAAATATGTTGTTACTTTTCTAGAAAAACTCGAATAACTCGAAATTGGTTCATTTTGTTTGAAGTGTAAAGCATTAATATAAACCAGAATCATTAAAAAAATTCTAAGATGTTATAAAATATAGGGTGTCCTATTGGAAATAACGAAAATGACGTCACCGGAACCGAAAGCTTCAAAATAGCAAACATCTTTTAGTTGGATTCCGTATGTTTCCTACAAATTTTCAGAATCGTGCTATTTTTATCTCACATGCAAATGATAAACCCTGTATATTTATTGTACCAGTACTAATAACGAGATCTACATATAGCTATAGCACATTGGCATTGAAACATCATCTAAATGAAAACGCCTATTTGTTCTTATACTGAATTGTGAACTTACTTTCGTGAGTTTTCCACCATTTTCTCGAAAGGTTTCTCCCATGCGTACATTTTGATGACTTGGATTCCTGACACTATTTCGCTCATCAATTTCACTCTGAAATCAGTCCTCTGAGCTATTTTATAGCGTAGAACTCCTTGGACCTTGGATAGATATCCTAGACGAATTTCAACAAATGATATTTTTATAATTTGGCCACATAACTTTAAGGAAAAAATTGACAATGACATTGGGTGAACACAACAACACAATTTTCATCAATAAAAAAATAAAACAAAATTGGATTTATAATTTGGAGAAAAAATTATATGTTTCACATGGCAGAAAAGAAGATTCATTACCTTGGCTGGTTTCGTAACCAGTATATGTCGTGAAAATACTCAAACAGATTCTCAACTTTCAATAAAATATCAAGACTTGAGAAAAGTGGTAGATAGAGCCAAATCTGATCAACAATATGTCAATAACAAAATCTTCCACATCAAAAAAGTTCTTCAACTTTCGACTCTTATTCGAAAACTGTATTGATAGAACAGTCGATTGAATTGAAAACAAACAAAATATACCACAACACAACCAAAGTAACCCTCAATAACATCAAATATAATACCATACATTTCCGGTTTATCTGAAAACGGATGGCGTTACGACATTTTTTTACTGAGCAAACCCATTTTATTTTGCAATGTTCTACCTACCCTAGAAAGGGGTTTAGGGTTTTTTGAAACACCCTGTATACACAGACCAGAAAAAAGTGTACGAGTTTTAATAGAACCTCCTATATATTTCCTCATCATTGAAAAGATATTACGATGAGCTTTCCAAAACTACCCCACAATCATCTTCCTTCTCAATGTATGGGCATCCAAAACTAACAGTTTAATCGATTTTTGAACGATTGTCGAGATAATATTGATTGCAAATCTAGGTCAGATATATTAGCTTTATCGCTACCCATGACATTCAATTTTCGATTGCAGTGATCACTAAAAATCAATATTGTAATCTATATGTCATGGCCTGCTCTCAAAAATCATTCGAAATCGATCAAACTCGGTAAAAGTTTCAATAATATTTTGAGAAATACAGAAGATCGAAGATCGAAAAATTATTGGCTATAAATTTGCACCAAAATTCGTTCACTGACAAAAAATGTAATTCACCAGCAACAATAAATTATCTGATGGTCCAAAGCACACTCTTCATAAATGAAATAATATTTGAAATCCCCTTCCGAGAACTGTTCTATTGCGTTTTTCTCGAAAACGGATGAGAATATCGTTTTCAAACAGGAGTACCAATATTACGTAGGAATGATGTTTATGTCATATTTTCTAATCAAAATCACTAAACAATTCAAAAAAGTTATCAGTCGATTTCATCATCCGGAATTATTCAGTGGCTCCCTGTAACAAACTGTAGAATATTACATACAATAATATTCCCTGTATAAAATTATACATCTGTGCCTAGCTTGAGAGTAAATGATAACAACAAAAAACGAGAAAAACAATATCTTTTTCCACAGCAATATTTCATCAAGACATATTCGGTCCTATATCGCCATATTTTATCCTATGTCCCAATAGTTATGACTCATCCTGTATATTGAGTGGGGAATTTTTGGAAAGATAATGAAAAGGTCTTATTTCAGGTGAGAAAATATGTATATAGGGTACCCATTCAATTTACAATTCATAAACTTTCTTTTTGCGGCTCCCTGAATATCTTTATAGATAGTGAAAATGTATCTGTTGATTCAAGAAGCGAAAAAAATCCCCTGCGAGGTTGTTTTTTTTTCTACATCCTCTGACTATTACTCTTGTTTTCGAGAACCAATCAGAATCCACCATATTCAAACTATTTTCTGTATTGCAATATTTTTTGTTTACTGAAAAGTATCGACATCTACGACGACAAACCATCACGTTTTTCAGCGATAACATTCTTCACATTTATAAACGTCAATTATAATTAGTATAAAATTTGGACGTCACGGATTTTCAGTAGAATCATTTATTGTCTGATTCAATCATGAAATAGTCATAGTCACGAATACAACTCGTGATAGCTACTATTTTGCCTAAAAATATTCCTCCAACTTGCTGCTGGAATTTCGCTCATGGCATTGTTCCGAAACGACTCGCCTACGGTTCGATACAGTTTTGATTAAAGCAACAGCTATCGTAACAATCGAAGAATATTTCCGCCAGAATAATATCACTTGTGGTATAACATAAATAACAAAAATAAAAGAGTTTCATAGTGGGTGGTACTTCATAACCTGTCACCCTGTACAAAATTGTTTTTTACCTTGTAGTGGTACGGACTGAACTGTCATGGCGAGCATTGCAGCCAAAGCTGCCCATCCCACACTGTCATAGATGATGTAGAAAGCAGTGACGAACAAAAATGGCATGATCCAGATATAATGTAGCTGGCTAGATGCCAAGTCAAACCTCTGGACATCATTTGACATCAAATTGACCAACTGACCAGCCGCTGTCTCGCCTAGCGAAGCTTGACTCAGTCTGAGCATCTGAGAGAAATTAAGTATCAATGTTTATGTTGGACAAAAGCTACGTTTACAGGTACCTGAAGTTGAGCTTTGCATTGCACAATTTCAAAATAATGTAATTTTTTTCATTTTAATTCTCAAGCAACACGTACATGATTGGAATAATCAAAAATCGATAAATTGGAAGAGATAAAAATCATCTATCATGAGTTATTTTATTTCTTGATGTGTTTTTATTTTGATGCAAAATTCCTGCAAACAGGGTAGCCCAAAGAGAAATTACAACCTCCAACTTCATTTTTCAAAATGAAAACACCTGTTCTGTATTATATTTTTCAACTTTCTGCACTGGTACACTGAACAGTTATCGAAAAAAATACGATGGAACATAGTAATAAGTAAATACCTGTTTACTAAAAAAACAGAACAAGTAAAGTCTAATGTCCTGCGTGCCAATCACAAGGGCGTTAAGTAGGCTTTCATATAAGAGCAAGTTAGGCCCGAAATACATATACAACATTTTATGCAAGAACGATAAAAATACATCATGGCTGCAATGAGGAATATCATTGATAAAATAAAGTACTTTACGCCCGATCATGCATAAAATACTATAATGAATGCATTCGCATTCAAGAAAATTTGATGGCATGAATTTGAAATTAATTCGGAAAATACGCTAACTGTACCTTAGAGTTTTCATCCTATTAATATCAACAATCCTACAAGGCTGTCTCTTGATATTGATAATACTCGAATAAATAAAACATTAGCTAATATCTGGATCTGATAATGATATTTCAATGGGGTTTCGTAAGATAGGTATTATTGACAGAAGTCAAATATCGTCTATTACACATGTTTCCATTATTTATTTTCAATATTTGGGTTCTGAATTATGAAATTACTCAGGAGTATTTCGAGTACCATCATGTCAATGAACTAGGAACGGGTTCCTAACAGGGTGAACCAAAACAGGTGATTGTTATTTATATATTTCAGAAACGAAACATAAAAAATTAAAAAACGTTTCGCATATGATAATCAAAACATATTCAAAATAGTGTGTGTAAAATGAGATCCAAATTAACGGAACTGTTTTCGAGATATACAATTGAAACATGTTAAGTAATCTTCAACAAAATCTAGCACACCCTGTATCTAAATATTGAACAACTGAATTCGCTAGTGAGTTTCCTCAGCTTTCATTAAATCAACAGTATCAATCAATCTCTTTCTTCGTGATCGAAAACAAGCTTTCAATTGTTTTCAAAATGGGGTATAACACAAAATTCAAAGAATTCATATTTCGAACAGAGATAGTTATTAAGAATCAAAATACGTTTCCGAAGCCTACAATAGACTGAAACTATAATGTCTCACCAGAATATAACTTGTTGGTTTTGGAATAGTACTCGAATTTTGTTTCCGAAAAATGAATTTTTTGACCGTGCCTCGTATACACCCTGATTTACTATAATTCATGTGATCATAACTAGACATGTATTTAAGTTCCGATCAATACATTTTCTAGCTTATTTTGTCTTATTTATACTAAAAAAAACAGTTTTTTTCTTCGTCAATCCTACCCCGATACGACGTTTTTACGAACTTTGTAGGCTTATATCTCAGAAACTAAACATACAAAATTTTTCCATCAAACAATAACATAGTTAAATTTCAGCCAATTCGACCGAGAGCCAATTTACCGTGTTTTCGTGCGGGGTCCTTTTCATAAGCTCAATGGGTGTGACGGCGCAATATATAAACATTTTTCTCTGTCACACTCTTTGAGCTTATTGAAACTTCGAACGCGAATATCTTCGCAATCGTTTGAAATAACCCAATCAAACCCATTATTGTTGAATTCATTATATTAAGGAATAAATACATTCGAAATTCGAAAAACGAAAGTTGATGTAATTTCCAGGAAAACCAGAAGATGAAAAACATTTACTGAAATGTGAGAGTCAGTGTCACCCGGTGTATAGCTGACATACAGAGTGGGCCTTTGAAAACGAAACAGAGGCTCTGTAGGTCGCCAAAACCGGATTATAAAGAAAAACTGAAACCGGTCAACTACATTTTCGAGGGGGACATCTTTCTAAAATATTTTCAGCCCTGCGGCGTTGCCGCTTCTAAAGAAAAGAAGCAACAACTTTGTTATTTCAAATGGAACACCCTGTATTTTATTGCATTTTTAGATTTTCCCAGAAGAGCTGATTTCATCAATGCATCACACTTGGGGTCTAGCTGTAATGGTTTCAGGGATATTAAGTGTTCAAAATCGAGATTTTTCAACTTTAACATTTTTTTGTGTCGAAACTATTCATTATTCAAAGAAAGGTTGTATGTACTTGTAATATTTAATGTATATGACAAACAAGCCAGCGGCTATAGTACATAGACTAAAATCATTAAAATCAAATCTCGAACGTTTTCGGCAACATTGCCATCATCAGGAGATTTTTGTCAGAAATCTGTACAAAAGATTACATAAGAGGTGATCATTTCGTCAATATTTGTTGTTATCCAGTTTAATATACTATAAATTACCGTGTAATTATAAAACCAAATGGCAGCCAAGCTGCCTCCACTGTAAACACTGGTTTTACAGTGGAGGCAGCTTGGCTGCCATTTGGTTTTATAATTACACGGTAATTTATAGTATATTAAACTGGATAACAACAAATATTGACGAAATGATCACCTCTTATGTAATCTTTTGTACAGATTTCTGACAAAAATCTCCTGATGATGGCAATGTTGCCGAAAACGTTCGAGATTTGATTTTAATGATTTTAGTCTATGTACTATAGCCGCTGGCTTGTTTGTCATATACATTAAATATTCATTATTGGTCGAAACGGCTCTCATGTCCCTATCTCAACTCGTGATTTACTATCTACTAACATTTAATTGGAACAGATACAGGGTGATCAGAATTCTGAATCTTGAACCACCCTGTATTTGTTTCGAATAAATGTCAGTAGATAGTAAATCACAAGTTGAGATCGGGACATGAAAGCCGTTTTGACCAATAATGAATAGTTTCGACACAAAAAAATGTTAAAGTTGAAAAATCTCGATTTTGAACACTTTATATCCCTGAAACCATTACAGCTAGACCCTAAGTGTGATGCATTGATGAAATCAGCTCTTCGGGGAGAATCTAAAAATGCAATAAAATACAAGGTGTTCCATTTGAAATAACAAAGTTGTTGCTTCTTTTCTTTAGAAGCGGCAACGCCGCAGGGCTGAAAATATTTTAGAAAGATGTCCCCCTCGAAAATGTAGTTGACCTGTTTCAGTTTTTTTTGATAATCCGGTTTTGGCGACTTACAGAGCCTCTCTTTCGTTTTCAAAGGCCCACTCTGTATAGGCAACATATTGTCAAAATATAGTTAACAAAACATGTGTTGACTGTTGAAGTGTGAAAATTTGGTTAGTGGTAACAGTGTGGTTTGATATCGTTATCCATGAAACAATAATATTCATGAATTCAAATTATGGTTTAAAGAACGCATACGTCCAAATTCTTTTCAAAACGGTATAATATATGGAGATAAAAAAGATAAAAATCACTAACGGTAAATACAGGGTGTTATTCAAGTACGTGGCCAAACTTGAAGGGGTGATTCTTTGGGTGATTCTAAGACGAAAAGTTCATATAAACATAGGTCCGGTAATGCTTCGTTTTCAAGATACAGGGTGTCAAAATTTTTAAAAGAAATCGTTTTTTTCGTAAATATCTTAATAACCCTTCAACCGATTTTATTGAAATTTGGCAGTGTTATTCATGGTCGTAAAGGGCTAATTTAACATTAACTATATCAAAAATATTAGTAAGACCCTAGTTTTTGATGGTTTGGTAGTTGAAATGTTTTATTGTGTTGTCACAGGGATGTGCAATGAAGTGATTTTTATGTTTTTTCTCAAAAACAAAGCAAGATACGAAAAAAATTCTAGATATGAAAAAGTTGTAATTTTAGTTGCTCAATGTGAAACAAATACGAAAATTGCAAAAAAATCAGTGGCGCACATTTTTTCTGTCAAAAATATTAGTTACAGTGCCTTCCGGGACGCCACTGGACATGATAATTTTGATATAGTTAGGGTTAAATTAGCCCTTTACGACCTTGAATAAACCTACCAAATTTCAATGAAATCAGTTGAAGGGTTATTAAGATATTTACGAAAAAAACGATTTCTTTTAAAAATTTTGACACCCTGTATCTTGAAAACGAAGCATTACCAGACCTATGTTTATATGAACTTTTCGTCTTAGAATCACTCAAAGAATCACCCCTTCAAGTTTGGCCACGTACTTAAATAACACCCTGTATAGTACGCGCGATCACGGACAATGAAACCTTTATTTTGAATGGCTGTTGAAAGGATCACTACTTACTTTTCTGTAAACTAGTGAGCAACAGGCTATCCTGACCCTCATCCCCACCCTTTGACATCCCAGGGAACAATAGTGGAATATAACCATATTTACGAAAGCTAACAATATCACCCCCACTGCTAATATCCATCCATACTCTTTTTTGTTGATAATCCATGATCCTACTTGGTAGGACTCTTTAGTATGTCCGAAATAGTCTATATACACTGCTAATAAAATAGGTTGAAGAGATCTGGAAAAAAATTCAACAATTGATGCGATAAACCGACTTTTTTTCATCATATTCTCACTTTCACTCACCTCAAGAAAATAACTTGTATAAAAAAATACACCCCATATATCGCATAGGATTTCCAGAATGCCTTCCAAATCGCTGATTTCAGACTGGCTTTGTTTTGTTTTCCTTTACATTTTTGTAATTCTTCCTTCCAATATCTGCAGATATACAGTGTGTGTCCCACTTACCATGCTCACCATGGGTATCTTTTTAACGGTGAGAGATACGAGGTCGGTTAAATGACACCAAATGTGGAGTTTGTCAAGACCAACTATAATGTGAAAAAATATTTCGATAAAATCTATTCGTTTTTGTTTTATACGCAAAAAAACAGATTTTGATCATTTCCATGTCCCCTCCGTAACTTCTTTATTTATGAAAATATTCAAATAGGAATTTCACATTCTCATGGCAGTTTTTCAAAGTGATTTCGACAAAAACATGAAATTTATACCAACTCTTCTAGAATTTGAGATATCAGCACCAACTTTAGTTTTTCAAATGTAGGTCATAGCTCACTATGACTCAGTTACAAATAGCTTTTTTTTCTCTTACAGATGATGTGTCGCAGTGATAGTTTTGTGTTGAAACCAACGGAGTTATCGTCGTTTATACAAAAACAAAAAATTATTTGGAAGCCGCCATCTTGAATTTATAAATTTTAACAAAAAATCATGATCTCCGACCTCAAAAACCTCCACTTACCAATTTTGAATGGGATCGCACCAAATCTTGTCCGCCATCTTGGAGCAGCCATTTTTTTTAATGTCAACAAAAATTCCATGACACCGATTAAATTGAAATTTGGCAGGTGTTCATAATTTCGGTGACAATACATTATGGAATTTTTGTTGATATTAAAAAAAAATGGCTGCTCCAAGATGGCGGACAAGATTTGGTCCGATTCCATTCAAAATTGGTAAGTGGGGGTTTTTGAGGTCGGAGATCATGATTTTTTTGTTAAAATTTATAAATTCAAGATGGTAGCTTCCAAATAATTTTTTGTCTTTGTATAAATGACGATAACTCCGTTGTTATTAACACAAAACTATTACTGCGACATATCATCTGTAAGAGAAAAAAAAGTTATTTCTAACTAAGTCATAGTGAGCTATGACCTACATTTGAAAAACTGAAGTTGGTGCTGATATCTCAAATTCTAGAAGAGTTGGTATGAATTTCATATTTTTTCCGAAATCACTTTGAAAAACGGCCAAGACAATGTGAAATTTCTATTTGAATATTTTCATAATTAAAGAAGTTACGGATGTGACATGAAAATTATGAAAATCTGTTTTTGCGTATAAAACAAAAACGAATAGATTTTATGAAAATATTTTTTCACATTATAGTTGGCCTTGACAAACTCCACATTTGATGTCATTTAACCGACCTCGTATCTCTCACCGTTAAAAAAATACCCATGGTGAGCATGGTAAGTGGGACACACTGTAGAAAAAAGTTATTTTCTCCGTATAGCGGATATCAACACGTATTCATCAGACAAGCCATAGTTTCCAGAGTTCTGAAACTATAAATGATAATCAAATATAGCTGGGTGGTGTTAGATTTAGGAATTGTAAAACTTTTCGATGTTCCATACTCTCTTATCAGTGCTGGTTTCACCGAAAACGACCCCAACTTATGATTTTCATAATCAGTTAGGGATTATCATAAAGAATTTGGGTTTGATAGGATTCTTTTAAACGATTAGGAATATATTTGTGTTCCAAGTTTTCATTAGCAAAACTCCTTTCTTTACCACACTCATTGAGCATATATGGAAATACCTTCGTAATCATCTGGAAAAACCATATCAAACCCAGTATCGTTGAATTCGTTGTGATAATCCCTATAACCGATTATGGAATAAATTACAGGGTGTCCCATTCGGAAATCAGAAGTTGGGGCCGTTACCGGTGAAACCGGAAGTGATGGGAGTGTATGGAATATTGCAAAATTTTTCAATTCTCAAATCCACACCCCTGTCAAAGTATCTCATACCTTCCGAGCTCTGGAAACCATGGTTTGTCTAAAGAATTCGTGGATCCGTAATTGGTCAAATATTTCCCAACTCACTTTTCCAATTCATCTCCCAAAGTTCCAGATAAATCACCCTTTGTGGCGTTATACAGGTCTTGCACATCTAAGTCTTTCTGGTAGCCAATTTTGAAAAATGGGAGAATCCAACTGAAAGAAGAATGGATAAGAGAATTCAATATCTGGTCCAGTAATTATACAGATATAGATGAAATTTTAGTCACTTGGTTTCTCAAGGTCGCAAAATATCATCACGAGGTTAGTTTTGGCTTCATCGACAAGGGGGATAATACATTTTTGAAATTAGTTCGGCAATGAAAATCCTGAAATCGGAAAAAAATTCAGTGTTCCATTTAAAAAACTACAGATGACATCATCATATGCGGATATAGTTCACCCAGTAGGGAAGACCGGGTATGGTTGTCTCAAGGGCGATTTGTGGGAAATGTATGTTTGTTAAAAAATTGCTTTGCCAATCGAATCGAATATTCAAGTACATAATGTTATATTTGTCACTTACACACAAAAATACACTCACCGACAGAAAAACCGACCAGCAAAAAAAATGGCGAAATTAATCGATCGCTGTAACTTTATTATTTCTTGTACGATTTTGGTGAAATCCGACCAACTCGTAGATTTATGTGATCCTGAATTCAGATTCATTATACAGGGAAAACAAAAGTTACTGTTTTGAATTCTTAACGCCCTGTGGCAAAAATGAGTGAATGCTTTGGATTGAGGTGTGATGTTTTTGATTCTCGTCAATATCTTCTTTCAGAAAAGATACGAGAATAGATTTATTGACACCGAGGTTGACACCCGGTATATTACATTATTATTTAAAAAAACAGTAAATTCAAATCGATATTCGACCAGTTCCAGCAATTCTGAATGCATAGAATTAATTATTCAGCTAAAATAATGAATGTATAAGCGCGTGTAAGCGTCACTTTATGGACGTATTGTATATACATAATTATAATTATTATGTATTCTTCAGATACTTTAGAATAATAAAATAGATGTAACTTAATGCTTAGCGCATGGCGCTATTCGTTTTGTTGTCGATGTTGTTGTCCATTAATTCAGATGTTTTTCATTTCAATGAATCACCATCGTTACGACCATGTCAATAACCGAAAAATGAAAATCGTCAGATCACATAATCATTAATTTTTCACACGTATTTTATTAGTTCGTCATTTCCTTTGGATATGGTTAATTCCAAATGCTTATACCGAGGCTTATACAATATGTTAGTGAATATGCGCGACAAACTTCAAGGAGTATGGTAATTTTACAATTTTCAGGAACTTCTGCAATTTTTGCAATTTTCAGGAATTTTAGCGATTTTTGCAATTTTCACGATTTTCAGGAATTTTCGCAATTCTTGCAATTTTCAGGAATTTTTCCAATTTTCAGGAATTTTTGCAATATTTAGGAGTTTTTGCAATTTTTGCAATTTCTGCAATTCTTGCAATTTTCAGGAATTCTTGCAACTTTTGCAATTTTTGCAATTTTCAGGAATTTTAGCGGTTTTTCCAATCTTTACAATAATCGGAAATTTTTGCGATTTTTGCAATTTTCAGGAATTTTTGCAATTTTTGCAATTTTCGCATTTTCGTGAATTTTGCAATTTTCAGGCATTTTTGCGATTTTTGCAATTTTCAGGAATTTTCAGTAAATTTTTCAATTTTCAGGAATTTTTGCTATTTCGCAATTTTCAGGCATTTCTGCGATTTTTGCTATTTTTGCAAATTTTCAAGCATTTTTGCGAATTTTGCAATTTTCAGGAATTTTCAGTAAATTTTTCAATTTTCAGGAATTTTTGCTATTTCGCAATTTTCAGGCATTTCTGCGATTTTTGCTATTTTTGCAAATTTTCAAGCATTTTTGCGAATTTTGCAATTTTCAGGAATTTTTGCAATTTCCAGAAATTTTTTTAATTTTCAGGAATTTTTGCAATTTTCAGGCATTTTTGCGATTTTTGCAATTTTCAGGAATTTCTGCGATTTTTGCAATTTTTGCAATTTTCAGGAATTTTTCCAATTTTCTGCTTTTGCAATTTCTGCAATTTTTGCAATTTTAAAAATTTTTGCAGATTTTTTAATTTTCAGGAATTTTTGCAATTTTCAGGAATTTGCAATTTTTAGGAATTTTAGCGATTTTTGCAATTTTTACAATTTTCAGGAATTTTTGCGATTTCTGCAATTTTCAGGAATTTTTGCAATTTTCAGGAATTTTTGCAATTTTTAGTAATTTTTGCAATTTTTGCAATATCTGCAATTTCTGCAATCCACACGAATTTTTGCAATTTTTGCAATTTTCAGGAATTTTTGCAATTTTTGCAATTTCTGCAATTTTTGCAATTTTTGCAATTTTTGCAATTTTTGCAATTTTTGCAATTTTTGCAATTTTTACAATTTCCAGGAATTTTTGCAATTCTTGCAATTTTCAGGAATTTTTCCAATTTTCAGGAATTTTTGTAATTTTTAGGAATTTTTGCAATTTTTGCAATTTTTGCAATTTTCAGGAATTGTTGCAATATTTAAGAATTTTTGCAATTCATGCAATTTCTGCAATTTTTGCAATTTTCAGGAACTTTTGCAATTTTTGCAATTTTTCAGGAATTTTTGCAATTTTCAGGAATTTTAGCGATTTTAGCAATTTTTTCAATTTCCAGGCATTTTTGTGAATATTGCAATTTTCAGGCATTTTTGCGATTTTTGCAATTTTCAGGAATTTCTGCGATTTTTGCAATTTTCAGTATTTGCAATTTCTGCAATTTTTGCAATTTTTAGGAATTTTTGCAATTTTCAGAAATTTTTTTAATTTTCAGGAATTTTTGCAATTTTCAGGAATTTCTGCAATTTTCAGGCATTTTTGCGATTTTTGCAATTTTCAGGAATTCTTGCAATTTTTGCAATTTTCAGGCATTTTTGTGAATTTTGCAATTCTCAAGCATTTTTGCGATTTTTGCAATTTTCAGGAATTTCTGCGATTTTTGCAATTTTTGCAATTTTCAGGAATTTTTCCAATTTTCAGTTATTGCAATTTCTGCAATTTTTGCAATTTTAAAAATTTTTGCAGATTTTTTAATTTTCAGGAATTTTTGCAATTTTCAGGAATTTGCAATTTTTAGGAATTTAAGCGATTTTTGCAATTCTCACAATTTTCAGGAATTTTTGCGATTTCTGCAATTTTCAGGAATTTTTCCAATTTTCAGGAATTTTTGCAATTTTTGCAATTTTTGCAATTTTTGCAATTTTTGCAATTTTTGCAATTTTTGCAATTTTTGCAATTTTTGCAATTTTTGCAATTTTTGCAATTTTAAAAATTTTTGCAGATTTTTTAATTTTCAGGAATTTTTGCAATTTTCAGGAATTTGCAATTTTTAGGAATTTAAGCGATTTTTGCAATTCTCACAATTTTCAGGAATTTTTGCGATTTCTGCAATTTTCAGGAATTTTTCCAATTTTCAGGAATTTTTGCAATTTTTGCAATTTTTGCAATTTTTGCAATTTTTGCAATTTTTGCAATTTTTGCAATTTTTGCAATTTTTGCAATTTTTGCAATTTTCAGGAATTTTTGCAAATTTTGCAATTTTTGCAATTTTCAGGAATTTTTCCAATTTTCAGGAATTTCTGTAATTTTTGCAATTGTTAGGAATTTTTGGAATTTTTGCAATTTTCAGAAATTTTTGCAGATTTTTTGTAGTTTTTGCAATTTTCAGGAATTTTTGCAATTTTTGCAATTTTAGCAATTTTTACAATTTTCAGGAATTGTTGCAATATTAAGGAATTTTTGCAATTTTTGCAATTCCTGCAATTTTTGCAAATTTCAGGAATTTTTGCAATTTTTGCAATTTTTCAGGAATTTTTGCAATTTTCAGGAATTTCAGCGATTTTAGCAATTTTTTCAATTTTCAGGCATTTTTGTGAATTTTGCAATTTTCAGGCATTTTTGCGATTTTTGCAATTTTCAGGAATTTCTGCGATTTTTGCAATTTTTGCAATTTTCAGGAATTTTTCCAATTTTCAGTTTTTGCAATTTCTGCAATTTTTGCAATTTTCAGGAATTTTTGCAATTTTCAGTAATTTTTGCAATTTCCAGGAATTTTAGCGATTTATGCAATTTTTACAATTTTCAGGAATTTTTGCGATTTCTGCAATTTTCAGGAATTTTTGCAATCTTAAAAATTTTGCAATTTTTGCGATTTTTGCAATTTTCAGGAATTTTTGCAATTTTTGCAATTTTCAGGAATTTGCAATTATTAGGAATTTTAGCGATTTTTGCAATTTTTACAATTTCCATTTGATATTTTAGGAAATGAATAAATATGTGTTAATATTTTCATGAAAAATCTATTTTATCATTACTCAAATGTCCTTATTTTACCAATTTCAATTAAACTTGTTGGTTTTGTTAGTAGTTACAGCTTCTTTTGGTGTGATTAGATTCAAAATAATATATTTCTAGTGGCGTCACAGTGTTTTTTTTCTGTATACGGAGTTTGTTGAAATTCTTTATGGTCATCACGAAGGACCAATTTCGTTCACGGTATAGTGTGGGAATGCCTAGGCTTTACCCACTCTCTTTCGAAGGCTCGTCTGTCCGAAGACTCCGATGACACTTAGGATTCTTACAAGTGACTTAGGTCTATTGGCTCATTGTACCTTACCTCGTCTATACCGTTATTGATTTCACCATATACGAAGGGTCTCCGGAAATAATGTTAGTACATCATATAAAAAAAAATGTCTATCGCGCTTGGTTACGGAGAAATTGACCTTGAAAGTTATAATGAAAAAATGAATTTCATGTATAACTTTCAAACGGTTGCAATGGTATCAATGATATTCGGGCAGGTAAATGAAATAATACTAATGCTTCTTTCCTTACGTAAACGGCTTTTCAGTGAATATGTTTTATACTGGATGGAACGAATTTTTCCCGTTTGATGAAGGCATTTCTGACAAATTTCCTTGTACCGTTCTATAGAGAAAATCACATTTCAAAACATATATATTCAAACTGTTTCAGAGGTGATGAAAGCTCCATTTACCTATTTAATGTCATCAGTAAAGACAAAAAGATTGTCAAAAATGGTTTTCCAATATGTGCATCTTGAACTTCAACGCATTTTCTAAACAACTCTGACACACCCTGTATTAGGTATCCATTTGTAGGAGCAACTACTTTAATGTAATATCATTCCAATAAGTTGAAAGATAACAACTAGATACTTACATGAATGCTATAATTAACATTCTGCATATTATTATGAGTAAACAGATCTGAATTGAGATCATATGCAGTAGATAGGAACTATTTCTCAGATAAATGAGGACATTATCTTAATTTCATTCAAAATGATGAATATTTCATTAAAATTATCGATTATTTATCAATATCATTTTCTTGATGTTGGTTGCAATAATGTTTTTTTTTATTATTGACCACTGTTGGTGAACCTACCTACCTATGTGTTCAGAGTCCCTGACTGAAATTTTCAATAGTTCTAGCAAATCGTAGATGAAAATCGAGAAAAATTAATTCGTGCGTCAACTTCACGCAGTCCCGTTTTCTTTTCGAGAAAATAAGTTCTGATATATCTTGTTATTGTATTATGAAGAGTTTTGGAGTTTTAAACCTATTTCATCAACAGTTCTGGTGAAGTAAGCAAATTATTGAATAATTCAAGGAAATAAAATACAGAAATGTGTTCCTACAGGCGGCATTTCTTGGTGGAATACTATTCCGTTCTCTTTGGTATTGAAGAAAAAGCACTCGAGAAAAAAAGAGAAAAATCATTGATAAATAAAAAATCTGACGAATTCCAAAGAACAGAACAGTTCTGATGGAAGTTCTGAGTAGCGCTCGACGAGTTTTTCAAAATATTCACATCGTGTTTTATTGGCAAATCGATACTTTTTCATTTATCAGCTGTCATAAGGTGCCGATCTCAAAAAACAACATATTCGATGAAAAATTAATTTCAAAGAACGAAACAGTTCTGATGAGAGCCCTCGATTAGTATCTAAAACACAATTAGAATATTTTGAAGAACTCGTTGAGCGCTACTCAGAACTTCGATCAGAACTGTTCTGTTCTTTGAAATTAATTGTGGATCGAATATGTTAGTTTTTTTGAAGTCAGCACCTTATGACAGCTGATAGATGAAAAAGTATCGATTTGTCACGAGAATATTTAGAAGAACTCGTCGAGCGCTACTCAGAACTCCCACCAGAACTGTTCAGTTTTTTGGAATTAATTTTTTATCGAAAATGTTAGTTTGTGAGGTCAGCACCTTATGATATGTGTTTTATTTTAGGAATGTTAAGGTTTGTTAAATCATTTTCGATTGCTATAGATCTAACTATATCATGTTTTCATAACAATTCTAACATTTTGGATATGTTTTCATAAAAACAAAGGATTTAAAAAAAATACCTCGAAAAATGAATACCTCCTAGCATATCTATACTTCTTCTATACTAACATTATAAAGAGGAAAGATTTGATTTATTTGTTTATTCGTATTAAATAGGCTTCGAAAATATACTTGACCGATTTGAAAAATTTTTTCATATCATCAGAAGCCGACCTTATCCCTGATGAACATACGCTACTTCTTCCGCGGGAAAATACTTCTTTCCTAAGGGAAAACGGGTAATAGGATTGATATGCGGCTTCCACCATCATTTGCCTTCCCCTTTGAAAGTTTCCAACCCTAATGTAGGTATAGGGATAGGGACATACCTGATATTTTTCGAAACTTCGTATTGGCAATCTCGAATGATGCCTCATATAGTTTCCTGATTTATGTGATATTAATTTTGAACACAGTGAGCTATTAAATGAGACAACCTATTATACTACATAACTGGAATTAAAGCGGGACACACTGTATATATGTATATCAAGATTCGAATTTTTGAACAATATATAATTAATAGACACATGAATACTGCCCTCGATTATATACAAATCACAAACATAAAGCTTAAGTATCAACTTTTTGCATATTGTTATATGAAGGAATGGGTCCTATACAAATAGATGGAAACAATTCTTAGATAAAAATGAGGACATTATCTAAATCCCACTTATCTTAATCCTACATAAACAAGCTGTGGTTTCAATATAGAATAAATACAATATGATTGAATATCATTGAAATTACTTGGAACTACCGAAATATAGTTCTATGCAGTTTTATATGCAAATATTGATCAATATCATTTGTTCCACGATTGAAAAACAAAATTATTATAACTGAGAAATATGATAACATGATGATATCATTCTGTATGAATCCCACTTATGCTCGCTAGGACCATATACTTAAAATAGAGAAAAAGTCTTAAAGAAAATTATTGGAGACTTGATGGGCTACTCTTCAAAAAATGATTGACCATAATTCGAGGACAGAACATTTTGATATTTTTTTAAATGGATCTCTCCCTGTATATTTTTCCATTTTCAGGATCTGTCTTCATGTGGGCTTCTGTCACTCAACTCCATATAAAAAAATATATCTACCATTTTCCGTAATTTCATTATCGTAGGTATTCATTATTTCCTATCCGTCTAGGAGTATATCAGCAATAGGTAGGTATGAGCTATTTTTCAAAATAAAATTTCAAGATGGCGGATCCAATATGGCGAACGAGTTTTGTAATCCGATTTTATTCAAAATTGGTATCTGGTGGTTTTTGTGGTCGGAGATCAGGATATTTTCATCAGAATTCCGAAATTAAGGATTGAGGATCGAATATGGCGGACGAGTTTTTTATTATCGTCCGATTCTATTCAAAATCGGTAACTGGGGTTTTTTTGGGGTCGGAGATTATGATACCGTTGTCAAAATTAGGAGATTCAAAATGGCAGATCCAATATGGTGGAACAAATATGGCGAACGAGCTTTGTTTTGAATAATAATTTGAAAAACTATAGTATAGTTTAAAAAACTAAAGAGATAGATTGTCGAACTAAAAAGAAATGGAAAATCAATAGATAGTAGTTTGAAAACCTATAGAAACATGTTGGTTAACTAAAAATTATTTTATGGAAATAAATGTAGGTATTAATAGTAAAACAACGTTTGCCGGGTCAGCTATTGTAATAAATAGTAATTTGAAAAACTAACCAAACACGCTTTTATAGATAGACCAAACTAAAAAGAAGTAGAAAATATAGAAACGTTTGGGAAAATGAAGAGATATATTTTAAACTGAAAAGATATTGAAAATAAATAGAATATTGAAAAGGAACATTCTCAGATATATTTATAAACAAAAAAAAATGATATATGTATATAAAGAAATACATTGAGAATTCGCATTCTGCATGTGATGAAAATATTAATTCTTTCCCGGTTTATTCAACAGAAAACAACTATTTTCCTGGCTATATGCCAAGACGAATATTGAATTACATCTATTGAACACACACGATAAGAATTTGAAAACAAAATCTTCTGAAAAAAAAAATAGAATAGTTTGATAACTGAATAAACACGCTTTTATGGATAGTCACACTGAAAATGAAAAGAAAATAAAATACTAAAGGTGTGTTGAGAAATATTTAACTAAAAATATATTTTCTATAAATACTAATGTTTATGGCAAAATAACGTTTGCCGGATCGGCTAGTAATGTTTATAAAAATGTGCATTTTGCATTAGTTTATCAAATTTTTTATTCGTCAATCATTATACAAGAAAATACCGTATACCACTGCAACTTTCTCAAGTTTAAAAAATCCTCGTTCTTTTGAAAGAGAATGAATACATGTTTTGAATATCATACATAGTGTCTTAAAGGTCACTCACAGCCAAGGCTATACTTATTAATTGCCGCTGGAGGTTTCTGAAAATCATTTATCATTTATAAACAAAGACTTTGGTAAGATGATAACAAACGATGGGCAAAATAAGTAAGTAGGTACATCTTGCCAAAATATTCATTGTTTAAATCTGAACCACTCTGTATATATGTAGGAATTCAATAAAATTACTATAATCTGACACACGCAGTTCAAATAAGCGTGATGAAGCGAGGTTATAGGTACCTACTCAACTGTATCGATCAAATAGTTTTCTATTGATTATTTGTTCATAACTAAATACCTACCTACACATATATGGACTCACCAGAAAAAAAGTTTGGACAAAAAATTCGCTTTCACTTCTGGCGACTCTCTCACGTGCTTCTTGCTGGAGTCCATGTTGCTGGCGCTAAAAAAACACAAACAACTCTTCGAAACAAATTAATGTGTGTTGATGTTCAACTAATTATAACATCGTATCTGAAATGCAAATAAACACGTGATGAAAATGCAGATTTGGCAACGCGGCTTGCATGAATGCCCGGCGAATCCGGCAAAGCGAATACTGGAATAGGCGAAAGCGTGAGTGACTGTACTGAAATCGAATGAGAATGTGGAATGTAACGAGATTCCGAATCCAAATGAGCAGAGATAGGCTCTGCCTTTCGGTCACGTGACGATCAAGCAGTCCTATCGCTCCTATCCATCCTACTTATCAGTTTTATATTATTGCCGTTTGTTCGATTACCGGCTGCCTGTCTGCTGCAGCCATGCAGTACCAAGCAGTGTTGCCAACTCAGATTTTCAAAAGTCGCAGAATGGCAACACCAAAAAAAACACCAAACCTGACGGAACCGAAGAGCAATGAGCCGCAAGCGAACATTTTTTGCGAATCTAGTGATTTTTTTGTGGTTTTAAATTCAGTTTAGATCACTAGATTACACTAGATAATGGGAGTCTATATAGCTGGTCAACGCATCTTGGCTTAACGATATATAAATGAATGTGAAAAAAGTTGTTTTCCCAACAGCACCCATACATACCATGAAACTGTTGGATTCTGTCCAAAAAGGACAATTCGTCTCGTGGGTGATGCCTCGCTCACAAACTCACTCACTTCTCTGGAACACCGTAGACAAGTTGGCGATCTGGCTCTATTTTATAGATATTTTCATGGACAATTCTCTTCTGAAATATCAACTATTGTTCCTCTCTTGGCAGTCCCCGCGAGATTAACCCGTCGAGTTGAGGCTTCGCACCCCTTCGTGGGCATCAGTTTGGAGACCCGCAGAACATCTCTTTCCAAAGACTCGTTCATCCAACGAACAGCGAGGCTCTGGAACACATTGCCAAGGGAGGTGTTCCCCGAGGCATATAACCTTCAGAAATTTAAGAAGAATACCAATTCCTACTTCATTTCCCTTGGTTGTCACGATGTTCTCTGAACATAACAGGATATCCCTTTTCATGGGAACCAGAACATAAAAAAAGGAAGTTAAACAAATGGTTCATAACACCAATGACATACCTGTATAGTATACTACGTATAAAACAAGAGAAATGAAAAAAAAAACAACATTCGATATCTTACAAAAAACAGCTGAAATGTGTATATAACAGTTGGACAGTGATTTCAGTTGGAAGCAGTATTTCTCTAAAAACTCTTCTCTAGTTTCACATTGCTGAGATTAGATTTCTTTCATAAAACAAGGGAAATTTTGGATGCGTCCTCAACCATCAGATTTCACCATTTATTTTTCGAAAAATCACCAAAATAAACACTATCCACTAGATTTCATAGTTTGTCACAAAACGAAAACTCAAACCACCAGTTCTAGTGTGAAAACCACTAAGTTGGCAACACTGGTACCAAGCAAATCAATCGCCATAGAAACAGGGGCGTGCGCAATGAGGAAACAGGAAAGGACAGGAGAGCCAGCAGGAACATCTCGTTGTGCCAAAAATTCAATCACATTTCGATTGCACTATACGAAGTATCGCTGGCAGGATGGTACTAGACAGTCTCCATTTTCCCCGTTCGTCCTCTGGCATTGTCTTTCCTTGTATACGGAAATGTCCGAAGGCAATCAAACATAGTAACTATGGAGACTGTATAGTCATCCTGCCAGCGAAGCTTCGTATAGTGCATAATTTCGAGTAACTTCGGGAATTGGAAGGATCCTGCCGCCTAGGGTGTCTTGAGAACTACCCAGCGAGCACAAAAACATCTCAGAGATTTACGAGATTTCGAGACATTGAACCTCCACTGCGATGTTCTGTTCACACGCATGAATAGAACTATTATAGAACAGCCAATGTCCGCCGCAGGCGGCAATTATCGAGATGTCCTTGATATGTCACAAAACTACCTTCTCCCTAGTTCTTTTTAAAGCCTTTTCGTGGACACAACAAAACATTTTCAACGCGTCTTGCGCACATTAAATCGCTGTAAAAAAAACATTTTCGAGGTACTTTTCTGAAGCCTTTTGTCAAAATGAACTTTTGCATTAGGATTCCATTTCCCTTGAATGAAAAAATGCATTAAAAATAGATTGAATATAAAAATATTTTCTTGATATGAAATTACCTTCTTAATCGGTTACTGAGTAGTGCTTACTACACACAGACATATAATTGGAAATAGGTTTCCCAATTATTGAAATGTTCTCCACAATGCATAATTTTGCAACTGCGGAGAAGCTGTGTATTGATAAATTCGTACTTTTATATATTGATTACACTGAGGCACCGAACAACACATCTTGCATCTGATGGTCATTATTACAAACTAAATAAGTCTTCTAACACAATAAACTTCACCAAATTCCTTTCTGTTCGTTAGCAGCGTGATGTAAGCGTGACACGCTGCAAACGCGAATGCCAATTGCGAACAAGAAGAACAAAATCGAAAACAAATCAGAATTCATCGTATTGTGACGTAAGCATGAGACGTTGTGGTGGGGCAAACAAAGAAAGGGCACAAAAGAACAAAATCAATACTTTCAATATCCTTCTAAGACCTCTTTGGGAAGTGCATATTACGCCTCAAAAAGACATACTCATGCCTACATTTCTAAAACATCCCAAAACATTCCAGGGATACCCCTCAGTAGGCAAACAAAGAAATGCCACAGAAGAACAAAAACAATACTTCAATATCCTTCAAAGACCTCTTTGGTCAGTGCATATTACGTCCCAAAATAACATCTTCATGCCAACATCCCAGGGAGGTTGGGCTCACTGGGTATCGACCTTTCTGCCGATTGATCGACGGATGTCCCGTTAGCTCAATTGGCAGAGCGTTGGTGGTTGGGCATGTAACCCAGAGGTTGTGAGTTCGACTTTCCGAAATCAGGGCTTTCCATCTTCATCATTATATTTAAATAACACTCTGTATATTTGTACACAAATTTGTTCTGTTCAACGTGGCGTTGGCCAGAAAAGTAGTTATTTTTCTCCCGTCATATACTCATCATCTACCAGTTGTACATTGTATTGAACACTATTCTGGGATTGATTTTGAGCTTCACCTACCTAATAACCAATTTCCAAAAACGTCACTGCATTATAAACATTTCAATAACGATAAGAAAGACCAGTACCTATTTACTATAGAGACAATAGGAGCATGTTATTTGCAGTTGCGTTTATCGATTTGTTTTTGTTATGTTCTAGTTTGAAAAACAAAGTGCACTACAACAACTATAGTGCAACTTGATCAATAATTGTAGTTTCGGATCAAAGATCATTTTCCTGTCTGGAGCATAAGAGCGGGAATTTCAAAATCCCAGGGGAAGGGGGGAAAACAAGGATTTATCAAAATGAAATTCTACAGTCTGATCGAAGATTGCACTCATAAAGGGTAAAGGGTCTATCCACAGTGCTTACTCTATACGGTAACGCGGTCGTCAGAAGTTTTCGATGTTTCCATTCGAATAAAATTCTGAGAATTAATTTATAAATCAGCATTATAACAATCCATGTGAAATATCGCCAAGGGTGCAGTACAATCGGTGAAACCGGAAGGTGGACAACAGCTTTGCAGACGATAGTACTCTCCATACTGCGTTCTATTTCTGTCAAGGAAACTAAGAACTTACGAAGAAGGAGTGGGGAACCAACAACCTAGTTGAATTCAACGCCACCAAAACTCAAGCCTGTATTTTCTCTAGAAAGGCGGGACTCACATTCAGAATGCCCGATATAACAATGTCTGGTACCACCAAGACCACAATATCTATGCTAGGTATTACCATCAACAATTCCCTGGACACTCAGGGGTACCAGGTAACGAAATGGCCGATGGTCTGGCCAGAAAGGGGGCGAAGGGTTCAGTGATTGGCCCAGAGCCAATCTTAGGGGTCACTCGATCCTGGAGCAACTTCAAGATGAAGGAAATCCTGACGGAAAGGTTTCAGGACAGCTGGAGAAGGGCTCCTCGAATAAGGCAGTCCAAACTCCATATAGGAAACCCGTCACGAAGACAGACCAATGCCTTTTTGGCTTTGAACAGGAAGGAGCTGAAACTGGTGGTGGGCCTTCTGACAGGGCACTGCCACCTGAACAAACATCTCAGCATGATCGGGATTGTGGAGGATCCTGAATGCAGATGGTGCCTAGAGGATGAAGAGACTTCTACTCACATTCTCACTGAATGCCCGGCAATAGTGACAGCAAGGGATATCCATTTTGGGAGCAGTATCATGGACCCCAGAGGATGTTAAAAAGATTTGGCCTAGAAAGTTGGTCTCTTTTGCTCGCGAGATCGGCCTTCTCCATGGCTGACTTGCGATCCCAGGAACTTGGGTGCACAATGGGCCCGAAAAGAGAGGCCTAAGTGCGTCAGGTCCCGGACCGCCCACACACATACATACATACATACATACCATCAGCAATACTCTCGAATTATTAGGTTTTCTGTGAAAAACCTCGAGTTTGCACCTTGCACCATCTTTGAAAATGCTTACATCTTACATAGGTTGGTAATTTCAATATTGTTTCTTTCTTTATATAAAAACCGTGACGCCACCAAAATATTATCAACAAGTTAATCGCCAAGAATTACAAAAAATATAAATTATACAATTCTGTGAATTATTCAATTAATCTCAATTCTGAAATTATACAAGTGGGCATATCTCACTAGATCTGAGCTGTACATTGGCACAATTGGTGGTAAAGTCAAGATGTTCTGTTCGTTAGTTTTCCTTGCGGTTTTCAATTTGGTGTGCTCGGAAAACGCTACCAGTCATGCAGGAAAACAATATTACTTCAAAATGGGAAGAAATAATGAATACAGGGTGCACAACAGGATATTTTATCTCAATCACAATATAACAGATTCCGTTAATCCTCATGCTAAGATTGGCAACAGTTTGGGTAACAACAACCTGAATGTTTTGAAGAATGAACAACAGAACCCAATACTGGTGAGTATATTGCAGGGTTGGCATGAATTAATTCATACGAATTGAATCAGTGATTCAATTCGTGAATTAATTCCATTGACTTTTTTCGAAAAAGTCATGAATTCATTCAAATTTTAAAAAATTAGACAAATTGCACTATTACCTTTGATTTTAACTAGTTTAAACTGAAAAATTTGATCGTATTTTGGCAAGACTTTGTTATTTCAAGCATGACAGAGATTTTCACTAACAGATATATACAGTATCAAGTATCATCCATGAAGTCCATAACATATGAGAACAGGTTTATTATCACAGCATCGAATTTTTTTCTCTCGGCGATCCATTATGCATATCCGATAACTTGAAAATCGATTTTGACACATGTTCACGTGATCACTGGTATGGTGATAAACAAAAACAATACTATAAAGCGACAAAAAGTGGGGTTAGATAACAAAATATCCATAAACATTTCTTATTAAGTTGCTATTCCACATTCAGTTTCGAGCAATTTTTGGAGGAGAATTGGAAATAGCTATATTTTTTCGAATATTCTTCAATTTTGTTACAATTTTTTTTTTCTGACAGTAGTGATGTTGATGATGTACAAGTTGAATAGAATTCAATTCCATGCTCACATATGGAGTTTCCAGCCATTATGTGAGGAAACTGAAAATAGCTATTTTTATTTTTTTTAAATAACTTCATCTTCCCATCATCCAACCCCACTTTTTGCCATCGTAATTTTTTGAATTTACCGCCATACCAGTGATCAAGTGACATGTGTGAAAATCGACTTTTGGGTAGTCAGACATGCATAAGATCCCCGAGAAAAAATGTTTCGATATTCTACTAATAAACTTTTTCTCCATGTGTTACGAACTTTATGGATGATACTGGATCTATATGTATGTATCTATTATTTTGTATTCTATCATCACTTTTGATTTTGTTTTGAAAAAATGACATGTTATATTATGATGTTATTCTACAAGATTTCTGAAGGGAATAAAAACATAGTTTTTTTGTTTCTTTTTTTCTATTTCGCTTTGGGTAAATGAAATTTGTTTTTTTTTCAAATGAATTAATTCAAAAAAGTCTGACTTAATTCATGAAGTCGGACTTTGATGACTTTTTTATAAAAGTCATGACTTATTCGAACCCTGGATATTGTACATACAGAGTTACCTATTTTTTGAAACCGTGTCACTCTCATGAATATTTTATTTGTGGAACGATTTTGCAATTATTTTTTCGAAATGTAAAAGGAGGAAAGGTGTATTCTGGAGCAAAGCGGCGTTCACCTTTTTTAAAAACCATGGCCTACTAGATCACATTCAGAAGCTGAAAATCCAGAATCTATGTTAGCGATTTTTCTGAACAATTCTGCGTACACCACTGGAAGCGGCTGCCTCTGGTCCCCGATTCTCGACTTCAGTTAAACTGTACCAAGTTTCATGAGAAAAGTTCAATTCGTACCAAATTTGGACCGACTTATTTAATTTTCCAGAATGATCCAGGCCAACATTATCTGGACGAAGAGTGGAACTACAACCATAACCATCTACCGAGAACAAACCTGCCCTTATTCATTCGAAAATTCTACGAAAAATCCCTGGACTCTGCGGGTCCCAAATCAACGAAGAGAATATTATTCAACGACAATAAAAACAAGTCGAACATCATGTATTTCAATTTGAATAGTCTCCAGTCAGAGGCCATCTCGGATGCTGACTTGTATTTTTACTGGCCGCTCGAGAACTCTTCCAGCATCTACAAGGAATCAGTAGTACTCAGACTGTACCAGTTCGAAAAACAGTACGATCTTTGGAACCAAAGTGGGCCGACAGAAAATCCTGATATACACAAGTTGTTCAATGTTATCTATGTATCTAAAGCACAAAAAGGGTGGCAGGTAAGACAGAACAGTGCACGATCCAAAAAAAAAAATAACGTACAGTTGCAACTGTAAATCAGAAAATTAAAAAAAAAAGTTTTTCTGCAACCGACACAAAAGTCGTCCATTTTGATACCAAAATTAGCTCTTAAATTGACGTTTCTATTACTGACACAAAAATAGGTATGTTGCTAGGCAACTTATTTAGTTCCTAGGAGCTGAAGTTGAATTTTAGTTCCTACGAGCTAAAGTTGAACTTTAGCTCCTAGGAACTAAAAAGGATGTACTGGACGTCATCAAGAATAAACAACATTGTTTGGGTCGAGACGCATATACCAGATTTGTTTCCGATTTCAGCAGATTTGGCATTTCATACCCATGCTGGAGATATAAATACACCTCATTATAGTTTAGTATTGGAATTATAAACATCTCAGTCAAGTATTTTTGTTTTGATCAGGGAAGCCTTCAAGATTCAAATACTTGCTTGATCTGTATTTCATTCGTTATTCTCGGGATGGATAACTTGTTTTTGAATAATCACGGCAAGCAATAGTTTTTTTGTCTCAAACAACGATATTGTTTAGCTTCATTTGATTATCAAGTCAAACACAGTGTAGAATGGAGAGGAATAAATAATCACTATTATCATTGTTGATATTTGCCATTCGAGCACCTGGTCCATACACAAATATGTCACTCTGTGGTTGTATTTATATTGAAACTACAATTCGAACATCCTAGAAAACCTAACCTGCTGTTAATGCAGGTAGAATATTCTCACCACATGGATTTATTTGTCAATATTTGTTGCATTGCATACATATGGCACGGCATATTGGTGGTTACTTCACATGTTTATTTGAGTTAATTGGCTTCGGTTGCTAAACGCTCCGCCTCGCAAATGCAAAATTCGCTTGTCAAACAAAGTGTCACTTTTGATCCTAATAAAACAATCTACTATTTTTTTCAAAACACCTAATTTACAATATCAAAAGTGACTCTGAAGAATGAAGTAGGCGTTAAAGCGTTTGAGAATGTCACATTTTGATCCAGAATTGTCTCTGAAATCCAGAAATGTCAGCATATACAGGATGTGTCATTTAAAAATTCAAAAACAGAATAATTTCTGGTGAAATCGAAAGTGGCCGAGAAGTAAACAATACTATTCTAGAAATCATGACCTGTCTAATAGTTTCGTACACACTCGGTATATCAGAAAAAAATGAATTCAACAACCCAAAGAATAAGTTGAATTTTTTTGAAGAAAAATGGCAGCCTGTATAGAAATTCTTTCGCTCCCCATATGATTATGATATTATATCTCATTCAACGTTTTTTCAGACTTTCAAAGTGAAGAAACCCATAGACAACTGGTTGGGTGGCGAAGAAAATCTAGGGTTACTCCTCACCATATCGTATTATGAAAATAACACTCTGATTGAAGTCTTCAATGACACCAACTCCGGAAATATAAGTACATTCATTATAGCAAATGTACAAACTAACAGTGAGTTCCAAAATCAAACTTTTGTACCTAACATAATAATATGTTTTCACTTTATTTTTATACACTTATACAGGATGTCCCAGAATAACGTTCGTATTCTCCGGAAGGTTATTCTGCAGATGAAAATTAAAAAAAATGTATCAACATGTGTCCCAAAATGGCTAAGGGCGCTATAGAGCCCTTTAAAAGTAGGTCATTAAATGCAGTTTTCTTCAATTATCTTTGTTATCATTGATTCTAGAATCACGAAATTTGGCGTGCTAGAGCCATTTGAAGGTAACGCTTCAAATGCAGTGTTCTTTAAAAATCTTTTTTATCATCCTAGAATCACGAAATGGTACCTTCAGGTGGCCTGCAAATCGTTTAATGGTACGGAAAACATTATTTAATATTTATACAGAGCGAAGAGAAACTCCTAACCGATGCAATAAAAATGCTTCAAGTTTTTTTTGTTTCCAGATTTATATCATTTGTACTACCAGAATATGATTCTTCGAACACTTTCACCTGAAATAGATATTCTTGTTAGAACGCCGTAAAACGTAGGTTCCGTTTAGGAGAAAAGTGTCACTTTTTGTTATGATGTTTGGAAAAATGCAAAATGATTTCGAGTGTGTGTTCTTATGATAAAAAAATAAAGGGAGCATTTTCGGACAGGACATGTTGATAGGAAGATTTTTTTATATTTTTATCAGCAGAATTACCTTCCGGTTTATACGAACGGTATTCTGGAAACAAAAAGTCACAAATTTTTTTTTCTATATCTCGTCCAAAGCTGAGTGAGAATTTGATATTGTTTCGATATATGTATATATATTCCTCTTCTTCGGACATTTTTCAAAAAAAGAGATGCCTATCGATTGAGTTTTTTTTTAGGTTTTCTAAAAGTAAAATTCATAAAGGCAGTGTGATATTTTGGGGAAAATCATCTCATTTCGTCCTTACCACACATATCTTGGAATAATATTTTTACTTATAGATACGAGAGGAAATCCCAAAAAAACATTAAATTCCAACTCCCATTACCTACAAACAGTAAATATCGATATTCTGTATAATAATTGATGTTTCTTTTTTCGCTTGAAGATATTCAAAATATGTAGATGCTCATACCCGTCAATAATCCTGAAACTTTCAAATCGAAGGTATTCTTCTGACCACCCTAAAATCTTGCTTCATCTTGAGAAATAAAATATAAAAATCAACCATTTGGTCGCATCTTAACCTATACTATATGAGCAACCTTTTCGGATTTGATCACATTAAAATCCAATATTGCGGACTTACGGTTTTTCTGGGAATGCTAACAAACTATAGTTTTTTCAAATGAAACACCCTGTACATTTTTACATATTTGAGTTCAACAGGTGGATACAAGTGCATGTCAAATGTCATTTTTTCGAAAAAATTTAAAATTGCAACGAAATTCATGAATTTCATAGTTGTTGGTTTTTCGAATGTATACAATTTGTTACTGCACCGAAATGCAAAAATGATATGTCATTAAGGTGGCCCATAATGTTTTATCAAAATGTGATGTGACTGTATTGATGCATCGATAAGTGAAACCAAAAATTATGTTTCCAAAAAAATGATGTAATTATGAGCCTAGGTAAAATAAAATAAAACTTATTCTAATTCAAATTTAATTTAAATTTCGAAAAAATCACATTTTCCGTAAAGATCGCACTTGTTTTGACCTGTTGAGCTTGAATATGTAAAAATATACAGGGTGTTCCATTCGAAAAAACCAAGTTGCTGGCATTTCCAGAAAAACCGGAAGTCCGCCATATATTGAATTGTAATGTGATCAAATCCAAAATGGTTGAAATTCCGGCGCCTATGGTTCTTGATAAAGGATGATTAGTTTATATATATTCCATTATCATCATTATAGAAATTATTCCCCCTATATTGCCCGTAGATAACTCGGCCCATCAGGCGTCATCAGTTGCACTCGGTCTACCGACAGTGAAAAGTGGCTTTGACTGATTTTTATTTTTTTGTAGGCACAAAAAGTTCTGATATTGTAACCCACCCCGACCACACTGAACACAGTGGCGTGCGGCAATGTCGTAAGCAAGAATGGACCATCGATTTCCTCAGTATGGGTTGGAATAAATTTATTATTGCCCCGGAATATTTCAACGCCTTCGACTGTACAGGGCGATGCGTGAAAAATGTAGATGAAAACAGTAACCATGCCAAATTAGTGCATACTTTGCAGAAAAGGACCACTTGTTGCATACCAGTGGAGTACAAAGATTTAGTAATAATGTATTACGATAAATATGGTAATGTTGCTATTAAGAGTTATAATGACATTGTAGCAACTGAGTGTGGATGCAGATAATTTGAAGAAATTGAAAATATAAATTTAGATACTTAGAGGATTGTGTTAATTCACGAATCAACTATTTTAGGCAGAATTATAAAGGTATCAAATGAATGAAAAACCAGAGGTAGAAAAAGGAACAAGAATTGTGTAGGTACCTACTCCAAACAAATGAAAAACAAACTATAAAAATATTTGACAGTTTTTCCAGTATTTTCTTCCCCGACGTATACCTGGAAGGAGGTGGTATAGGTAATGTTGATTTTGAACATACTCGTATCTGAATAACACCGGATAATTTCAAAGGGTTATTCTGTGATGAAAATTGGGGTGGGTATTTGGTATGAAATTTTTTGAAAAACCTCTCCCCGGAAAAGTTACACCTTTCCGAAAATTGAAGAAAATGGTTTTTCTTTTTTAATTCCCCTGTATATCAAACTAGACACGAAACTTGGTAAATGATATTTGTCAATAAAACTACACATTTTGAAATTTTGTCAACCTTGAAATATGCTTAGAAGGGGTTGGAATATTCAACCCCTAAGGTATTTTTACTTACAACATTTTTCTTAATGAGAATATCGATTTTGTCATCATGACAACGAACAAAATTTGCCCTAACTTTTCCAGCGACGAAACGGAAACTTAACATTTGGAAGCATATAACAAATAACCCAGAGCGAGCACAAAAACATCTCAGAGATATTAAAAGTACGAGATTTCGAGACATTGAACCTCCACTGCGATGTTCTGTTCACACATGAATAGAACTATTATAGAACAGCCAAAATGTACGCCGCAGGCGGCAATTATCGAGATGTCCTTGATATGTCACAAAACTACCTTCTCCCTAGTTCTTTTGAAAGCCTTTTCATGGACACAACAAAACATTTTCAACGCGTCTTGCGCACATTAAATCGCTGCTGTAAAAAAAAACATTCTCGAGGTACTTTTCTGAAGCCTTTTGTCAAAATGAACTTTCGCATTAGGATTCCATTTCCCTTGAATGAAAAAATGCATTAAAAATAGATTGAACATAAAATTTTTTTCTTGATATGAAATTACCTTCTCAATCGGTTTCTGAGTAGTGCTTACTACACACAGACATATAATTGGAAATAGGTTTCCCAATTTTTGAAATGTTCTCCACAATGCATAATTTTGCGCAACTGCGGAGAAGCTGTGTATTGATAAATTCGTACTTTTATATATTGATTACACTGAGGCACCGAACAACACATCTTGCATCTGATATGGTCATTATTACAAACTAAATAAGTCTTCTAAGACAATAAACTTCACCAAATTCCTTTCTGTTCGTTAGCAGCGTGATGTAAGCGTGACACGCTGCAAACGCGAATACCAATAATTGCGAACAAGAAGAACAAAATCGAAAACAAATCAGAATTCATCGTATTGTGACGTAAGCATGAGACGTTGTGGTGGGACAAACAAAGAAAGGGCACAAAAGAACAAAAATAATACTTTCAATATCCTTCTATAAGACCTCTTTGGGAAGTGCATATTACGCCTCAAAAAAACATCCTCATGCCTACATAACTAAAACATCCCGAAACATCCCAGGGATACCTCTCAGTAGGCAAACAAAGAAATGCCACAGAAGAACAAAAACAATACTTCAATATCCTTCAAAGACCTCTTTGGTCAGTGCATATATATTACGTCTCAAAATAACATCTTCATGCCAACATTTTCAAAACATGCCAAAACATCCCAGGGATGTTTGTGCTCGATGATGGGAAGATGGTAAAAAAATATTTGATGGTGTTTATGACATTGTTTCTCAAACTTGCTTAGTCAGAAAAGTATTTAATCTGTGGATAAAACCATCAACGATATATACAGTCGCATTAAAAAAAAGCGTACAAGTATATTACAGAGAGAAATTATAACGTCATCCTATACTGCATAAAACGGGCTATCGGGAATGATTGTTCACCAAATGTTGACAGTAGAGTTGTCATAGGTCCTCGAAAACACAAAGCATTGGCTGAGCCAGTTTTACACAACTAGATCTAGGATCCCGAAATCTTGTGCGCTTTTTTATTGAATACGACTGTACTTTAAGTTTTTTGGAAAATATGGATTCTAATAAGGCAGTTGTAGAACGCCAGAAATCGCAGCATTGTCGTCTGGCGTTCAACACCTTGCTTAGATCTATCTATACAAAAAAAAACAATATTTTTCAAAAACTGAAAAAAGATAACCTCAATAAAGTATATACGGTTGTCCCAGAATAACGTTCCTATACTCCAGAAGGTGATCCTTCAGATGGAAATAATAAAAAATATTGTCATCAAAATGTGTACGAAAATGATTCCTAATAGGGGCAGAGCCCTCTATATGGAGTTCCTGGAATGCATCAGTTTTCTTCAATTATCTTTGTTTTCATTTATCCTAGAATCACGAAATTTTGTACCTGAGGGTGAGTCGATCTTAGAAATCGGATTGTAGTAAAAAAACATGATTTATTACACAGGGAGGTGTGAAACTCACAACCAATGCTATAAAAATGACCAAACTTTTTTTGTTTTGAGATTCATCTCATTCCTTCTACCAAAATATGATTCTCCAAATACTTTTATATAAAAAAGGTATTCTTGTCAGAATGCTGTAAAACGAACCGTTTTTGAGTGTGTCATTTTTCATTTTGAAGTCTGAAAAAATACAGAATAATTTTGAGCACCTGACCTATGATGAAAAACTTCACATTTCCACTAATAGTTTTGTTTTATTAGAGTTCATTGTGATGTTGATTTGATGAGCAAATATTGATAAGGTTTTTGTATTTTGCAGAAGTAAATGATTTTTAACTGGTTTAGTTTAGTTTTATTTTACGTTCACAATAGTTCACAGACATTGAACATTTCAACTGTGTGTCTAAGAATCACGCTGAATCATGATACATCCTTGATGACAACTGACAATAATGACAGACTTCTATTTTAACACTTGACAGAACGCAGGAAACATTTGTCTTTCCATTGCCAACTTAACATATTATTTCAACAAATATCTCTCTAGCTCTAGGGCTCTGGTGCCCTTAAGAGACATTTTTGGACACATGTTGATGAAGTATATGGACGTTATTCTGGGACACCCTGTATATTAAAAATCAGAAGAAAGAGCTCCACGATTAGGAATAATAACATACAGGGTGTTGCATTTAAAAAATACCAATTTAGGTTAAATGTTTAGGTTAACCTTGCTTTTTTTGCATTTTTTAGTACTAGATTCAGAATGTCCATGAAAAATATTTCACTTTTGTCCATTTGAACGTTTCTGTAATTTCCATATCAACTGAGATAGCTATTGAGTAAAATATAAATAATCACCCTGTACTTTTGCTCATGGTTTGGTGTTAATTGGAATGCACTATAGAAGTAATTATGTAGTTTCTCTTTGTGACCAACACAAATGATAAGCTTCTTAACAAATGCATTTAATGAAAAACCTTGGAACATAGAAAATATCTAGAGATACAAAATGTCATAGTGCCCAGGGCGGTACAACAGATGGACAGTGGGGCTACATCCCTCTGGCAAATCATGGGCAGTGCAAGACTTCTCTGTTCCTCTATCCATGTAGATTACTCGTACTCCTGTATTGAGAGCAGCACAGGCTGCTATAATGTGGATGTGATCACTTTCCTTGTACATAGGTTCTACTTCTTGGTGGCAGAAATCAGTGACCTAGATAATTACAATTTTTTTTTCCAGAATAATATCATCCAACCAAGTAATATCCCTGACATTTTCCTAAATATAAACATGCATTTTTCCTGAACTTCAGGATTTACTTACAGTTCTATCTCCTTCAATAAAACAGCTATAAAAATCCTGATCTTTTTGTAACTGCCCACTAGTTAGAAGTCTTAGATAAACTACCATATAATCTGAAAATCCTTGTTCATTGAAAGTTGTGTGCAACTCTTTATGAGCTTCATCTAGGTTTTCAATATTTTTCAGTTTCTTTAGTACTTCCATGTACTACAATAACAACACATAAATCATCTATGTACATTTTTTCAGCCTGTACTCACTGTATCATAAAAATCCTCAACAGTGAATTGTTGGAATCCTAAAGACACCAACACATCTTTACTCTCTTCAGATATTCTATAGAACTCGTTATAGTCCTCTTTTTTACTTAGCAGTCTTTCAATATTGGCATAACTAAATGCTCTGAAGAAACAGTTTCCATCAGGTCTAGTTCTCCTAATGAATTTGTATTTTTCTCCTAAATCTTTCACTTTGTCCAAATACACCTCATCCGAAGAATATTCATTGTTGAGGGAACTAATCGGTTCTAGTTCACCTACTAGGGTAGTGGAATCTGAAATCTTTTATATTTGTTCAATAAACATAACCTAGTATTTTTCTCAACTCACCTCTTTTTCTATTTGGCGTTGTTGGGCAAGAATCAGTTCATCTTGATTGGGTTGTGATGTGATTTCTTTAGACACTGTGGTAGATGTAGTTTGAGCTTCGTCGCCCATTTTATTATCAAAAATACAACAAACTAATTATTTTTTTATCATAAACAATCCTTGTTATTTGTTATCAAACGATTATTTTGAAATTGGACTTGGACAGTATGACGTATGACAATGACAGAATTAGCAAGTGCCTGGACAGCCGCCGGCGGTACATTTCATTTTTTAAAGAACACTCGAAAATATATTAAGGACCGTGATATTATGATCGGTTGATTCAGGAAGATTCACTTCTTCTTCTTAACCATGATGGCCCCATCCTGAGGAGGCCCCGAAGAACCAAAAATTTATCTCACATTTATATTTTTGTCGAGCACAGTACCTACCCAACAGCGTCACTGAGGCTAGGAATTCAGTCATGGTATACGATATAAGTATACAAAAAAAAATAAAAAATAACAATCCATCTTAATATACTTATAATAACCTTGCTATTGTCGTAATTTAGAAATGTCAAATTCGGAATTGACGTTCGGCTTGGCGGCCGTTGCAAACCCGTTACTATGGGCTGCGAAGTTTAACCAGACTATGTAGATAACGCGAAGTACTCTTTTCGCGTATCTCTGGTTGCGTTCGAATACGTACTCTGTGGAGTAGAGTTTACTTATTTGGGTTCGAAATTTGTTAGATTGTCGTTCGTAAATACTAGAGTCTTTGACGTCGAGCTCCACAAAGTAGGTCTGTACATTTTACTCCGCAGATTCGACAAAGTTATTCCTACCCAAGACAACATTGATTGCGGCAATCTACATTATTTAATTGCAACTGGAATATAAGATCTACCTTCTCCTTAATGAATTGAACCTGAACTGACTGAAGACTGAACTAAACTTTTCAACAAACATGTTCACTTCAATCTCAGATGTCAATAAACTGACTCGAAATTCCGTTCAAATACCACAAGGAATAGGAATTAGAATTTACTCAGAGTAAACTGATAAAACCTTCAACTGTGTTCACTCTACGGCTACCCTTTTCTCGTAGCGTAGCTGGCCTGGCGCCGTCATAGGAGGCACTCCCCACAAAAAAAAGAATAACGTTGTGCAAATGTCACAGAACACGGATTTCCAAGATTGCAGAACACAGGTCAGAGTTGGATGATGAATCGGAATGATCAATATATGCAACTTATGCAACCAACAAATCTGAAACACTTTAATTGACCTACAGTTTTTATGCAACCAGCAATTCTGTTGAATATATTTTAATAAATTCATCAATTATTCAAAGGAATATCTGGAGTATCTAATAAATGTTTCACTAACTTTTGCATGCTTTTGCTCATAATGAAATAAATAGTAGTTGGATGGTTTTCAAAATCGAATTGATTTCTGTCGGTTTTGTCAATATAATGTGAATATGATTCGTAGGATCGTAAGTCACCGCTCCGCTCCTTTTACAATTATTATTGAAATTATTCTGGAAACTTTCCAAACATTGAAGAGATATTTTGCCAAAATTTTGGGATTTATGAATATTTTCAATCATTTCGATGCAGTGTGTTTGTAGCAACAGTGAAAACTGCATTTAGCATTCAGCTGGTAAGTAGCATCTTCAAATAGGTAAATGAAATATGGAAACATAAATCTCAGGTTCTTACTTAGTTTAAGCTCCATTGAAAATAATGTCTTATGGTTCGAACTGGTTCGAATGAATAAAAAGGTATAATCAATTTGCTAAATATTGATTTTGTAGCATATTTCTGATATAGGTATTCGAATTGGGTGTACATGTTTACAGAGTGGTTTGAGTTTGAATGAATACTCGAATCCAGAAATATCAAGTTCAAAATATAGGTGAATGAAGATACATTTTTTTTCTGTGATATTTTCAAATTTTATAGCTTATTTTGAGTATTCGATGACACAGTACGCAGTATTTCGATCACATAACAATTTTTGTTCATATCTCCTTCCTAATAACTGCACCAAATATTCAAAATCTACGAAAACCTCAGATATGATGCAGTACGATTCGCTTTTGCGTTCTAATTAACAGTGCTGCTCATAAGGTGGCGTATGGAGTCAGTAAAAAAGCCTACACACATGGGCTGAAGGGCATCTCGTTAGGTCGATGGCCATCAGTTCATATGTAATGTACAGTCGTCTTCAACGAACATGTCGCGGTTGGACGGTATGAGCGCTCTTACTACAGCGGTGATCAAGGGAACTGACACCGTCCATGTGCGACATGATCTCTGAAGACGACTGTACATATACATACCAACGAAGAACATAATGATATATTATACCAACTACTACTATTATAATATTCGATATGTAACAATGATTACCCGTCCAGCGATATAAATAGAACTTTTCAAATAGTCATAACAGGTGATATTTTGGAAATTGTTCAAATGAAATTTATAACCGAGCAAAAAGTAATGTTTTTGTCTTTCAACGGAATGAGATCATCTTATTTTCGGTCACAATGGTGTCTTTTCATAACACAGATGAAATAATAACATAACAACATTTTTTATCGATATGGAAACAGTATCGGATCCAGGAGGGGGGAGGGGTGACCCAATAATAAGAGGTGCGACTATAAACCTTTAGATTTTCTGCTCTTGCTGAAAAATAATCTCAATGAATTTCCGTATATAGCAATGATGACGACTTGATGCTAATATAGGCTAATTGCATTAGATATGACGATATTTTTTTCGAAGGGTAGGAATTTACATATTTCACAAGTAAAGAAAAATGATTAAATGGTAGACTAAAGTTGACTAAAGCTAAAGTCGAGTAAAGTCAGGTTAGGTCCGCACACATACACTAGGTGGCCTCATATATGAATGTTGATATGAAGGTTGTTTCCAGGGTTTTAGGACTAGAACCTATAGGAAAGATGCCGCTCATGAAAAATTATTATCACTGGCCATTTAGATTTGAATTAGAATTTTCAGGGGCATACTGAGCGAACATGTCGGTTATTGTTTTTTGCAGAACAAAATATGACTTTTTTACGGTTTTACATCAATTATCCGAATATAAAATGTTTCCCCTGGCAGTTTTTAGGGCCTTATGTTTCGTTTTCTAGATAAAATAGAGTAGTGCAGACAATATTCAGAGGTCATTGTACTCCCCAAAAACTTAACAAATTTACTTTTCCTTTCCTTCGGTCTATGAACTCCGTATACTCCTTGAGGAAAAATAAAAACCCTTAGGAATCATCCAAAAAATTATCCAGTGTATTTATTCATGATAACGAAATGACCAATTTCTCAGTACTAAAGACACCTTTGAAAACACTGGAATTTAAGTCATTGTCCTCGTCCATTCTAAAGATCATATTTTCAACAAAGTAAAATTATTGTTGTTTTTTTTCTGTTATTATTATTTTATTTATACAGGGTGTTTCAGTTTTTTGTAGCAGGACTTCAACAGCTTGAAGAAGACATTTTTTTGAGAAGAAAATTTCATGCAAACATATATGCGTGGAAGCTTCGTTTCCGATTTACAGGGTGCGTCAAAGTTTCAGATTTTTAATTTATATTTTTTGATTTTCTCCTACAATTTTCGGAATAATTGATTGAAATTTGGTTTACCTAATACACTTCGAAAACTAAATATTTGAGGCTATTGAGCGTTTTTGAATACCTACAGGGTGATAGACTTCCAGGGGTCGTACCCGATTTAACCCTGTAGAACTTTTTTGCGTGCCGTCTTTGCTTTCAATGAAACAAAGATTCAGATTGTCCTTTCAATTTGGAAACTTTTTGCCTTCATGTGAATTTTTCGAAAACTGTATGGATCTCGAGATAAATGCCAAAAATAAATTGCTTGTAATAAAACCGTTATTTCTCACACTTATTTGACATTTCTCAAACATTTTATTGGAAAATAGAATGACCGAAAGCTTCCATACAAAATGAAATTCAGTTGCAAAATTAGATTGAATTTTTTGACCACCATTATAATCAAAACTAGGAGAAACAAAAAAAACTTCTCTAACTGGATTGCAAAATCTGAAATTGTATTGTAGAAAATTCTAGGAAACCCTGTATAAACTGAATCTGGTTAAACTTTCGATATCAGGGACTGTATGACACACATCGCTAGACTATCGCTTCTGACGGTTGAGGTGTTGTGAGTTTTAATAATTCAATCTCGTGAACGGCAGTTCTAATTTTATCAGTGTGGTTCGGATTCCACTTTCATTTATCTCGAAATCCATACAGTTTTCGAAAAACATACATCTGGGAAAAAAGTTTCCTAATTGCAGAGACAATCTGAATCTTAGTCCCATTGAAAGCAGAGGTGGCACGCAAACTACAGGGTTAAATTGGGTACGACCCCTGAAAGTCTATCACCCTGTAGGTATTCGAAAACGCTCAATAGCCTCAAATATCGAGTTTTTGAAGTGTATTAGTTGTACCAAATTTCAATCAATTATTCCGAAAATTCTAGGAGAAAATTCAAAAAACATTTGAAAAATCTGAAACTTTGACACCCTGTGAATCGGAAACGAAGCTCCCACGCATATATGTTTGTTCGAGATTTTCATCTTGAAAAAATGTCTTCTTCAAGCTGCTAAAGTCCTGCTACAAAAAAATGAAACACCCTGTATATACTATTATATTATTTATCGACATCATTGTATTGGCTTTTAAAATAGGCAGATTTTGCCTATAAGGTAATCAACCTGGTAACATTTATTTTACTGTTTTCGAAATGACAATAGTATAGTACGACATAAAATACACCCTTATTTCCCCATTTTTCATGTTATAATGAACCCTTCCTTACACGAGACAAAAGAAAACGAATACGAGCAAGATTTCTAAATTTAGATCTTAGAACGCGAAAATTTGCCTGAAAAAGGGGAACCCTCATAGAAAACAAATTCCTCCAATATCGATCTCACTAATCATATCCCCATGGAAATGAAAATATTCTATATTGTCATGAATAAAATTAGGTTCTGTCTGTAGGTGTCTCAGTGCAGGCGATAGGGTCTTTGTTGCAGTTTGCGAAGAATTCGCATGGAAATAATCCAAGGGAAATGCAGTTGAGACAAACTGGTCTCTCAGTGTTAGTTCTAGGAAAGAATGGAATCGGAGAATGAATGTAACATCAAAGGTTAGTAGAGCTAACAAGAGAATCTGGTCGTCTTCTGCATGGACTTTTCTAGTTTCAGAAATTGCAAATAAAGTCAGATCCCTTCAAGCCACGCTATTTCCTCCCCAAATAACATCATCTACGAGCTATTTCGCCAATTTCCTAGTGAAGACTCAATTTGAAGATGATGACTTCAAAAACAGAGAATCCAGCTCCAGGGAATGGTTCCAAAGCAGCAAAGAAGCCGCTTTCAGTGTTCAACCTCCAAGATGGCCTACAGAGTGCCAGGTAAACCACATGTTTTACAGAGTACTAAACACACCTTCAACAATACTCAATTTGTATCATATTATATTACCTAAGAAAAAGTTGACCTTATAAAAGTGTCTTTTTAATGACACTGAACAAGTATAAAATGTGTAGTTTCACTGCCAAGGCAGAAAAAGTACTGCCTATTCAGAAAGAGTTTGTTGCTATGCAACGTTCTAAAAGTAATAATTTGAATCAAATTATTAAATTGACAATGTCTTTGAGTGAACACAAAATGGATAATTTGGACTTTGCGTGAAATTGAAACGAATTTGGAGGAAAATTCAACTGTTTCACATGGCAGAAAAGAAGATTTAATGCCTTGGCTGGTTTATTAGCCTCAGCTACGCCTCGGCTATGATACGTCAGTCGCGACATTACATCTTGTGCTTTTCTGCTTCTAGTAAAATAAATAACTATTAATTTACTAGGCAATGACAATGTCTTTGGATGCAAAAAAAATCATAGATTCTTTGCGTCAAATAGAAACGAATTGGGAGAAAAATGATTATTTATTATACAAGGTTATACATTATACAACGGTTTGTTGTCTCCCTTCGATCGCTATGCACTTCGGGAGACAACACAACCTCGAGCTAATATCTAATATTTTCACCGTGTATAATACACTATTTTTCTCTGTGACAGGTCAAATGACTAATCAATATTGCATATTGCATTTTAGCTAAATATTGGATTAGCATTTTCATTCGCGTTTCATCAGTTATTGGTTTTATATTGTACGTGTACTATGTGTGTTACCTCCTACTATAGGAATCACCATGACTTTTTTTATGCATTAAAATCATTCTTATTTGAACTCTTATTCCGTGTAATAATGTTTCGGCTTGCTACGTCCCTGATTGTCCCTTTTGATTTCACAAAAAGTTGCAACCGAGGAGTTTTTTTTTTAGTTTTTCTGTATCTCCAACATCTCGAATAACGAAGACGAAAAATTTTCATAGATTTTCCAAAGATTCACTTTCTTCAATATAGCTGAAAAACTATGAATATAATTTCAACATTTTCCGAGGATTGTTAAAAAGATCCTCTGAATGCCCAACTTTTTCCCCTTTGATCGAATTCGTGTCTCCTATACCGTCTTAGAGATTCCCATGCTGTGCAACCTTATATTGGTCACACTGTATATACATTTCTTGTCAGTTTTAGTTGATCTGCTTGATATATAATAAGCATTTGATAACTTCATTTTGAAGGATTCGAAGAACTTGTCGTCCCAGAAACAGAAATCGAGTATTGAAATTCAGAATAAATCATCAAGAAATAATAAATGATTTTGTAAAGTACACCAATTATACTGTATATACACCTCATCAGTCTAAATAGGAGATTTTATCCACTTATTTATTTATTTCAGTTATTGCATTACATTCTTTCCTTCATTGATATATTCTATACAAATAATATATAAAGTATAATTAATTTTCTAGTAGGAATGACATGAATGATCAGACAGTAATTCCTGGTATAAGATCATTCCTTCATGAATTATCGACTGTTGTATAATTGGAATTACAAAAATTGAACAAAACTTACATATCATTAAGATATCTCAAAATAACAGTCATATTATAGTGAACAAGAAGGGAAAAAACAGTGGAGAAAAAAAAGGAAATTCATAGTCTTTCAGCTTTGATCATTCATTTGCATTTAAATATATTTCTTCACTTTATTTGAATCGTTTATAATATTTGGGTTGTTTTTGATATCATCTGGTAATTTATTGAATTTCGAAATCATCTCATGCGTAAACTTTTTTTGTCCAAGTTTAGAATTTGCAGCTTCAAGATGAAACAAGTTATATTGTCTAGTGTGATGACCATGAATTTGGAATTCCTAATTATTATAATTGATGATATAATAGGAAATTTTGAGAGTATTGATTAAAAAGTGCTCTTCCAAAGAAAATGTGTTTGTTTCCTTATACAGTTTGATTCGTTGGAGTATCATGTGTATACATCAAGGTTCCATTCTGGGGCCGCTTTATTGCCATATACTGCATAAATTTGATTTTATAGGTACTGGATACGCGAATGCAGCATATATACGATGTACCGCCCACATTTGAACCATACTATGTTCCTACAGGCAACGAATGCCAACCTAAACCTACAGGGGAAGAATGTGGGCTTGTCGTTTTTCAATATTCACCGATAAGTGCCGTCAATTATGTAAGTGACTAGATACAAAACATCACGAATCCTAAGAATCTCATCTTTCAGTTCAGTAGATCAAGTGTAGGGGGTAGCAAGTACCTCCTATCGGCCAATGTATGCCCGGAAGAGGATACTCTGAAGTTCGAATCCAGATTCGAGTCAGGAAACCTTGCCAGAGCAATAATGATAACGCCAAATTTTTATGAATTGCATCTGAGGTCCGACCTCTATACGAATAGGCATATGCAATGGTTCTATTTCCAGATAACCAACGTGAAAAAAGGGTGCCTTTACAGATTCTCAATCACCAATTGCTCCAAAGAAAACAGCCTGTACAATGAGGGTATGAGACCGCTTATGTACTCTGTGAAAGATTCTCAACTCCACTCTATTGGCTGGAGGAGATGCGGTCACAACATTTCCTATTTCTGCAACGAAAACGTGTAAGGTAAACCCTATCGTGACTCTTCACCCGATTTCACCTTTCTATTGCCTTTTTGAAGGACGCCTGAAGAGCCCGACCAGCAAATGACGTATACGTTAACTTTCACCGTGAAATTTCCTCATGATGACGACGAGATTTTCCTTGCCAACTGTTATCCTTACACCTATTCGGACCTTCAGGACCACCTTTCAGAACTGTCTTCCCATCCCGTTAAATCAATCTTCAGCACTGTGAGGCTGTTATGCCGAAGTCTGGCTGGTAACAATGTATACTACGTGACAATCACCACTCCTGCTGTTCAAGGAGATACCACTGTGAGTAGAAGAACCCGTCCAGAAACTCCTTGTGACGTCGCACCCTGTGGGGGAGACCACTGATTTTTTAAAATGACATTATCGTGAACTCTATACTGAAAAACTACCAGCGAATTAATTTTGAATTTTGTCATTCATGCTAAGACGATGAAAAAAATAAATTAGAATATGCCCATTTCAAAACACACAATTCCTGCGCCATTTGAAATTTTGTCAATTCATTGGTGTGACTGGTGCGACGTCTTATTCCCAACACGCCTATTGTCCTTGAACTGACCAATCACACTGCAACACTGCAGAATGACGAGGTATCAGAGAGAGATAGCTACAGTTCGGGACTAATACGTCACGACTCCACCATCATATTTGGCTGTTTGAAATATCGAATGAAATATGCTGATTTCAAAACGATATAGATTCGATTCCCTTCAACTTTAACTCATAATATTGATTGTACAGTGTGTCCAGTTTTCGATGCTTTTGTGTGATATCTCAGTTATCTTTCGAGATAGAACCTTGCGGGTTTCGCGGTCGTGTGCCACTTTTTTGTGAAACTCAAGATGGCCTAATCAGATTTTGCATAACTGTTTCCGTTTATGAGATACAGGGCGATTTTGAAAATTTATACTTTTTGGACCCCCTCTATATCTACGAAGTTTCTCAGCAAAAATGTCAAATTATAATCTCATCCCATATGAAAGTTTACGCAAAATCCAGTGGCGCACTCAACATTTTCTTTCGGGGTATGGTTTTGGAGATACGACTCAAACTTATGATTTTTTAAATGGAACACCCTGTATTTCATAAGCTCATAAAATTCCTCATTTTTTCCTCTTCAAAATGATTTATAATGTATGTATATGAAATTTTCAAAAATGCTCTGAAATCACTGAAACATTGAATTTTAATAGTGGGCTATGGATTTTTCTTATAAAAAAGTTCCAATTGAAGGAATATTCATTCTGATTTTTCCATAAAGAGGACAAAAACAATACCAACACTAATTAAGTGAGAAAACACAAAAATTATGTACCTGATAGCAACAAATAAATAGTAATAAAAAGTTCATAATGTAGAATAAGCACCAGATTAAATATTTACAAATACAATTGAATTTCGGAATTATTCAATAACTTATTCACTGAATTGTTCAAATTGATGTCCATTTCCCATAACACACAATTGAGAGTTTCTCAATACGTCTTCATACAGTAAGAGTCACAAATATCTTGAAGACCTTCGTACAACAACAGAGGCAGTTTTCCAGGAATCACAAAGACACCCTTTCATGATTTTGAATGCATTAAGACGTATTGAGAAAGCGTGTGAGAGAAAGTGGACATCAATTAAAACAATTCAATGAATAAGTTACTGATCAATTTCGAAATTCAATTGTCTTAGTGAATATTAAATCAGGTGCTTATTCTAGAATATGAACTTCTTATTACCATTCATTTGTTGCTATCAGGTACCTAATTTTTGTGTTATCTCAATTAACTAGTATTGCGATTGTTTTTGTCCTTTTCATGGAAGAATCAAATGAAATATTCCTTCAATTGAAACTTTTTTGAAAGAAAAATCCATAGCCCACTATTAAAATTCAACGTTTTAGTGATTTTGGAGCATTTTTGAAAATTTTATACCTATTCATCATATTTCATTTTGATGGGGAAAAAATAAGGAATTTAATGAGCTTATAAAATATAGGGTGTTCCATTTGAAAAATCATAAGTTTGAGTCGTATCTCCGAAACCATACCCAGAAAAAAAAATTTTAGTGCGCCACTAAATTCTGCGCAAAATTCTGTATGGGATAAGATTCCAATTTGACATTTTCGCTGAGAAACTTCGTAGATATAGAGGGGGTCCAAAAATTATAAATTTTCAAAATCGCCCTGTATCTCATAAACGCAAACAGTTATGCAAAATCTGATTAGGCCATCTTGAGTTTCACAGAAAAGTGGTACAGGACTGCGAAAACCGCAAGGTTCTATCTCGAAAGATAACTGAGATATCAAGCAAAAGCATCGAAAACTGGACACACTGTACATCAAACGTAAATCATGATTCGTCGATTGAAAGAGAACCCAAGATGGCCGCTCTCGGCAGATAACGTCATCAAATATGGTGATAGGTGTAGAAGCGGAAATAAACTGTGTTTTTTACCAGATTCATGAAAGCATTATGTTTCAATCTAAATTATGATAAACATTCAACTCTTGCCTTCAAACTTCCGAAAAGAAAACCAACCATTAAAAATCAAAAGTAGAATAATTACTGACGATCTGGAAATAGCCAGTGCTATGAACGATCATTTCTCGAGTATTGGTAATAATTTAGCCAATGAAATTAATACATATTATGACAACATTCTACAAGAAAAAAACATTCCAGAATACAATGGTTCTACAATGATCCTGTTTCCAACCGATGAAAATGAAGTTGTTGAAATAATTCATACTCTGAAGAAAACATGTCCTGACTCTGAAGGTTTATCAACAAAAGATATATTTGAATTAAAAAATATTCTGGCTGAACCCTTGACAAAATTAATCAATAATTATTATTTTGTGTTAGGTATTATTCCATATGAATTGAAAAATGCTTTACTAAGGTATTTTTCCATATGAATTGAAACATGCTTCACTAAGACCAATATTCAAAAGTGCGGATGCTGAAGATCCAGTAAATTACATAACAATAGCTATATTGAGCATATTTTCGAAAATATTTGAAAAAATTTCATAAACAAAAAATATGGTTGTGATAATAATCAGTTCGGTTTTCAAGAAAATAGTGGTACACAAGCAGAAGTACTACAAGTAGTACAAAAAATTCAAGAATGACTTGATACGGAAAATTACGTTGTAGCTATTTTCATTGACCTCAAAAAGGCATTTGATACAGTTGACAATGAGAATCTCTTAGAATACTTGGAATCGATAGGACTCAGATAAAAATCTTTCAGAATCTTATCTTGCGAATAGGACAATCAGCACTAAATGTAAAATGTCAGAGTCTAATACTCTTCCAATAAGTAAAGGTGTTCCACAGGGATATGTTTTAGGGCCCATCTTGTATTTATTATATACTCAAAATATTTCTAAAATTGGATTGTCAGGTAATTATACTATATATGCAGATTGTTATAATTTCGTACTACAGCACCTAACCGGTGAAGAATACGTATCCAAAAGGATTCCAATGGAATTGATTACTAAATATATAAAATGGCTTAATAATTCGAAGAATGTCAAAGTAGAGTTTTAATTATCTGACTCTTGTATTAACCAATGATGACAAGTACTTCAAAAACATTACACACAGAGGATCCAAATAAAATATACTATTGAATCTGCATAATCTTGACAATTTTCAATACAGATGATTCTTTACTTGAAGCTAGTTTCTCAATAAACAATGAAACCACAATATCAATAACAACAACAACATCTATTTGGGTAGAGCATATTTGAAAATAAAATAATGATCTCCGGAGGTTTCCTGTTGCTTCAAAGTTTCTGCAATAAAACTATCTAGAAAAGTATTGTTAATTCCTAAAGAATTCATAATTTCGTAACATTCGTCTCATTTCACAGAAAAAAAGAGCCATCATAATAACTGCCAGAGTCCATCCAGGAGAAACGCCATCTTCTTGGGTGATGAAAGGAATTCTGGATTTCCTTACTAGCGATTGTGGTCCTGCCAAGGAGCTTCGAGACAAGTTCATCTTCAAAATAGTGCCAATGTTGAACCCAGATGGCGTGATAGTAGGCAACAACCGGTGTTCACTGTCTGCCAAGGATCTGAACAGACAGTACAGGACTGTCATACGAGACGCTTATCCTTCCATCTGGTATACCAAGCTAATGGTTAGAAGGTTTGGCATAGTTGTTGTAACATTTTCTTTCGAATATAACCGTCGAGTCGGTATCTTTTGTAATATTCTTTTTACCAACTTTGACTGAGATTAACCAAGATTCTCAGTGCAGCTCAATAGCTCAGTTTTATTACATGTTTCTATGTTAGTCTGATGTGAGTTGTCTTAAGAAATTATTGAGACTAAAGGTGAGACTGGATTAATTCTAGTAATTCTGTGGTTCTGTGCTGAAAATTGTGAGGTTATATTTTCATTTTGACATGCTTTTACCTTTGAAGTTTCAGTCCACAGGTTGAATCCTTTGAATACCCATTACAATAATATTTCTATGCTCCTCATTAAATTCCTCAGCCATTTTACAATTTGGTTGAATTTTGTTGGGTTATGTTTTCTTCCCTTACCCTTCCTGACTGATAAAAACGTGTTCTTTTTATTCAAACGACAACTCAGATCCGTCTCACCTCCTCCTAACTCAATTGATCTCAGTAGTGAGAATGTAACAAGGTAAAAAGAATATTGCTAATGATGACCCATAAATAACAAAATGGAAGAGCAATGCTAGTGATAATTCAAAACAAACCATATATCATCGATGTTGCTACAATAATATGCCGTATGCATATAGCAGCGGATATATAAACAAGCTTCTCAAGATTGATAATGAAACCTGTGCTGACCGTGATACATACTGCGCAGGTGCCACAACCAATTTTAATTCTTCCTTATTTGTCGTAAAAATTCTTCAGGCATCCTTACCAGCATAAAATGGCTATCACCAATTGGTAGAGCTAATGGTGGATTTATGGCATTTATGCAATAGTTTTTATCAAAAGTAGTGAGTTTTTGAGTTTAATGAATGAGTTGGTCATTGTAGAAAGTTCAGTAATGGATTTTTAGTAGTTAGGAAAGACTCATTTGCATATGTGCCGTCGAGGGGGAAACAATTCTTTAAATAGGTGTATTTTAAGTATCATTTTTAATACATTAAGTACAATTTAATAAGCTTTAAAGTCTCGTTTCAAGTGTATCTTAAGTACAAGTTTTAAGTATTTTAAGTATTTTTTTATGACCAGATATTTGAATATGGTGTGCACATTTTGGGTAGTTGTTTCCCCCTCGTGTGAGTGGTATCTTCCGAAATGTTAGGTTTGTTAATATTAATTTTCATCGAATCAATTGAAAAAAATACATGATAGAAATTGATATAATATGAGAGATTGTCCTCTGAAGGAGTGTATTTCTTTTGATATGCAAGTCCTTATAACTCCTGCACAAATCATAGATTTTCCTAATGACTCAAACCTTGTTACTAAAAACTTATGACGATGGCTCTGGAAGGCCAATGCAGAATAAAAATAAGTCGAGATATCAACTCGAAATTTCGACATTTTTCATATTATTTTGTAGTCAAAAGAGAAAATTTTTGTCAAGAACAGCACTTTCTAATCCTCTAATAATTCATGTCTCCTATTTTTTGCTTGAAATACGAACCAGAGCTCACAGTTACAAAATAATTCCGAAATCTATTTCTGCTAAATCAATTGAAAGTTTGTTGTGTGTTCCTCTCAATTTCTAGTTCCATCAAAACTGACAGGAAGCAACATACAGTGTGACCCACTTCTAATGAAAACACCTCTGTATCAAGGTTGGTAGAACTGATTATAATTTGTATAGGAAGGTTGCCTCGATCGATAGTGCGGCAAGGGGGGAAACGGTCACTCGTGACGTCACAGGCAGTAAGACGACAAGTTGTCAACCTTAAAGCGACATGTCATGAAATGTTTACCAAATAGAGTATACAAACATGATACAAACTTTTTGGTCTGCTCAGCATAATTATATTAATTTATAGTATATATATAAGTAAGTACCATTATAAAATATGGGTATCGTATTTACATATACTTCTGTATAATACCTTCAATCTTCGAAATGAGAAGGCAATTTTGGATGGATCAATAGTACAGAGAGGAATACCTATCTGAAATTTTGTTCCAGGGGCTATTTACCAGGTCGTGGTACCAGGTATGTGTGTTTTGAGGTATGGAGCATAATTATGGAGCCAGTGATTACTTATGCATTGATTATGAACCTACTCATGCTATAAATATCCTGCAAATCAGATAATGTGAACAAGAAACTACAGAAAATATAAGAATAATCAACCGATGATCCAGAAGTAATAGCAGTGGACCAATATTCGTACACAACAGATCACTTATTTTATCAATATAACTCTGTATTCTGAAAAATTAACAAACTTTCCTAGATACCTATAGAAAATACAAGAGGAAATAGTATTTCATTGTTTGATTATATTGTAGTCAAAAACAGAGCAATTGATCGAAGTATTTGAGCATGAAAAAATAACAAAATATGATTCTGAACAAAATTAACACGTTGACTACCAAGCCTGAATTCAACATTCTGACCCAGGGTACCATATGTATCACCGGTGATGCTTTTTCATAGTTCACTTCTGTACTTTATGTATCACCAGTGATAATGAAAACATATTATTTGAATGCTTGTAGAGAAGCCTAGTGTATAAACGAAGGAATTAGATTGTGGGTATGGTACAGGTATGAACCAAATAATATCGGGTTGAAGTGGGTATCACCAGTGATACACATAGATCTGGAAATTGCCTATAGAAATTGACTGGATTATTCCGATGAAAAGACGCACCGCTCACTCTCTTGTCAATTTTTTATTGAAATTGTTACACTCATAAGTAAAAAATAATCTCATCAATAATCATTGTACAAGGAAAATACTAATGTTTTTTTTTTTGAAAACAGTCCAAACAGTATGAAGGTTTCTCGGGGCATTCCGCGTATAAGGTGGTTACCAATTTTGTATGTTTTGCTGCCATCTTTGAATTTTTGCGTACTCCTCGAAATACGTTTTTCGTCTTAATTGTCCATTATTTTCTCATGAAGGTTTGAATAAAGGCGCTTATAATCGAAGAAGAAACAACAAAATATAAGGAGTTCCCTATAATCATATGATGAAATGGTTTATTTATGTACCATGTGAATCACCGGTGATCTTTCAGCAAACTCTATCGAGATGAAGGCATCTGCTTCAAAATACAATATAGCGACATCTTGTAGCGAAAGGCTACGTTTTGAGTTTGATTCTTCACTTGGTACAGAGAGGAAGTATGCGATTTTTTACGGTGGTTTGTAGAGCAAATGAGAGTGTGCATCACATGAGACTCATATGGTAGCCAACGTGTTAATGAAAAATAACACTACTATTATAAGTGAACCTATAATAAAGGATAGTTCAAGGAATCTCTCAAATAAACATAGCTCCTCTTCGTTGGGTAACGTACTCTTGCTCAAATATCTCAACTTGAAAACACGTGTGATATCTTCTGATGTCCATTTTACCAGTTCAGCAAGAATCTCAACATTCACAACTGGTCTGGTTCTGATCATTTTTCCAAACTTCCATACTTATGGTGTTTCTCTTGTAGTATTTGGTATTATTGATGGGATTCCTACCTTGAGTTTTCTTCTCTTTGGTGTGTGATTTAGCAATTCTGCTTGTGCTGTTCAAAATCCTCGGCATCGAAATGGGCAGAACATATTCGCCAAGTTTTGGTATTAAATGAATTAAAATTACGTCCACAAAATTGAATCCATTTCTCACGAATAGACTCATCTTATGGAAATTAATGGAAACACAAACTAAATTCACTAGTCTCATTACACTTGTACGAATTGACCGAACAAATTATCATTTTCACATTTTTAAGTTCAAAATGGTTCAAATATTCGAAAATACTGACAACTGTCAACTCAATACATGCGCCGGCCAATCGCCGGCGTACGTATCATACACGAAGTGTACGAGAGTGCTACACTTTTCGTTCAAAAGAAAGGGCCTATTACGTCATGAGTTACTCAAGGTTACTCGCGGGGTGCGATCGAGGCAACCTTCCTCTACAAAATAGTCATCAGTTCTACCAACCTTGCTCTGTATCTTACGTAATCGTTGAGTAAGGATCCTGATATTTGCTGGAGCGAGAGGTATACCGAAAATGCACTCTATGACCAAGTGAGGTTATCTTCAGTGATATACACTGCTGGCCAACAGCGATGGAACCACTCCAATTTCCGGAACATAACCTATATTAGAAGTCAAAATAGGTTGAAAATAATTTCGGATTCGGAATCAGGACGCCCAGTACACTCAACTACTCATAGTTTTCCTAGAAAATTTTTAGTTCAGAAGAATTAAATTTTGTCTCACTTCTCATGGAAGCACCCCCCGTATCTCACGTAATTATTGAGATAGAGTTCTGAAATGTGCAGGAGGAAGGAAAAATCCAAAGATAAAGTCAATAACGTAAGATACAGGGGTGCTTCCGTAAAAAATGCGACAAAATTTAATTTTTCGGAACTGAAAATTTTTCAGGAAAAATATGAATTATTGTTAGTGAATTGGGCGTCCTGATTCCGAATCTGAAGTTATTTTTGACCTATTTTGACTCCAAATATCATTTTCTGGAAATTGGATTGGTTCCATGGCTGTTGGCGAGCAGTGTATATCACTGAAGATGGCTCCACTTGGTTATAGAGTGCATTTTCGGTATATCTCTCGCTCTAGCAAATTTCAGGATCCGTACCCAACGATTACGTGAGATACAGGGGTGTTATTTCCATTAGAAGTGGGTCACACTGTATATAGAAAAATATTTCAACGGCCGTACTATACGATGATATAGTATGTACACTAGTCTTCAGTGAACATGTTGCGGTTGGACGGTATGAGCGCTTCTACTGCAGCGGTGGTTAAGATTTTGAACTTATATGTCATGAAAATGCTGCTGAACTTATGGAACTATGATGGACCATGTATATGATCACATGCTATTACTTGTTGCCATGTGTTTTATAGGTTACTGGAGGAATGCGGTGTTGCTATGTATTGTGATCTCCATGCTCATTCGAGGAGACACAATATCTTCATCTATGGTTGTGAGAATAGGAGGGGTTCGGATAGAAGGCTGCAGGAGCAAGTGTTTCCGCTGATGCTTCATAAGAACACTGCCGATAAGGTTGGTAAGACCTCAGACTAAAGAAAAATAGATATATACACTTGGATTCATTCATAAATCAGGACAAAGTATATGCCAACAATACTAAACATCAAACCCTTACTTCTGCGTAAGAAAGGAGACTACTTTTCTAAACATTCTAACCTTACTCGACCTAAATGAACTATCTTGAAAGTTATAATAGGTTCATTCCGGTTTCAGAACTGTTCAAGAATCGTTCTCGAACTGCGTAGAACTAGTGCGCAGTCGTTTTGAATCCAAGGACTGTTTCAGAACGGTTCACAAATTATGAAAACTCGAACACGGCTGAAGAGAACCTCTGAGAACATAACCTCTATTAAGAATTTGCGAAAGAAACAATAGTTTGGAATCTGTATCTTTATTCGAATAATATTCTGAAGCTTCAAACTATTCTTCAAGCCTATTCACAATATCTCTGGAAGCCCTCTGTAGCTAGATTTTCAGTATGTTTTGTCCCTTTGTACCGTCCTGGGACGGTCCTAAAACTATCCGAAACCAGTACCTGCTCTCGAGCATGAACCGTTCTAGGATCATTTTTGGCGCATGCTCATTTCATTTAGTTTTCGATTCTGTCTATATTCATTTGATAATAGTAGTTCTTCATCTTCAGGAAGCAGTGGTGAAGGAGTTACTTGCTGAAGTCGCTGAAAATATTGTACCTAACTGTTGTTAGATAAACCGAAAAATGGAGGATTATGTTGGGGAGACTTTGCCATTATATTCAGATACACAATTCATTGAACATTTCAGGTGGGTGTCGAAATTCATCTAGGTACAAGGGACTAAGGGACAAAACATATTGAAAATCTAGCTACCATCTAGCTACGCATGCTATGATCGAATATATTCACCATTCCTCCACCCAGCGAGCACAAAAACATCTCAAAGATGTTGAAAGTACGAGATTTCGAAACATTGAACCGCCACTGCGATGTTCTGTTCACACATGAATAGAACTATTATAGAACAGCCAATGTCCGCCGCAGGCGGCAATTATCGAGATGTCCTTGATATGTCACAAAACTACCTTCTCCCTAGTTATTTTTAAAGCCTTTTCATGGACACAACAGAACATTTTCAACGCGTCTTGCGCACATTAAATCGCTGTAAAAAAACCATTTTCGAGGTACTTTTCTGAAGCCTTTTGTCAAAATGAACTTTTGCATTAGGATTCCATTTCCCTTGAATGAAAAAATGAATTAAAAATAGATTGAACATAAAAATATTTTCTTGATATTAAATTACCTTCTTAATCGGTTTCTGAGTAGTGCTCACTACACACAGACATATATAATTGGAAATAGAGGTTTCCCAATTTTTTAAATGTTCTCCACAATGCATAATTTTGCAACTGCGGAGAAGCTGTGTATTGATGAATTCGTACTTTTATATATTGATTACACTGAGGCACCGAACAACACATCTTGCATCTGATGGTCATTATTACAAACTAAATAAGTGTTCTAACACAATAAACTTCACCAAATTCCTTTCTGTTCGTTAGCAGCGTGATGTAAGCGTGACACGCTGCAAACGCGAATGCCAATTGCGAACAAGAAGAACGAAATCGAAAACAAATCAGAATGCATCGTATTGTGACGTAAGCATGAGACGTTGTGGTGGGGCAAACAAAGAAAGGGCACAGAAGAACAAAAACAATACTTCAATATCCTTCATAGACCTCTTTGGTCAGTGCATATTACGTCTCAAAATAACATCTTCATGCCAACATTTTCAAAACATCCCAAAACATCCCAGGGATGTTTGTGCTCGTTGGGCACAGAGGGTTTCCAGAGATATTGTGAATAGACTCAAAGGAGAGTTTGAAGCTTCAGAATATTATTCGAATAAAGATACAGGTTCCAAATTACTGTTTCATTCGCAAATTCTGAATAGAGGTTATGTTCTCAGAGGTTCTCTTCTGCCTCGTTCGGGTGTTCATAATTTGTGAACCGTTCTGGAACAGTCCTAGGATTCGAAATGACTGCGCACTAGTTCTACGCAGTTCGAGAACGATTCTTGAACAGTTCTGAAATCAGAACCCGAATGAACCTAATATGAAGAAACGATTCATAATACGCGCAGGTGCCCAAATCAATGGGCAAATGTAGCTTCACAGGCTCACAGATTTCAGCACGCTGGTACCGTCGTCTGGTAGGGTTTGTTAATATGTGTACCGGCACCCATGCATTGCATAATAGACATCTAATTTGAGAGCATCAACATAACACTATTCCGGTGTAACGACTCTTTTTCAGTTTTCTTTCGAGAGCTGTAAGTTCCGTATCCATAAGTCCAAGGAAGGCACTGGTCGGGTAGTCATGTGGATGATGGGAATAGCGAACAGTTACACCATGGAAGCCTCTTTCGCTGGTTCTACCTTGGGTAACAGAGCCGACACCCATTTCTCCATGCAAGATTACGAACAAATGGGTCGATCTTTCTGCCAAACTCTGTTGGACTTCTATGACGAAGATCCCAAAAAGGTACGCAGCTCGCGAAGCACGATCCCATGGGGACTGTTCAAGTTTGCACTTCTCGTTTTATTCCTTTCGTGTTTTATACAGTTTTTGATAATTGGAAAATAAAACCTACTGTTCTGTAAGCGTTTCATTTTTAGGAGAGACTGAGGGTTAAAATAGTTGATAGGTTGGTGAAAGAAGGTTCGAATGCAGATGAACCTTTGAATATCCCTTTAAGTGACTACTCGAGGTACGCATCTTCAGCTTCAGTATCAGGTGCAGCAGCTGTCCAAATGATTATTTTCTTGCAGTGATGAGGGCGATACGTCGAGTAGCAGTGATGAAGTGGGGAGGGATGAGGACGAAGTGGAAGTATCTATACCTTGTGTACCACCACCCTCCCCAGTACTGGTAACAAAGAAGAAGAAATCAAAAGCTTCATCTGCAACTGCAAAGATTAAAGCTGTAGCTGCAGCTACCGTTCCTAGGAAAATATTACCAGTAAATAACTAAATGTCGTATACTACTCATAATATGTGCTATGGAGGGTTTGTTTTTGATGTCAATAATGTTTTATCAAGTGTTCTGAATTGTTTAATTATTATATATGTTATTAGCAGTGGGTAAAATAGGTAATAACTACCTTCTCCTATATATTACCTACTTTTAGTTCTGGTGTGTTACATTTTTTGGTAAGCAAATATGCTGATTAGTGACCTTAAGCAAACTAATAATACTACGACGTCTTGATACTATTATTCTCAAATATTGGTTATTTCTGCACATAATTTGGTGCAAACGTGAATTAGAATCTATTATGTATACCGGGTGTCGCAGTTGGGGCTAGCCGTTATAACTTTTCTGTTTTCAAAGATGAGGCAATGATATTTAGAGGATGTAAAAAGACAAAACACATACGTGCATTATTTGACAAAGTACAGAACTTTTTAATTTCAGATTTATCATAAAAATACTTCAACATTTGATTTTTACAGGGTGTCGACGTTGATTTATTTTTTGACCGATTTCATGAACTTATTTTTGTTAGTTAATGCATGTTAATGTATGTACAAAGAGTATATACTATTAAGAATTTTATTTTCACAAAACTTAAGCACGGATATTCATTTCATTTCATTGCATCCAAGAATAAGTATTTTAGAAAAAAATCAGAATATAATATTATAGAGTATTCTACGAGCTCTATGACAAAGTTTGGCAGATGAAAACGTATGGACGTATGGACGGATAAAAAGATCTGACATTTCCTAATTTTTTATATGGAACAAGGGTAATAGGGTCGAGCCACCCCTTCTGGATACCAAGTACATCTAATTTGTCTAATTTGAAATGTTAAATATAAATTATGTGAAGAAAAAATCCATATTCCTATTATATGATTTTCGTATCAAGATGTCATACATAACATTTTAGAACAGCTTGAGATAAAGTTTGAACTGAGTGGGTTTTCCTAATAATAAGTGTTACAGCTTATGCATCATATATACAGGGTGTTCCAGATTTTTATCGTTAATATTTAATATGCGATTGAGCAGAGCTACCACGTGTAAACCAGTTCAAAATAAGTTGATCGGACCCAACTTATTTATACAAAAAAATGTACCGTTTGTCCGTGAGACGAGTTCAAAGTTCACATAAAAAAACTTATTAAGGGGTGATAAAACGATTCTCAAATTCTTTAGCAAGACGTACAGGGTGATTGACTATGGATTTCTCGACTTCAACAGCTAATATCTCGAAAACGAAAAAAAATATTTGAAATTTGGAGAAAGTTATTTGAATGAGATGTCATCCTTCGAGAAAATGTGTTCTCTGCTTGATTTTATCATTTCATATACAGGGTTCGTGAAAAAAAATTTTTTTTTTCAAATGGAACCCCCTGTATATTATCGCATATTTCGAAAGAGCTATCTTTCCTGATTCCGTAGATATATACTGTTCATATATTCTATCGAGGGTTTGACGGAATATCAACAGAATTAAATATTAATATTTGGCATTATTTGGTCCAAGTTATATATGGTTGAAATAGAATGAGATGATGAATAAGTGAATTGACATTTGGCCAACATTCCAGTGACATAAGTGCGCAAAATTTCGACAATTTTCTTACGATGCCATATCCACTGGAACAAAGAAGAGATATTTTGGAGTGCTATTTTTCAGTTAATGAAAATCTTGCTGAAACACTTACACTTATACTTACTTAAATTTAATCTTTCAGATATGACAAGACAAAATTAAATCCGCTTCTCATTATCATCATAATTGAGTTTGTGGCATGGTCTAATTCTGTAATCCCTATATTTATATTTCCTTAAGGTATGTTGAACAAAATAATAGCTGAAACCAAACTCTCTCACTGCATTTCTTATTGACCGTGAAGGATCCTCAACAAAATACTGGATTACAAGAAGTTCGTCGTCTTCGTTGTTTTGCATTCAAACTATTTTCTTGATATTCGACAAACTGGAAGTTCTGTCAAATTTAGCAGCCAAATACTTTACATAATTCTTACTTGATAATCTCCTGCCTGGATAATTCCTCATAAACTTATGAAGTGTTTCAGCAAGATTTTTATTAACTGAAAAATAGCACTCCAAAATATCCCTTCTTTGTTCCAGTGGATATGGCATCGTGAAAAAATTTTCGAAATTTTGCGCACTTATGTCACTGAAATGTTTACCAAATGTCAATTCACTTATTCATCATCTCATTCTATTTCAACCATAGCTAACTTGGACCAAATATTAATATTTAATTTTGCTGATATTTCGTCAAGCACTCGATAGAATATATAAAAAGTATATATTTTCAAAATCAGGAAAGATAGCTCTTTCGAAATATGCGATAATAAACAGGGGGTTCCATTTGAAAAAAATGTTTTTTTTTTACATACCCTGTATATGAAATAATAAAATCAAGCAGAGAACACATTTTCCAGAAGGAAATGACATCTCATTCAAGTAACTTTTTCCAAATTTCAAATATCTTTTTTCGTTTTCGAGATATCAGCTGTTGAAGTCGAGAAATCCATAGTCAATCACCCAGTACAAAAATGTGATTTTCATGTAAACTTTGAACTCGTCTCACGGACAAACGGTACATTTTGTTATATAAATAAATTGGGTCCAACCAACTTATTCTGACTGGTATTACACGTGGTAGCTCTGTGTCTCAGTAATTTTTTGACAGCCTGTATATAGGTAGTTTTTGAGATAGGGTGTTGACTTGAGAGATATTTACCCGTTTACAACAAAATAAATTCGTTTCTGAAATTACCATGATGCATAGATCATAATTTGAATTACTCCGTACTATAAATATGTCATACTGAAAGATCCTTTTTTTAGATTTGTAAAGCAACTTTGAAGTTATCGTTGTCTGATAAAGATAGTACAGATTCTAGCAGCTCAGAAAACGAATCAGAATCTGAAAAAGTTAAAGAAAAAGTAAGGATCCTGAAGAGACGAAGAAAAAAGAAATGCCTCAGGAAGAAAAAGGTAGAATGTCTCTTGCTTACGTTCTGTTTTTTTATTTTTTTCATTTTATTTCGTTTTCTCTAGAAAAAAACTGATTCCTGGGAAGATTTTGAGAAAGTTCTTGTGATAGAAGTAGAGGTAAAGACAAAAGAGCACATTTTTTCATTATTCTTTGTGAGTAATTCAATTTCTAAACTATGTATTTTAGTCAGTTCCAGATTATTTTGAAACTGAAATTCAAACGAACAAAACCCAAAGGAGCATATCAGTTTTCGATCTGATACCAAATGATTCTTTGAAATCGCAGCTAGTCACGAGACGATCTAGAACTCCTCAACAAAAGTAAGTCATGCGTATGTATAATCCCTAAACATTTTGAAAAATACCAATCCAATCCTAGGAAATTATATTAATCACATTCATTTTGTCAATAACATTGCATTTTTCTGATTTATGCTCTATCGTCTTCAATACATCAGTGTTTTCTCTCTATTACCTTGCATGATTTTGAACTAGAGTTCCGTTGTCTCAGTTTCTAGATTATTTTTACAACCGAATTTCATTTATTTTTACAAGACGAAAGTATATTTCACAGAGAATTTAGTAAGTTTTCATATACATACGTTAGAGTGTTCAGTATACTGTGCAGAACTACAATATTGATATTTTTTGGTGAATTTTCAAGACTCGTTTTCTCTATGTATAATTATGTAATCATTTTTGGGCCAAATTTGTTGCCCTAGGCTCCAGAGCCTACTCAGTTCGCTGGTAAATCTGCCCTTGTATCACCCTGTGAATTGACATTTATCAATAACAACCAATATTGAAGAGACAACCGTATATGTCAGATCCTACGCGAAAGCTGCTTCCGATTCTCATTCCAGCGAACACCTCAACACAGATCTAATGATCCAAATATACTCTGAGGTTCTTTGATCCCATCCAGAGGCAAGCCATTCAACATCAAACTCTTGATGCCACACTCACTTAGTCACTTATCCCTCGCCATCATTGGGAAAAACAACGAAAGTCAGCAACCTTTCACTTTTCTATAGATACTTTCACGGAAAAATTTCCTTCAGAAATGCCATTACTAGCAATGCCAGTCCAGCGAACTTGATAAGCCCTTTTAGTAAATGCTTCTGTCGTCAATTTCGAGATATGTGAGAAATATTTTGAATTCATATCTTGAAAATAGGACAATCAATACAAAATCAACCAACTCTGTGTCAAATAAACTATTAATCAATAAGGGTGTCCCACAGGGCTCTGTTTTAGGACCTATACTATATTTACTTTATGTTCAAAATATCAGTGTAATTGGTCTCACGAGTAAATATACCATGTATGCAGATGATACAGTACTTTTATATGAAGGCAAGAATCCTTCAAATTTAGAAAATATGATAAATGAAGACTTGAAAATATTTGAAAAATGGCTCCACTCTAACCTTTAATCGATGAATACTAAAAAAACAGAATATATGATTTTTCACCAAAAAAAAAAAAAAAAATTTACCTCAACCTTAAAATGAGAAATGAACTCTTAAAACAAACTGACCAGATAAAATATCTTGGAATTTGGTTTGATGACAGGTTGAAGTGGGACAAACATATTGATGTTCTGACAAAAAAAATATCTCCAATTATTGGTGCATTGAGAAGATGTCCCAAACTTGATATTAAAATTGCAAACATGATTCTCTACTCTCATATACTGAGTCTTATCAACTATTTAATAAATGTTTGGGGAACTTGTTCAAAGAACAATTTCAATAAAATATCAACATTATATAGAAAATTGTTAAAAGTATTGTATCGTCTTCCATTTGATACACCAACCAATCAATTGTTTGAAATAACAAATACGTATTCTTTAGATGAAATATATAGGATTGAAACTCTCAAAATATCATCATCATAAATAAAAAATTGAAATCGAATTTTATGTTGATACGGAATTCTGAAATTCATAATCATGAAACAAGACAATATAACTTGTTTCATCTTGACGCCACTAGCTCCATTATCGGACAAAAAAGATTCACTCATTCAGACCTGACAATATAAAAAATTGCAGAAATATAGGTTCATTCAAAAATGAAGTGAAAAAATTGATTATTTCTGATCGAACTGGATAAAATTGAACATGCCATTTTTTTTTACAAATATTATTCTTTGTTTGTCAATTTACAGTTGTTGATATATTTTGTATAATGATATGTTTACCTATAGGTATATAATTATGTACTTCCTTATACCAGAGCCTATTCTGTCTGGAAGTTATTTGTTCAATAAATAAATAAATAAATAAATAAATTAAATGATCACCTACATCACAAACCCTCTACCAATATTCGTTTGTCTATAGAACGGCCAAGCTTTATAATTCATTGCCTAGGGAAGTAGCCCCATGGGTTTATAAGTTCCAAAAGTTCAAACAATATCTGATATCTCACTACATTTCTTCCCTATTTTACCTAGATACACATGATGTTCCACGAAAACAATAGATACTCCCTTTACCAAAGATCTTTTGCTCACACTTTTTTTGTTGAATCAGCCAGTATATCCTCGAACGAGTCCTAGAACCCCAACTAGAATCAGCTTTATACATTTATGGTTTGAATTTTGTAGACATCAGATGGAAAAAAAACCTCAGATCACAAGACAACTTGCTGAGGTGCAAGCCAAACTATACAGTTTGAAAAATAAATTGTGGTTTGGGGTAGGTAATGGGGATGTTCCCCTTTCTTGGGGAGAAGGTAGTGGAGTCCTCATCACGGATTCAAGAAGCTGCTCTCCACTCAAGTGAGTATTGTCACTGATGGTACAAGAACGAAATATTGTTTGTTTATTTCAGGAAAAGTCATGTGAAACATTCGAAAAAACAGCAGAAAAATGAGAAGAGAATATGCTTCAAGGAGGGAAAGTCAAAATCAGATGCTAAGGAAAAATCGGCGAAACATAATAATGGGTATAATATAATCACTTTGAAATTCCCCCCGATTCAAAGTTAGTTCAGAGAGATTAGGGACTTATAACTATTGAGTATTGACGTTGACATACCTACACAGTATTTCAGCAAGAAACTAAGTTAGTCATTAGCATTGGCACAGTAAACGTATACTAGTCTTATACAGTGTGACCCTCTTCTAATGGAATTACCCCTGTATCTTACGTAATCGTTGGGTAAGGATCCTGAAATTTGCTGTTGCAAGAGATATAACAAGAATGCACTTTATGACCAAGTCATCTTCAGTGTCATACACTGCTCGCCAACAGCCACAGAACAACCCCAATTTCCGGAAAATAATATTAGGATATTAGGTTGAAAATCACTTCGGATTCGGAATCAGGACGCCCAATTCTCTAACTATTCATAGTTTTCCTAGAAAATTTTGGAAGCATCCCGTATCTCACGTAATTATTGAGATAGAATTCTGAAATTTGCAGGAGGAAGGGAAAATCCAAAGATAAAGTCAATTACGGGGATGCTTCCGTAAAAAGTGAGACAAAATTTAATTTTTCAGAACTGAAAATTTTTCAGGAAAAATATGAATTATTGTTAGTGAACTGGGCGTCCTGATTCCGAATCCGAAATTATTTTCAACCTATTTTGACTTCTAATATAGGTAATTTTCCGGAAATTGGAGTGGTTCCATCGCTGTTGGCCAGCAGTGTATATCACTGAAGATGACCCCACTTGGTCATAGAGTGGATTTTCGGTATATCTCTCGCTCTAGCAAATTTCAGGATCCTTACCCAACGATTACGTAAGATATAGAGGTGTTCCATTAGAAATGGGTCACACTGTATATCGAAGACTGGAACCTTTGGCACGATAATAAACTACACTGTTTTACCACTTACCAAACCGATTTTTAAACGCCTCGACACGTGATTCGTTAACTACGTTAGCATCTTCAGGAGAAGATTAAAACAGTCTCAATCTTCTCCTGAAGATGCTAACATAATTAGCGAAACACGTGTCGAGTCGTTCAAAAAATCAGTTTGGTTATTGGTAAAACAGTGTACCTAGTGTATATTAGTTTATTGCCACCATCATTTCAATCGAAGAAGTTGTCAACTGCTCAGCAACAAGAGTCAACATGTTATACCAGTCACAAACTAGTCACAAATCACCAATTATTGTTTATATTGATCTACCTTTCGTCTTGTGTGTTATTTGATTCACACTGTGGCAGGGGCGGATCCCCAGGAAGGGGGGCATATAGTGGCCATGGCCCCCCTTCGCGAACCTCATGAATATGTAAAAATGTAGGAATACTGAACGCCAGAAAAATTCTGTGTATGTCGTTATAGCCATCCACCCACGACGCACATTAAATATATCGAATAACAATAATTTTGAGAGAACTTCCTTTTTTTATTCAATATCGAGTATTTAAGAAATCTAATACATACAGACTGACTGATGAAAAACACCCCAACCCATAACGCTGCCATTAATGATCCGATTTTGGAACAAAAAACAAATGAAATTACTCATCACATAATTATTATGAGTAGGCTCTGATATTTTATTAATTCCAAAAGTAACGTCAGCGACTGTCAACTTTTATTTCAAATGGCGCCATGCATAGTATGTTGTTTTTATTATTTTTCTGTTATAGATTTCGTTCGAAATACCAGTGATGTATGAGAAGATGTCTTTCGAACAGAATCAGTTCAAATAAAAAATAAATGCTCCGTTGACAAGGAATAGATATTTTCATAAAATGTTGGATGAGTCATTAATTGTGACAGTCAATATCATTGAAATCATCATTACATTCCAATAGAACTGAATCAATTTGATTCAGTAATTATAATAATTACGACGTACAATGAAGTTTCAAAAACTGAATACATGCTTTGTTGAAATAATTCACTATTGAAATGTATTTCACTACAACAAAAATACCTATATTGTTTCTGCATGGATTATTTGTTGCGCTCTTTCAATGTAATTCGTGGTCAAGTCACTGAATAGCAAAAAATCTGAAGGGTATCTCCCATGCAATAATGAATTTGCGCCTTCGAAGTGCCCACCTGATGTTTGGTTGGATATTTGTCATTTTTATTACATCATCTGGATAATCCGAGACTCACGAGTCCCAAAAGACGTACCTATAAAAATAATTAATATCTAAGGTACCGAAGTATAGAGTTTCATGTCTGATTGTTGGACATTTTGTGTCCAACCATCATTTCTGCTAAAATATTTTTTTTTTACTCACTGAATTGAAAGTAGCCGTTTGCACCTCGTTAAAAAAATTAGATCTCGATCACCAATGTAGAATTTTGCACTCTAGATACAAAAATGACTATTTTCAGAAGGTACCAATGAAAATTCCTCTCTTTTTTGCTATCCTCGCCTGGATCCGGTCCTGCACGTTTGGCGGTGTTGAAAACAGAATGGCAAACTTTTTGGAAGTTATCATAAAGTGAATTTTCAGGTTAAGGAGGCAAACTGCTGTAGAATATCCATCTTTGTCCCAGCCATTGGAAAAACCTAGGGTACTGAAGTCGAAGAGCCTGCCTGACACTTCTGTTTTTGAAATTTCAAGAGAAAAATCCAAAGGCACGGTGAGTGGCGATGAGGAAAAGCTCGAGAAGAAGAAAAAGAAGAAGAAACGTGCAGGCAAATTGTGCAGGAAGGCCAGGGCAGTCAGTAACGCTAATAATTTCATAAAAAAAGACTGAGTTTCTGAAAATTGGTTTTTGCTTGGTCACTCTATAGTGGTTTGCTCGATGAAATCTACTGTACTGCCGTAGATGTGATACATTTATAAAAAATAAAATATAATCTGGAAAATATTTCTAATTATTTCTTGTATTTCCATCATTCATCTGTCATACGACGACCGATATGATGATTTCAAAATTTTCCTATTGGCCAAATATTAAAAATTACTGGGCGGGAACTTTTTCGTACTGTTGTCAATGGATATTCAATATTATTATAACTTTATATTAGTGATATTCTTCCGTTCTCAACTAACTGAAATAATTCAGTACACCTTTTCCAGCTGTATTTCAGAATGCATCAATTGCATTTCAGAATATATAGTCAATTGAATTTAAGAAAGCGTCAATTGTATTTTAAAATAGTCCCTTGTTTTTCAGGAAACGTCAATTGTATTTCAGAAAGGTCAATTGAATTTCAAAAAGCGTCCTTTGTATTTTAAATGATATTCTCTGAAATACAAATGACGCTTTCTGGAATTCAATCGACTATTTAGAAATACAATTGATGCTTTCTGAAATACAAGTGGATAATGCATCAACTTCAATTTCGGAATCGGTGAGTTATATTTCGGAAAAAGTAATCTTGATTTTAGAATTAATTGGTTCGATTTCAGAAATGGTAAACTCAATTTCAGAATCAGTGAGATGAATTTCAGAAAAAGTCCATTCAATTTCATAAATGGTAGGTTGTATTTCAGAATTATTATTGGTAGGTTCAATATCAGAAGATGAAATCCTTTTATATGTTTGAAAAGATTTTAATTGCAAAAGAGAAGATTGTTTACAGTGGATGGAACGGTGTTTGAGAGCCCTATGTTGAATCAGATTGAACATATATGGGGTGCCTTCAAGTCAGAAGTGCAGAGCTTCTTGCAAGAGCATCGCCTAAGGGTCATAGCTGGAGATCCGAACAGATTGCTCAACCAGATAGAATTCAGACTGCGATGTCTTGAAGAATGTGCAGATCATTCAATGAAAATGATAACACCTCAAATGTGTTCGCATTCTTATAATCATGTGCAACGCCACTATCTTCCAGCGATTCAGATGGAAGGCATCTGTGGATTAAATTGTTTTTGAAAAGTTGAATATTTTAAATATGGTTTGTTAATCTCACATGCAATTGGAAACATTTCGAACAAATATTTTTTTCATGATATTGAACCTACCAATTCTGAAAAACAACTTACCATTTCTGAAATTGAATGGACTTTTTCTGAAATTCATCTCACCGATTCTGAAATTGAGTTTACCATTTCTGAAATGGAACTAACCAATTCTGAAATCGAGATTACATTTTCCGCCGATTCCGAAATTGAAGTTGAAAAGGTATAGAGACAAAAAAAATGAAAAACTATTTATTCAGAATCAGATTTAGATTGGAAAAAGAAATATATGAATTGTATCATAATACCATTCTTTCTTCACTGCGGTAACTTGAGTTTTGTTTTTTCAGTTATATCACGGCGCGAAAACTTTTGTGTTACGCTACTGTTTGTTCAATATCTCCTGATATACGTCATCGGTTATAGAGGCAACATTAGATATTAGATGTTTTGTGTCCATAAAAATTACTACTTTTCTTCGAAATGTGTCCATTAAACGTTTCCTAGAAAAACCGAGATGGAGATGCCGTCAGGCAGTCTATCTGAATTATCTACAGGGAGATTCAGGAATCATGAATTATCGTCTATCTATACCAATAAGTAATGAGTGAAAATCATTCTTGGAAGATTTCACGTTTTTTTTTTCAATGCAAATCTAGATCAAAAAGTAGGGAGAAAGTTGCTAATATGGGATTTGCAGAAAATTTGGAAACATTGAGTAAGGTACATTTTTAGCCCACTCTGCATGTTATTTCGTTTTGATGTTTCGATAGATGGTTTTAGTGGACTGTATTTTGATAGGTTACTGATTCTGGTAATACACTTTCTTCTATAGGATTTGAAGTATACACACTGAACAAGGCGTAACTTTTGAACAATATGTATATTCGTCGAAATTACACAAAAGGAATAAGAATAATGAATTATAGAATACAGTAAAATGAGCAGTCAACTGAAGATCAGAACTCGGCCTAATCCCAATTGGTACTAAAGAATGTCTGGTTTTGGTTTCACACTTTCGTCCCTTTTTCTGCATGTGGCTTCAGCTATGTTTACTGTTCCCTGCAGATAAGGTGCATTGTTTCATGTCATCATCACCTCGGTTGACAGGACCACCTCACCACACCGAGTCTATGAATACGGACACTGAAAGTTCGCCAGTGGCGTATCAGCACTAAATTTACGTAACATGTCCCCCCCTTGGAAGACAGTCAGTCTTTCAACATCTAGTCATTGTTCGTTCGACACTAACGGACACAGTTTAGAAAATGACCGTTTTACAATTCCATTCGCTGTTCTGACGTTGGCAACTCTGGAGATTCCATCAGGTCCAGGAATCAGGCTTTCGATGCGCCCTAAGCGCCATCTAGAAGGTGGATGATTATCTTCGCGAATCAGCACGAGAGTATCATTTTCTAATTGCCCAAGGTTTTTAGTCCACTTGGTGCGCGTTTGTAGTTCCCCAATGAACTCTTTGGACCACCTGGTCCAGAAATCTCGCTGCAACTTTTGGAAGTATTGGAAGCGTGACAATCGGTTCATTCTTACTGAGGAATAATCATGATCCGGAATACTGGTTAAACGTCTTCCAATCAGAAAGTGAGCAGGTGTCAGGATATCGAAATCATTGGGGTCCGTGGATAATGGAGTTATTGGACGGGAATTTAGGATAGCTTCGATTTGGACTAACACTGTGTAGAACTCTTCGAAGGTCAAATGAGCTTCCCCCAACACTCGCTTCAAATGATATTTTGTACTTTTTACCCCCGCTTCCCATAATCCCCCAAAGTGGGGCGAATGAGTTGGAATGAAATGCCAATTCAATCCGTCATTACACATTGTTTGCTCAATTGAATTACCTTGTTCTTTAAAAAACTCGCTTAATTCAATCAATTCGGCTTTGGCACCGACAAAATTAGTGCCGTTATCTGAGTAGATATCGTGTGGTTTGCCCCTCCGAGACACAAACCTTCGAAATGTTGCCAAAAATGCTTCTGAGGTGAGCTCCGACACGAGCTCTAAATGAATTGCTTTAGTGGAAAAACAAACAAATAAGGCTATATAGCATTTATGCAATCTCGCTCCCCTCCCCTTTTTGTTTAATAATTGAAAAGGTCCCGCATAATCGACACCTGTCACATAAAAAGGTGGAGATGGAGTGACTCTAGATTTTGGTAATAATCCCATGATAGGAGTTATTTGATTAGGCTTCATTCTCTGGCAGCGCATGCATTCATGAACAACTCGCTTTGATAAATTTTTACCGGAAGTTATCCAGTATTTCTCACGAATTGACGACAAAATATGCTGAGGTGCAGCATGAAATAGGATTTTGTGTTCATGAATCAGTAGAAGCTTTGAAATTGGGTGTTTGCCGCTTAATAAAAGAGGATGTTGTTTTTCATAAGGAAATTGAGACAGTCGCAATCTGCCTCCCACCCGAATCAAACCTTGTGAATCGAGAAACGGATTTAATCTAATAATACTAGAGGATTTAGCTAATTTGTCCGAAGACAGTCTAGTGATTTCATCAAGAAAACACTCTTTCTGTGAAATTTTTGCTAAGCAGATTGTAGCGTCTGACAGCTCTTGTGCTCTCAAAGTTCCGGATAATGGATTTTTAGGATTTTTGCAATTGAATATGAAACGATTACACCATGCAAATGTTCGTTTCAGTCTCACAAAGTTCGAAAATCTTTCAAATGGAAACCAATTGGCCGTGCTTGCAATAAAGGTATTAACATTCGTCTTCAAATCAGGGATTTGTTCTAGCACAGGAATTGTAGAGCTAGGCCAATCAGATTCGTCAAAACACAACCATTCCGGTCCAGCCCACCAAAGTGGACATTCTGCAATTTTATTTGGATTTACGCCTCGAGATATCAGGTCTGCTGGATTACAATGTGTACGCACATGATGCCAATCACTAACATTTGTGTGTGTCTGGATTTCTGACACTCGATTTGCAACAAACTGTTGTAGTTCATGAGGAGATTTATTTATCCAACATAACACTACTGATGAATCTGACCATAGAAAGATTTTATCAAATGTACAACTCATTGAAGAGAGTACCTTTTTTGTAAGGTGTGTGAGAAGTAGGGCACCACACAATTCGAGTTTATTTATCGTTTGTGATTTTAGGGGTGCCACTTTACTTTTCGCGCATAAAAGTGTCACATTCACTTCACCACGTTTATTTTTGCTTCGAATGTATATACATGCCCCATAGGCCACTTGAGATGCATCTGCGAAACCATGTAACTGAATGCTTATAGGCTCGTCACAAATCACTCGTCTCTGTATTTCGACTGCGTTGAAGTCACAAAGTTGTTCTCTAAATTGACGCCATTGAGATGATAAGCTTTGCGGTAATGTCTCATCCCAGGTCACTTTTAGAGTCCACAGGTTTTGTAGCATTATCTTTGCTAGTATTATACAGGGTGTGAGCAAGCCCAATGGATCAAATATCTGTGAAACTTCGGATAATATTGAACGTTTTGTCACAGCTTGGATTTTTGATGGTTTCACAGAATAGGTTAAGATGTCACGTTCGCATGACCAAAATAACCCTAGGATTTTCATATTGGATTTTTCACCAAGTGATAACTTACTCGTCGACAAATTGGCTGTGTCGACATTCTCAAGCACTTTTCGGTTATTTGATGACCACTTTCTCAGGTTGAAAGAAGCCTTTTTCAGAATCGAGGACACCTCGGTCGATAATTGTATGACTTCATCAACGGAATTTCCTCCCGAAATGAAGTCGTCTACATAGAAATCATGTGAAATAGTGTTAGATGCGATCGGACTTATTTGTACATTGTCTTGAGCTAGTTGCTGAAGACATCTAACAGCTGAAAATGGTGCCGAAGCAGTTCCATAAGTTACAGTGGTCAAGTTATAAATTGCCAATTCGTCTTCAGGATTTGCTCTCCAGAAAATACACTGTAACGGCCAATACTTCGGATTGATTTTCACCATTCGGTACATTTTCTCGACATCAGCACAAACCACTATGCAGTGTTGTCTGAATCTCAGGATAATACTGAAGAGTTCGTCTTGAATGGTAGGTCCGACTAGAAGAATGTCATTCAAGGAAATGCCATTGTCACTTGCGCATGATGCGTCGAACACCACTCGGAGTTTGGTTGTTGCGCTACTTTCGTTGAGTACTCCGTGATGAGGAAGAAAGTAGCACACGTCGTCAGAAGAAAGGTTATTTACACGAGACATGTGCCCAAGGCGCTCATACTCATTCATGAACTCAACATAACTAGATTTCAATACAGGATTTTTTGAAAGTTTTTTCTCTAGTAACTCGAATCTCCTTTTCGCTATTTGTTTCGAATTACCTAGGATTTGAGGGGGTTCTCTCAAGGGTAGATCAACGACAAACTTTCCATCGTTATCACGAATTGTGGTTTTCAGAAAAACACTCTCACAGAGTTCCTCGTCTTTTGACCATATTGGTCCTACATTTTTAGGCTCTTCGAGTAACCAGAATTTTTCCAACTCTTTTTGTATGTCAGTTGTCGCTAAATTACATACGGTTTTGCGGGATGATTCATTCGAACAGGTGGGTCCCGATACGACCCATCCCAGCACGGTTTTTTGTAAAATTGGCATTTCTTTGCCCAAACTTATCTGACCTACGCATAACAGGCTATAAAATAACTCAGCACCCACAAGCAAATCAATTTTGCCAGGCGTATGAAAACCAGCATCAGCCAAACTGATGTGATTCGGAATTTCCACCGATTTCGCATCTATTGGAAATGATGGCATTTGATCAGATATTCTAGGAATTACCAAGCACGTGATTGTTGCCTGGTAGTCATTGTATAAGGATTTTATCTGAACTTCACACTTGTATTTTACATTTGACACTACTTGAGTAATGCCCACGATTGAAATATTTACATCGGATATTTCTAGTCCTAAATTTTGACAGGTTTCTTCAGTAATATAATTACTCTGACTTCCTGAGTCAAGTAACACACGGATATTGTGAGAATTGTCACTACAATCTTTCACAGTCACTACGGCTGTTGATAACAAAACGTTATCGGTTTGAAGAAAATAGCAATTAGTCGATGCCTGGTTAGGACTATTGCTGTCACTTGTATGTACACTAGGATTTACATTTGAAATTGTGTTTGAAGTGCTTGGTCTTATTTCAGATCCAGAATTTCCCGCAGAAACACTGGATACGTAACTTCTATCAACATGAAGTAGGGTGTGATGTCGCGAGTTGCATTTTCGACAGGAACTTGCTCGACAGTCTTTACTCAGATGATTGGATTTCAAACAATTCAAACACAATTTACTCGATTTACACCTTTCAATTCGGTTATTTACAGATAATTTACAGAATTCATTACAATTCGTTATGTAATGGTCACCCTTGCAAAACCCACATTTCACTTGAAATGTTGCGAATGTTCTCTGAATTGAAGGCTGTGATTTGAACCTATTTGTTGTAGGTCTCATCGTCTCACTCGGTTTTTTATCATTCATTCTTACGCGACTTTCAATCTTTTCCAAGGTGTCGGCTTTTTCTTTGAGGAATTTCTTGAAATCACTCAAAGTTGGAAGAATATCACCTTTGTTATATTCCTCCCACGCTTGTTCGGTTTTTTTGTCAAGTTTCTCACACATGAGAAAAATGACTAGAACTCCCCACTCGTCTGTGGGTAGCCCCATTTCCTTGAGCGAGTTCAAATGCTTGGACATTTGATTACTCAGATTTCTCAATCCTGCTGATGAGGATGAGGTCAGTGTAGGCATGTTTACTAACTGCTTCAAATGGCTATATACTAACAGGTTTTTATTGTCGTAATTATCACACACTAGTTTCCATGCTACATTGTAGTTTGTAGCAGAAAAGCTGATGGCCTCAATTATTTGCTTCGCCTCGCCATCTAAATGCAAACGCAAATAATGGTATTTTTCTATTTGATCTAAATCATTTCGATTGTTCACCAATGACAAGAATGTATCTCGGAATTCAGGCCATTTTTCGTAGCTACCTGAAAAGGTTGGTAGCTTGATTCTTGGCAATTCAACATTGATTTTACGATTGGCAGAACTGACTGGATTATTATTAGAGCGATGACTTCTTGATCGGTTTGAGATTGAATTTGCATTTGATTCCGTAGGTTCGACATCTGAATCAAATCTTTCAATTTCTACTTCTCTGTGCTTTGTTATCACTGCTTTAGCCTTTGAAAGCAATGAGTCATGTTTCGATTCATAGTTTTCCCGCATTTGAAACTGTTCTGCTACCTGAGCAACAACAATATCGTCATGTACCTCAATTAACCCCTGAAGTCTATCGAATTCTATAAATAAGCCCTCTTGTCTATTTACTTTAGTTTCTAACTCAATTATTTTTCTTGCAAGGAGGTGTTGATTTTCATCTGTTTCACTAACTACGTCATTAAGGAATTTTTCAAAACTAGCTAAACGAGCATTCAGAGAATCTCGTTGTCTCAACAGGTTTTGTAAATCTGCCATCGTTTCTACACAGTACTATGCCAAAGGAATCTGAAAGGATTATAGAATTGGAAAGGACTCACTTTGTTTCTGGTACGCTTTACCAGGACTTAACGCTGCTTCTAGGTCTCCCGTCGGGACGCTGTGGGTACTTCTTGGCTGGAAAGCCGCGCTTTTAGCTCAAGCGCCGGCTTTGTCACTCACAAGTCTCGCGATTTCGATCGGTTCTTTCTCGGATTTTTCTCACTGTATGGAGAAGTCACTAGGCGAATTGTCTACACTAAGTCTTTGTTTCGGCTATTTCTCAATATGTAGAGAAGTCACTCAGTTCGGTTTTTGAATTCAGTCTTATATACACAATACCGGATTTCTCTCAATAAAGAGAGGTCACTCGCTGTTCTCTGTACAGAGAAGTCACTATATCGGATTTATCTTCGGATGAAGATGTCACTGTTCGGCTTTTTCTCAATTAAGAGAAGTCACTGGCTTTTTCCCTGTGCAGGGAAGTCACTGTATCGGCTGTAGGAGAAGGATATAATATTCGGATTTTTCTCAATCAAGAGAAGTCACTGGATTTTTCTCTGAATATAGAGAAGTCACTTTTTCGGATTTATCTTCGGATGAAGACGTCACTGTTTGATATATCCTGCTCGACTGGACCACTTAATGTTATTTCGTTTTGATGTTTCGATAGATGGTTTTAGTGGACTGTATTTTGATAGGTTACTGATTCTGGTAATACACTTTCTTCTATAGGATTTGAAGTATACACACTGAACAAGGCGTAACTTTTGAACAATATGTATATTCGTCGAAATTACACAAAAGGAATAAGAATAATGAATTATAGAATACAGTAAAATGAGCAGTCAACTGAAGATCAGAACTCGGCCTAATCCCAATTGGTACTAAAGAATGTCTGGTTTTGGTTTCACACTTTCGTCCCTTTTTCTGCATGTGGCTTCAGCTATGTTTACTGTTCCCTGCAGATAAGGTGCATTGTTTCATGTCATCATCACCTCGGTTGACAGGACCACCTCACCACACCGAGTCTATGAATACGGACACTGAAAGTTCGCCAGTGGCGTATCAGCACTAAATTTACGTAACACTGCATTTTTTCCAAATGTAATAACGTCATTTTCTTTCCACTATATTTCCGTTTTTTTATGTTTCCTGGTAGTTATAATTTGTCAACCGCAGAAGATAATGCAATTTTTCTTCAAGGAAGTTCAGTAAAATCAGCTCTTCTCAAATAGGAAAAAATATAGGTACAGAAAATAATTCGATAACGGTTTCACTTAATATAGAAAATAATTGCCATTGAATGGACCTTACTCAATTCAATTCGATGATCTCTTTAAAACGTTTTTCTCGAGTTTTTTTTTTAATATAGAGCTGAGACATCGAGTTTCGCCGTTACCATCATCGAGACAATATTTCGCACCCCCTGGTGCAAGGTACAAGAAGTCCCGAATTGGTTATCCACATGGCTTATATGAGTTTATATTTGCGCGTACGTGATGGTGATTTTTTTCTAGCGCAAATGATATCGGAGTTTTTCAAGTTTTCACTTGATCAATGACATGCTGTATAAACTTAGTATATTGTTTAGTAAGAACAAAATGATAGTCAATGATACATAACAGATTATTTTGTTGAATAGAAACCATAGATACATTATAGCAAAAAAATATTTTGTTGAATGATTATCTAGTTGCATTTTCGCCACCAGGTGGCGTTTCTTCCCACCTTCCTACGCTCGCCTCGATTGGGGTGTACATATACCTACCTAGAACATCCGTTTATATTAAGATGTCCTAGAATTTCTAATGACGCTTATACAAGCTTATAGTCTCGAATCATCTGAGGAAATTAATTTCTAATTTCTCTTAGTTCTGAAATTCAGTACCTAATTGGATTTTTCTCAAATATTCAACAAAATATTTTGTCAATTCTAAATCGAATGAATTGTTTCATTGAATGAAAAAGCAATTTTGTTATATTCGGAATATGTTGGTATTGTTATTTTAACATATTCACTCTCTGAGAAACTGAAAATTTTGTCACTTGAATGAAATGATATGATCAATTCAATCAACAGAATCTGTTCATTAGAGCAGATATTTTATTATAGGAACAAAATAGTCTTTGTTTATTCAACCAATTCCTGCTGTCAATTTGAATCATTAATGAGTTAAATCAAATGAACCTCAAGTTGAAAACAGACAACAGAAATTTGTTGCGGGGACAAAATATTTGGTCGTGCATATATTATGACACTCAGATTTTTTTGAATTTTCAAAAATTTTGTAGTTTCAAACTCATTTATTTTTTCTGTGTATTGAGGTAAGTTGACTTCAATCGTCCTATTTTGGTCTCTAGTTCACCCTGTAGAATTTACGGTACGTTGTTCTGGAACACCTTGTATAAAATTGCGATGCTTTGTTTTTCGCACTTTTACCGATATACAGCAATTCGATGATGGCAACACTGCCTTAGTGCCAGAGTGGTTCTTTTTGGTGCGTTCCCACGCGTCGCCCTATCTTTACGGACGGAAGTGTTCGCCACACGCCCGCCTTTGGAATTTGAACCACCCCTCACCCTCCGCTGGACCCTTTTCTAGTTTTTTGCGCCTTTTCCGGTGTTCTTTCTATTTCGTCAATGGCACCGTTTCCCGCTTCGCAAGCAGCTGGACCACTATTATACTTATTATTGCCTTCAGAGCGACCTTGGGTTATAGCATAGCCCACTGGATAGGAATCGAACGTGACTACTGGATCACTTTTTGAAAAAAAAAAATACCCAAAACGTATCCAATGATATACAGGGTGGGCCACCAGTAGCGCCTCGGTCTCTAGAAGGCTAACCACTTATCTTCTTGGAATTCTTCCTCTCTAGGAAGTTGCATGTCAACATAGGCTACCATTTGAAATTATTTTGAAACACACAGGATGTCCCCAAAAATCACAAAACACTGAAGTTGAACTTTTTTCAATCGAACACCCTATATATTATTTCATTTTGAGATTCTCCCTGGTGAGCTGATTTCAACAATCCATCATACTTGGGGTCTAGCAGTTATAATTACTGAGATATAGGGTGTGAGAAATCGAGATTTTACAAGTTCAAGAATTTTTTGTGTGTAAACCATTCATAATTGGTCAAAACGGCTCACATGTCCCTATCTCAACTTTTGATCAAATATCTACTGACATTTAATTGAAACAAATACAGGGTGGTGCAGAATTCAGAATCTTGATCACCCGGTATATGTCCCAATTAAATATCAGTAGATAGTTAATCAAAAGTTGAGATAGGGACATGTAAGCCGTTTTGACCAATTATGAATAGTTTCGCCACAAAAAATTCTTGAACTTGGAAAATCTCGATTTTTCACACCTTATATTTCAGTAATTATAACTGCTAGACCCCAAGTATGATGGGTCGTTGAAATCAGCTCATCAGGGAGAATCTCAAAATGAAATAATATATAGGGTGTTCGATAGAAAAAAGTTTAACTTCAGTGTTTTATGGTTTTTGGGGACACCCTGCATGTTTCGAAATAATTTTAAATGGTAGCCTATGTTGACATGCAACTTCCTAGATAGGAAGAATTCCAAGAAGATAAGTGGTTAGCCTTCTAGAGACCGAGGCGTTACTGGTGGCCCACCCTGTACAGGGTGTATCTAAATAACACCGAAAAAATTCAAGGGGTGTTTCCTGGTGACATTCTAGCAAATAAAGTTCATATAAATATGTGTCCTAACTTATTGCTCCGTTTTTGAGATACAGGATGTTGAAGTTGGTAGTATCAATTGTTTTTATTTATAACCTCCCTGTATAAGCTTTCATGGTGCCAAAATTAAGTATGGATGGGGACTGAGAAAGCCCCAAAATTTCAAAATGATTCTAATTGGGGTTATTGAGTAATCGCAATGAAAGTCTTGAGAACACCTGCATTAAAATTTTGAGTCAAATTATAAAACATCAAATAAATAAAGCAGATACAGGGTGATCAGAATTCTGAATCTTGAAGCACCCCGTATTTTTTCCAATTAGATTCCAGTAGCTAGTGAATCAAAAGTCAAGATAGGGATATGTGAGCCGTTTCGATCGATAATGAATAGTTTCGACACAAAAAATCCTGAAATTCAAAAATCTCTATTTTGAACACCCTATATCTCTGTAATCATTCCTGCTAGACCCCAAGTGTGATGCATTGATTAAATCAGCTCTTCACGAAGAATCTAAAAATACAATGAAATACAGAGTGTTTCATTCGAAATAACAAAGTTGCTAGTTGTTTCTGATAGAAGTGGCAACACTGTATCGATGAAAATATTTTAGACGGATAGAGAATGTTCAATTATCAAAGCATCCTCATTTTCAGAATATTTTGTCTTTTCGTTCTCCAGATACTTCTAATAGGCCATCCACCGTGGATCACCCTGTATAAACCCAAAAAATATGTTTGCTGCAGCGCATTTTTCATTGATTTTTGCCAAAAATGTACCGATCGAAAATTCGTAGTTCTAGTTACGCCTCTGAACAGAATAATGAGAAAACAGACGTTTCTCGGCGGATCTCAATAAAACATAAAATAATCGAATCGTCATCGGGCCTGGCTTCTAAGAAAACCCGCGAGCGGCAAAAGTTCACATTTATAATTTTATCTTGTAATACCGACTTCCGCTGAGGGCGATGTCTGGATAGCTAACTTCCGGCCCATTCACGTTGCATCCTCTCCAGTTCACAATAGACCGACAGTCGACAGTGTTGCCAAGTATACGTGAAATCACGTAGATATAGGGAATGTCTGATAAAATGAGAGGATAACAATAAATACCGTAAAATAGGTTTACTTGGGACAAATTCACTTTAATTTTTTCAATATTGTGGTGATTTATCAATGTTTTTAAGGACGCAAAGCAACACTTCCTGTGTACAACACGGGGTAACACGGGTTACTTAGGACAGCAGAAAAATAAAAATAATACACCAGCACACATCTTACGAGTTTTAGAAGAAAAATCTGATAATATGTATTCATTACATAAATGTTAAAATAGTTAAATGAAGGAAAATGGTGGGTTCCAAAAGGAACTAAAAAAATGGTGGTCAGGTTAGATGATCCATAAGGATATCTATATGACATATACTTCACTATCACCTATGGTAATCAATTCAGCACTCGAAATCAACAGCTGGATTGGTGAAGATAACAAAATGAGATTTACTAGCTGGTCATAGTATCAAATATTACCTCTGTGGTGTTTCTCTGAAAATATTCGTAGTAAATTTAACCACGATGCTGATGTGTTGATTGTTTTAAATTTTTTCATTTAGTTTTATTACGATGCTTAATAACAGATGATTAGGTTGTTTCAACCTATTTATATAGTATATTTTACTGCGGCGAAAGTTTGTCCCTATTCTTAACGTTTTTCGTGGTAAGATATACATCAGCGATTCTAGTCGTTTGTACCATTCTTTTTTCTGCGTGCTTCACTCAGAGAAATAGTCGGGTTTGAATACCAAACGTTTACTAAAATTGGCGCCAGTCACACATTCATCAAATTAAACCACAACAAAATTGTATCATACTATTCTATAAGTATCATACTATTTTGTAGTGGTAATATTTGATATAGTTATAGAGTTATACAATTTTGTAGTGCGTATTATTAGATGAATGTAGTAACTCAACGTTTGGTATTTACTACCGACTAATTATTTCAGTATTGTTTGTGAAACACAAAATCGTTTTCATAGAGCAAAAAGAGAAATATATGACAGGAGTGATATAGGACATCCCTAATAGTACGCAACGTCCTAGGGACGCCCCTATATTTGTCCCTTCCACCCCTTTTCCAGTTGTATTTCAGAAAGCGTCAATTAAATTTCAATATAATCAATCAATTTAATTCAATTGTTCTCTTAACATTATAGGGATTCCCTTTCGTGCGCTCCAAGCGATAAAAAAAAAAGTCAATTGAATCTCAGAAAACGTCAATTGTATTTCAGGAAGTCATTTGAATTTCAATTGATATTTTCTGAAATACAACACTTTCAGAAATTCAATTGACTACAGATTTTTATTAACTGAATAATACCACTCCAAAATATCTCTTCTTTGTTCCAGTGGATATGGCATCGTGAAAAAATTGTCGAAATTTTGCGCACTTATGTCACTGAAATGTTGACCAAATGTCAATTCACTTATTCATCATCTCATTCTATTTCAACCATAGCTAACTTGGACCAAATATTGATATTTAATTTTGCTGATATTTCGTCAAGCACTCGATAGAATATATGAAAAGTATATATTTTCAAAATCAGGAAAGATAGCTCTTTCGAAATATGCGATAATATACAGGGGGTTCCATTTGAAAAAAAAATTTTTTTTCACCTACCCTGTATATGAAATGATAAAATCAAGCAGAGAACACATTTTCCAGAAGGAAATGACATCTCATTCAAGTAACTTTTTCCAAATTTCAAATGTCTCTTTTCGTTTTCGAGATATCAGCTGTTGAAGTCGAGAAATCCATAGTCAATCACCCTGTATATGAAATGATACCACTGACTATACTTTTTTGTATTTATAATTCTGGAATGATGATTAAGAGTGATCCATTAACTATGACATACTATGGATATCCTGTACAAAACCGAGAATATTCATTAACGCAGAAAAAAGAGATCTATAACAGTCGAACATCCTGTATCCTCTGGCACATCGATTAAATCGTGCATTTGTAATAAAATTTTATAACACACACACACACACACATACATCCGATGCCCCGATGGGTTCGATCTAATGTTCACAGGAAATTACTACCACTAAGTTTGTATCAAACATAATTAATAATCCCATGCGAAGCAGCTACACTGCTCGACAAAAGTCTAGCTCTAAAGAGGAAATTGTGTAAACACCAAACACATATTTTTCTCCGAGTTGGCATTCCTATGCTTCTCTATACAGTATACAGGGTGTGCAGATACAGAGTGTTTCTTATGCAGTGGAGAAGTTATCCCTATAGACTAGACTTTGACCAATTCCCCCTCTGTATGACTGCTTTTTTTTGTGGGGACAAAGACTTTTCTACTTGTAAATCAAGTTATTCTTTTTGTACATCTTCGAAAGACGAAATTGAAGTTTTATGGTTTGAAGGATATAGGAATTAGGCAAAGTGAACAAATAAAAATCCTAAAACGTATTTGCCTCCCTGTTTATCACTTCCTGTATATCACTCGAATATGAAGAAATAGAAAACATTTTCATGTGAAAATCGCAGATTACATGAAAAACTCGAAAAAGGCTTTATACTGTGACATTTTGGGCTCACTTCTGATGTCACAATGACCTTTCTTGTCATCAAGACTTTACATCGACATTGGAGACAATCTGTAACAAAACGTTTCTAGAATTATCCACATTCCAAACCAAACTCATGGGTCGTCCTATATAGCTGGATCTCTTAGAGTCTTTAGAAGTTGATATATTAAAATGTTCATTTCATTATGAAGCAGTAGCCCCAAGAAGAGGATACTATATTGCGTAGTGCAGTATAATACTGACGGTGGAAATCTGGTCTTCATTGCTTCTATACCTGTCGTGGGAAAATCTCACCTTAATTCGTTGGTAGAACTGGTATAATTTCCTCATTTTTTTCAAATATAGACGTGAGCATGACCAATTATCCAAAATTCACTAGTAGGTAAACGCTGTTGGGTCCTTGTTTTGAATGTGGATCGATCTGCCAGTTCCCACAGCTTGGTAATAAATAATTACATATTGGAAAGGGGATATGTAAATTTCCATTTATAGTCTGACTTAACAATAACTAACTAGGTAGCTACCGCTACCTTTCAATCGAGTTTTCAATACACTGTTGGGAATTAGTTGTCACTTTCAACAACATCCTTTATTGTTGAAAACATATTGATAATTCCTCAACATTTTTATGACACTTCTACTACTATAACTGAGATGTTCATAATCCCTCTGATGGTGTGCCCACTCTTCAATTGTTTCGTCAGACAAGCTATCGATATGAACAATAGAATGCGTTTCGAATCTTATTATGAAGTTGAACTAGAATTTCAAGGATGCGTTTTCCTTCTTTCAGTACTTGAAGAGTCCCGCTGATGATGCACGAATCAGTGTCGTTCATGAATTCACCATTGAAAGTCGAAAATATATGAAAATGAAATTGTGAACTCAAATGAATGTGTCATGATGCCTGTAAATTTGGTTTGAAACTTTGGAAATTTAGCAAGATTCTCCCTCGCCTCGCTATTTTTACAAAGTAGGCGATATCGAGAGATTTCAAAACTCCTTTCAATAGATAACACCATTCGACTTCTATTCTATACATGTATACTATAACTTCCGACCCTATTGTCAATGCTATTAGTTGTCAATTTGCAAACTTCTATTGATGAAACAAGTTTTTGTATCGACAAATACTCGTTCATCCAACGAACAGCAAGGCACTGGAACACATTGCCAAGGGAGTTGTTCCCCGAGGCATATAACCTCCAGAAATTTAAGAAGAACATCAATTCCTACCTTATTTCCCTTAGTTCTCACGATGTTCTCTGAACATTACAGGATATTCCTATTCGTGGGAACCAAAACATTGAAAAAAACCTTGAATTGTGGCAATTTTATTTTGAGAATTTCATGTGTTTTGAGTAGTGAAACATACAAACGAATATCTGCTGAAAAGCTCCCTCGAATCACAAGAGTACACAAATAAACAGTTTTCTTTGCCGAAATCACTATAAAAAAATCGAAATAATACACATAAACAAATGAACCATTTCAAAACAATGTACTTTAATATAGTTCCATAACCGGCCACCATAGGCCACTGTGGCGCTGCGATCTTATTCAGTCGCTCATAGTGAGTCAAATGAACCAAAAATGTAAATTCAATAATTTAGTTGCTCCCGAAGGGTAAACCGCGGTGGAATTCTGGTGTACAAACAACTGGAATTTCTTGGAATTCCCTGAATTTCCTTGGAATTCCTTGAATTTCTTTGGAATTCCATGGGTATCCTTGGAATTCCTTGTAATTTCTTGGACTTCCTTGGAATTCCTTGTAATTCCTTGATAATCCTCGGAATTCCTTGAAATTCCCTAGAGGTTCGCAACTCCTTTTGACCGCGATTTACCCCTCGGTTACTCCTTTTGAATAACCACATTGTCAAATTTCTTCATCACTTGTGGGTTTTAAAACGCCCTCGTGAAATTCGGAGAATGAAACAAACAGTTATGCGAGCTGACATTACTTTCAATATACGACGTATGTACTTTTTATATCTATGCGAAAATCTGGTCGTGGTAGTGTATGGTTCGCTTTATGCATGGCCTACTATGTGACCTTCTATGACGTACACTCGCGGTCCGCGCTCTTCGATTATTTTATTTTGATACTCGTTCCATGCTTAGAAGGTAAGTAGGTTATTTTTTGTTTCATTGAGAGAAACAGACCACGTTGTCGATTCGAAAAAATAGCAGGATAAATATTTGAAAACGTTACCTTCCTATATTACAAGGAGCTGTGATCTCGGCTTTGATGTAGTAAAATAGTGAGTTATTAGAATGTATTTTATTTATGTGATGTGTATTTAACCTCAGTTGACCAGCTTTATCGAATGATGAATGACAAAACAAAATGATCTGGGAATCGAGTCAAAATTCGTTTATCGTATCAGTTATTGAAATATACAAAAGTTATCCTAAAAATCTTTCATCAGTAAAATAATGATCTGAATTTTATCGTTGCCTTGAATAAGAGTCAATACACTATACATTTCGCGACAATTAAAACCATCGAAGAACCGGGAAAAAAGTATTTCAAAACAACTATATAAATAAATAAATAGGGTAGATGCACTGATTAACCGACCAGCACTGGTTCTGGACAGTTCTGGCAAAATATTCCATACCTATATATCACTAAAATTACAAGAAAATGTGTTTCGGCCTGGAGAAAAAAGTCGAGCTGTTCGCAAAGAAAATCATTTTATGAACGTCTGTCATTGACAGAGGCTGTGTCATCGTTGATGTATGAAAAGTGCTAGTTGATAGGTACCAGTCCAGAAAATAGTTATTAACTTTCTTCTTGAATGGATTAGTAGTAGTAAGTAGATATAGTTTTCTCTGTATTTCAAGAAAAAAATGACATATATTCGCGGGAATCAATGTTACCAGGCGGCGCTCGGTTTTCATCGTTCCATGTCAAGGCCACGTCAAAACTGGGGGAAAACAAACTCAATCCCCACTCAATCCCATCAGTGCCATTAGCTTGTGTACTGTTTACTGATAAGAGTAATAACACTTTATGTCATTGACAAGTTTGACAGCTACAGCTACAGCAAGATGTATGCAATGTAGTCTATGCACTTCATCCATAGACAACAGTTTGTTTTCCTCCAGTTTGAAGTTCTTATTATGTAACCTAGATTTCTCGACCAGATTTATCGAAAACCAAAGCATATCTTGGATAATTGTTTTTGTCTAGTTATATGCTCTTCCTTTGATAAATGTCCGGAAGAATGTTCAAATGTTTTCCTAAATACTGATTCATTTACATATCTATACTTATTAAATATTAGTTTGCGACCATCAAAGAAGGCCAAAATAATATTTGTTCTGCAATAAGGAATACGCATGATTTTTTGTTTAATCGAAATTATATTCCTTCCTCCTTATAATAACATTGGATATCATTAATTAATCTCAAATTTGCTTGTGAATCTAAAAAATTTCATTTAAATGAGGCTAAATATGAAGTCACAGGAAAACGGGTTAGTGGCCATCACTAATATTATGACGTCATAGTATTAGGCCGGACAGCCATAGACTAGCGCGACAGAATGACAAGATTCAGATTGAAAAAAAAAAGAAGAAGAAGAGGTAAGAGAAGAAAACAGTTTTAAACGCCAGAAATTTGAAATTTGAAAATGGAAAATGATAATGTTTATACCAAATACTGTTTAGTGCCGCAATGCCTTTCATCAACAAAAGTATCACCAGGAAAAATATGCCTTTCATTGCCAGTGGGATCCAGTGATAAAATTAAAGAGAAAAGAAAATTATGGTTGCGAGCCATAAATAGAAATGATTCATCCGAGAAAACCAGAGGATTTGTTTGTGAAGACCATTTCGAAGTTCAAGTATGTCCTAGTGAAACCCATTATACATATATCAATGATTATGTTCCTCATGTTATTAGGAGAATAATATAATATGTGATTTCGTTTTCAGCTTGAAGAAGATATGGAAAACTATATGAGATGTAAATTGATAGGTGGTAATATATATTTGAAACAACATGCAAAAAGAAGTCCTGTTTGATCATTCTTATTGTAGATATTTGCTTATTATTCAGTTATTATTATTCAGAATATTGAGATCATATAATTGAGATAGATTATAGAAACTACAAGCTCAGATAATCATAACCTCACTTTCTCTTCTTATATTATTTTCAATCTTTCGGACATGAATGTTTGACATGACAAATAAAAACAGCCACATCCAGTCGGAAATCATCGCTGCAGTTCGGCTGTTGGTCGGAAAGTTGCAAATATTATGATTTTCAATCAGAAATTATTAAATATTCGGTGCTTAATAATGTTGTTCGGATGTATAATTCGACATCTATACATATGAGTAATGGAACAAAAATATGTTCCAGTGTGAAATTTTCACACGCGTATACCCTATTCCTTTATTGATGGTCGAAACAATATTCAGTTCTCGACCTCTGTGGTCGAGAACCAGTTTGAACTAAATTTTGGTTCTCGACCATATCATATCTGATTGTTATCTCTCATGTCTAAATATAAAATTATTTTTATATACATTAAAATATTCCCAATATTTTACATTGCAGCTGCTCAGATTCATGAATTTGATTCATGTTGATTTTTATTGTTCGTAGCTCCGTTAGGAATCGAAAACAATGAGGGGGCAATGACCAATGACCATTAGATTCCTATAATATTGGAACCTAGGTATGTTTGAAAATGAAAAAGATTTTTTATGTTTTTAGGAGTCTGCCTGATTAAAAATAAACGATTTTTGCATTATAATCTTAACATGTCAAGTGTTTTTCAATCATTGCATTTCCTTGAGAATAAATCACAGAACTCAAATACCTAAACTTAGAAGGCTAATGCAAGATGCAAGTGTGAGAAATCGCTAAAATCTGATACTTCGATACTTCTTACAAGCAGTGTGACAACGGCAATGATGATGATGCGCACATTGTTGGCAACATTGCCAGTTATATATTTTCATACGCAAATCTCATATTTATGCATTAGGATGTAGCTCATATTTCTCACAAAACTTCTTCTAACTGATGATCAAAAGCGTTACAAAATACATATGAAATTTTCACGACAAAATTCATAGACTCATTGATACTAATTGAAGGGCTAACAAGAGATCGATGAATTATTATGAACTTCAAATTCCTCACGAGTTCATCTGGCAACTGTGTGAGAATGTGCCTCTGTCATTTTGTCTGACGTTGACAATGACGTTGACTCAAGACAGAGCCGGATTAGTTCCAGTCTTCCAGTTTTTCAGTGTTTTCCTTTGCGTTCAACGTCTTTCGTTAGTGAATTCGAGATTATTGAAGATTTTTGGTATTTTACTCTAGTCTGGGTAATGGATGGTTTATTGTAGGCATAGTGACAAGTGCATTACTTATTCAATTCGACACTCATTGACTGATTGTGTAGTGTTTTCAAGAAGGATGATTTGGTGACAAGATAAAAAACAAGGAATGTCTTACTTGAGGTAAATTTATATCGTCAACAAGCTTTGTGATATTTTTTTTTTCTATAGCTATCTCACAAAATGGCTCTTGTTTTACTTTGTTCGATAAATCAATGAGGTACTTTGTATGCCATCAATGATATTTCCGTATCTAATATCACAATGACTTTCGTATGAAATGTTGAAATGTCAAATTTCAAATTTCCCACTCGTATGATTTACAGCATTCGCCTACGACTCATTCCGTGCTCGTTAAACAATATACTATTTTGTTGTCATGATTATACTAGGTATAGGGTTGTCCAAAAAAAACCGGAATTTTGTTTATGTCTGATAACTTTTTCATTTATTGGCCGATTTGATTGATTTTGGTCTTGTTCGAGAGAGAATTGATCAAGGCAGTCCGCTGATAGCAAATTTTTCATATTCGTTCAAAAAACAAAATGGCGGAGTCACCTAAACTTGGTAGAATTTGAAAACTTGCTGGAACTTTTTTAAGTCGCACTGTATATCGTTTCGTGTAAGAATCTGGAAGTTTGGACATTTCTGAATAGAACAAGATGTCGAACATGATAATCCGTCGAAAAATACCTGATATATGACAGGATATAGACATGTATGTTTTGGAACTTTTATGCTCATTTTCATTCGTTATTTCCAAGATCCACCTCATTTATGATTTCCAAAGTCTTCAAAATCATGATAATTTTGAGTCAAGTGGTATAAAAAGAATAAATTACGATTCCTTCATGGAATTCAACTCAATACAATCATTCTCAAACAAAAGGAAAAACGATATTGAACAAGAAACAAGAGTAAGCGAGAAAATTATGTTCTAATGTGGTCCCCATCAGCTTCAACCACTAATTCCACACGTCGTCGCCAACTGTCAATTGATTTCCTAATATTAACTTGGCTGGTTTCCTCCCAACACTGAAGAATTCTCTCTTGTAGTTGTTCAACATTTTCAAATATTGTTCCATTTTTGTGAACTCTAGCCTCCAAATCACCCCACAGAAAATAGTCACAAGGATTCAAATCTGGACTATTTGGAGGCCATTCGTGTGGTTCTAAAAAATTGGCAACGTTCTCTCTTAAGTAATTAATGGTGTGTGCACTGGTGTGACATCTCGCGCCATCCTAAAATCAATTTTTTAATGGAAATAGTCAAAAAATAATAAATGATATAAGAAAAACTCGAGGAAAATGATGAGAAGATACAAACATACCTTCATGAAAATGAAGTCAGGAGTTGAATCCTCTATTTCTGGAAGCATTTGTGCTAAAACAGTGTCACAATAACTCTGTGAATTTAGCCTGACCCCTTGCCTAATGAAAATCAAATTTGCTTTATGTTCTCTAGAAATTCCTGCAGAAACCATGACATACTTAGTGAATTTATCTCTTTCACTCAGAAGACGTTCCAACGGCGTTTCCCGTTTTCGTTGGTGGTGAGGTAAACAAAATCTATCATTTTGCGAGTTTTTCAAGGGGTTGATTGTAAATATTTTTTCGTCGGTGAACCAAATTTTTTGAATATCTCTCCTAGATCTGAATTTATTCAAAAGATTTCTACATCTCAACAATCTTCTGGCTTTGATTTCAGGAGTGAGTTTGAATGAATACATTCGCTTAAAAAAATTAAGCCCCAAATCAATCTTTATTATCCTGTTCACAGAGCTACGCGAAATTCCAGATCTTCTGGAAATTTGCGGAACGCTAAAACTGGTCCTAGGCGCCCTTTCGGGACTCACAGCCAAATTCAAGACTTGGGCAATATTTTCCTGAAATGAGTTTTGGTAGATCATAACACATACAATGATAGCACCTAGCTTACCAACCTGTGTTCTGACACTCCTTGGCCGCCCACTTCCTTCGCGTCTTGCAATGGAGTGTGTTAAATTAAATTTCTTTACGAAATCGTAAATTGTACTTTTTTTATACCGCTCGACAGCAAAATGTTGTAAAATATCACTCACTCTGTATCCTCTCAAAATTAAAGTTTTGATAAAAATTTTATCGTCATTGGAAAGCGCCATTATATACACTTTAGAAAGCAAAAATGAAGTGATTTCTATCTCAAAAAGTCAATTCAAGAGCTGTCAATAATTACAAATAACAAGAATCAACAACACAAAAAGCGATGATTGACATACGCCGCCTCGATTTCAATGAAAAATTGGTAACAAAATGTGAAAACATACATGTCTATATCCTGTCATATATCAGGTATTTTTCGACGGATTATCATGTTCGACATCTTGTTCTATTCAGAAATGTCCAAACTTCCAGATTCTTACACGAAACGATATACAGTGCGACTTAAAAGAGTTCCAGCAAGTTTTCAAATTGTACCAAGTTTAGGTGACTCCGTCATTTTGTTTTTTGAACGAATATGAAAAATTTGCTATCAACGGACTGCCTTGATCAATTCTTTCTCGAACAAGACCAAAATCAATCAAATCGGCCAATAAATGAAAAAGTTGTCAGACAAAAACAAAATTCCGTTTTTTTTTGGATAACCCTATATTTTTATTTCTCAACTTTAACGCCCTGTATCTCGAGAACTGAACACTTGAAGACCGTATGTCCCTCGGTATATGTCCCTATATATCAGTGATTATGAAATAACGAGGGCTATCACTTGTCAAGCGTTGTCGGTCGAATTTCGCAACACCCAGAACACCCTGTACAAGATCCAAACTCGAAAATTCGAAATTCGTTTAAAATCACTTGTAATTGTAAATGAATGAATTGAAAAGTATGTTATGCTGTGAACTCAGACTCGAATCGGCCCATCGAGAGTAAATAGTGTTATATTTTTAGAGTTATGTAAACAGCGTCGGGAGTTCGGCTATCGAGCATAATTTATTTCAATCTGGAAATAAACTAGTGATTGGCAGACATAAATATGAACCAGTTATCAGTGAGTTGTATAGATTGGGACAAATTTGGCACTTTTAACTCTTTCAAGTACTTTGATGCAGAATTTGACCCACGAATTTCTTGGAGTTAGAGGTATACTGGGACAAAATATATCCCGCTCTGCAATGGGCTTATGATTTGTGGTACGACGGTTTATTTTCTCTCCCGCCCCATATGACTCACTCATATTGGTCTCTTGAATCATATGTTCTAAGCTGAAGCGAATAAAACAATACATTATCAGTGAACAGAATAAACACGAAACTGCTTGTTCCGTACGTTGCGTTTCTCCTCTCGAATTGCGGCTGCAAATTTCATGCTTATCATGTTATTTCATTTTTTGTTGCATTAAATACTATCTTGGCATCATAGGTATACTTGTTATATTTTTCCAACTTATATGTTCATTTTTCGTTCACAATATGTGAAAAGCTACGCTGTTTGAAATTGAAATTGAAATTTGTCCCACCATACAGCAAGACAATTTTCGAGGATAATGATGAGGAAAATGATGTCGAATTCAATTTTAACAACATTATACTGTCTGATATGGATATCGAGACACCAGTACTTATATATGGATACATGGGACCCAGAAGATTTGATACCCCTATCGCGGAGTTGAAACCAGTGATAGAGAAAAAATGGTGTGGAGTAGATGAGATCGTTCAGCCAAAAGATTTCAATAGAACCTCTGGAGTTGCTCAAGATGGATAATCTCTCTCGTCAGTTCATCACGGACAAATTATTGAATCACATAGTTTTCCAGATCAATCTATATACTAAGCAGAATTATCAGATGACTGGAAAGCGAGCTGGAAAGACATATAAAGGAACAGATATTCATGAAATCTTTTCCTTGGATGCCGCTGTAGTCAACTCATTTAGTCTTCACAGAATACTCTTTGTCTTTCAAAGTTATCAATGAAAGATTTGATCTTTTAGTCGCCAATAAATATCAGTATGTTCATCGAGAACATCAATCGAATGGACGATTCAAATGGAGAAAAACACTCAGTCAAAGCCTGGTAATGAGAGTCACACAGGGTGCTCATCAACCTATATCCGAACAAGTCGAAGGAGATAATGCTCTTTGCAAATCAGGAGAGTTTGAAGTAGAAACAAACTGGTTGTGTGTTTCACTCTGTCTTGCAAAGAACAAAACATGCGTTTGCAGACGTTTCACAGTGATTTGAAATGAGCCGATTCTCATGAAATCTTTCACCTTATATATGGAATGGTGGGTTAGATTTTGACCCACCGCTTTTTTTTTGTAAAAATTGGAAAATTCTGGAATTATTTTATATTTGTTCGTATCTTTTGAGACATTTGGAGTTAGTTTTATAATGAGTCTCTTGAATATCTGAAGAAAAATAAAACTGTACATCTAGGGGGTGTTATATTTCGAAATTCCTGTACCTGAAAGAGTTGAAGGGAAAGTCCTATTCCCGTACAGGGTGATTGACCATAAATGTCCCCCCCTCTAGCTCACTTATTTTTGAACCGATTTAAAAATTTGAAAAATAATCTATAATGATTTGAATTTTATTTCCGTATCTGATAACACAATGACTCCATTGTGTTATTATTCCAGAAAAATCTCATCGCCCATGGAATGTCAAATTTCAGGCACACGGGTATTTCAAATCGCTACCTAATTTCAAGTCGCCCCATTTTACGGTACCTAAATTTAAAATTTGAAATCATCAACACACTAATTCTCGAGTATGGACTGCTCCATAGATTTTCAAAAATACGATAAACGATTAATAACTTGAAATATTAGATATATTGAAGAACAATTATGAACAAACTTTTATGTATTGAAGAACCTAGAATGTTCATTCTATTTGATTTAGGAAGTTAGGACATTGTTGTGTTGCCGAAATCGTAAATCGGATTGTGATAGTGTATGGTTGGCTTTAAAATGTTGATCAACAAGTTGATATATCTGAAAGCGCGCATGAGCGGTGGAAAGGTAAACTATGTATGAATGAGTTACACAACAATCAATGAAAGTTGTAATTCATTTGTTCGTGGGTATGGAGGCCTGACAACCCTATTCGAAACTAAATGAATGGCTTTCGATGTCACCTCAATACCTGATTATTTAGCATAAATTCTTGTCACCATCGTAGGTATACACGACGGCAAAATTTTAGGGGAAGGGGCAAAATTTGCACTAAGTTTGACATCAATTTTCTCTTGAATCCTTTGATCGATTCACGATTTCGATGTTCTTTCGAGGAACGAGGAAGTTTCTCTCAAACTAATTATCATAGAGTTATTATTAAACTACCTAGTACCTATCTAGTATTATGTTAAGTAATCGATAGTCACCACAGGGTTTCCATTCTCCTTCTACATTAGATTTCTGCACCATGTGTAAAGGGCTAGCGCAGGGACTTTTTGATGGTTGAATTATTCCTTGTTCCAAAAGGTATTGGAATTCTTTCTTAGCTGCTGATATTTTTTCTGGGTTTAAACGTCGAATTTTACAATGAATGGGTTGACCTTTGGTTATGATTTGATGAGAAATATTTGTAGGTTCCGTTGATCCATCGATAGTTGATCTAGTCAAATTCGGAAATGATGATAAAATATTATGGTATTCAGAATTGTTATCAATTGTTTTAATACCAGACAAATTTTTAATGTTGCACAATCTTCCATGAGATGAAAGATTGGTTTTTTTATCTGTTATTCTTCTTCTCTGCAAATCCCCCATATCCCAAAATTTTCTATGAAGTCGGCACCAGGTATTGCATTCTCACAATAAGTAATCACGAATTTCCAAACAAACTGTCTGTGAGCGATAGCAGCTTCTCACCATGTCTCTATTTTTGAACCATTAACGGCATAAAGTGGTTTACTTGACATTTGTAATTTAGTTTTAGTAGGCTTATTATGCTATGCTAATATTTATGCTTCGTCTATAATTCCCATTTCATCAGGTACTGAATAATCCAATTTCCATCCTACTATTTGTTGAATACGTCATTTCAGGTACCATTGTTGATTATTGTTGGATGTTAGAGCGAAATTTCCAGAATCATTCAACGTAAAAAGGCTCGCATTTTTAGCTATTACATCATGAAAATGGTGGAGGAGCCGAAACTATACAGTGTGACCCACTTCTAATGGAAACAACCCTGTATCTTACGTAATCGTTTGGTAAGGATCCTGAAATTTGCTGCAGCGAGAAAAACACCAAAAATGCACTCTATGACCACGTGGGGTTATCTTCTGTGATATAAACTGCTTGCCAACAGTCATGGAACCAATCCAATTTCCGGAAAATGATATTAGGAGTCAAAATGAGATGAAAATGACTCCGGATTCGGAATCAGGACGCCCAATTCACTAACATAATATAATCGACAAATTCTACAATCTTCTCGACGATTCAGAAATTATTACTTACTAATGAAATTCAAAATTCACGATTATTCTCTAGATACTCAAATCAACTTGAATCAAACCCGATTCCATCCAGGTTTCCAGTTTTTTCAAAAAATTCTCCCTTCTCAGCAATCTCATTTTGAGATATTCAAGAAACCCTATTCACATTGAGGATTCTTCTAGTATTTGACATCTTCGATACGGCATACTGCTTACCATCTCAGCTATGCCTTTTTATTATCGAGTTTTCTTTCAGGCAGATCACTCCATGTGGTGGTGGACGGAGTCTATCGTCTGATACCATAGCTATCAATTCCGGAATTCTACAAGTATCAATTTTGGCACCAACATTGTTCCTACTCCATATTCATGATCTCTTGGGAGTAACCAACAACCTAGTTGACTTTAACGTCACCAAAACTTTCGTGATCTATACCACAGTTCTATACAAAGCACACATATCCGTTTCAGAATACTGTTTCGACATTGTAGAATATGGAGTTGAGCACACAAACATACGCGTGAGACAAAATAGTGTCTTATTAAACTTGAATATTAATTATATTAAATAATGCTCGAAAAATATATATACTATTTCTAAATGCTAATTCACTTCTAGAGATGAGTAGAGTTGGTAGTTGGTATCTGATTTCAACGATTATAACATTTGTTATGCCCTGCATGCAACCTTTTTCTGGATATAACCTAATCTATTGGAAAATATGGTGAAACCTCAGCCGTGGCACTTGATATCTCCAAGGCATTCGATCGAGTCTGGCACCACGGACTCCTCGCCAAGCTTCCATCTCATGGCTTGCCTCCCCAGCTATGTTCTCTGCTAGCTAGTTTTCTCTCGAACAGGCAGTGGTCGATCGAGTTTCATCTGACTCTCTTATCATAAATGCTGGTGTTCCGCAAGGATCAATTCTAGCACCAACACTATTTCTACTCCATATCAACGATTTGTTTGAAGCAACTTCATGTCCAGTACACAGCTTCGCGGATGATAGTACCCTCCATACCGCCTTCTCTTCCAGGGCTCCAATACCAGCCAGGCAAATCAAAAACGAACGAGGGAGAAATGTTGACAACATGAATATGGACTTGGCAACAATTGTAGAATGGGGATCCAATAACTTGGTAGATTTCAATGCAAACAAAACACAAGCATGCCTTTTCTCTAGGAAAGCCGATCTCACTGTGCCCAACATGAGCCTGTCAGGAGTAACCATACCTTTGAAGACATCCATATCGATGCATGGTATTACTATATCAGCAATAACCTTTCTTGGGAAAATCACGTGAGATCAATTGCTAAAAGTGCATCCCAAAAACTTGGATTTTTGTTTTGGACCAGGAGCTATTTTACTTCCAGTCAGCTGCTTATAATCTATAAGGCACAGATCCGACCTGTCCTGGAGAACTGTTTTCATATTTGGAGTGCAGCACCCAAACATACCCTGAAACTGTTGGATTCTATCCAAAAAAGGGAAATTCGTCTCGTGGGTGATGCCTCGATCACAAACTCACTCACTTCTCTGGAACACCGTAGAAAAGTTGGCGATCTCGCTCTATTTAATAGATATTTTCATGGATGATGCTCTTCTGAAATATCAACAATTGTTCCTCCCTTGGCAGTCCCCGCGAGATTAACCCGTCGAGTTGAGGCTTTGTACCCCTTCGTGGTTACTTTGGAGACCTGCAGAACATCTCTTTCCATAGACTCGTTTATCCAACAAACAACGAGTCTCTGGAATACATTGCCAAGGGAGGTGTTCCCCAAGGCATATAACCTCCTGAAATTCAAGAAGAACATCATTATTAATATCCCTTTTCGTGGGAACCAGAACATGAAAAAAAAATACTGTTTCCACATCGTGGAATATGGAGTTAAGCACCCAAACATACGCGTGAGACAAAATAGTGTCTTATCAAACTTGAATATTAAATAAAAGGAAGGAAGGAATGCTCGAATTGAATATATATCCTATTTCTACATGCTGATTCACTTCCAGAGAAGAGAAGAGGTTGTAGGTATTTGATTTCAACGATTATAACATTACCTGTTTGTTATGCAATACATGCAACCTTTTTCTGGATACTTTCTAATCTTTTGACTTGAAATGACGTTTTCCATTATTGGAAATTGCGAGATTGAAGAATAAATTCCAATATCGCAGTGGCAAAACGTAATCTCGAAAATGAAGTTGAAATTTCAAGGTAAAGTCGAAATTTGTAATTTTTTTAGTGAAATTGATTTCCATAATATATTAATGTTGAGACTGTATTCACAACTTTTTCAATTCAAACTCTCTAGAGTCTATATGAGCGTCCGTGTCACCGTTATCCCGTATTCGTGTATCTGTTATTTGCTCTCGCCATGAAACAAGATGTTGTTGTCTGGTTGAAGTTTGATAAATACGGGTGTTTCTGTCAATATTTGCTCGCTGGCAAGAATTCCGCAAAACATTTGTTTCTCGTGGTAAAGTCAATCCACTAACTAACTAGTAGGTACTGAGATGGCATTCGACAACACGAAGAAAACGTTGAATGTATTTCATGTAACTACATGATTTATATAACATTTTAAGTTCAAATTGCGAATCATCAATTTCAAATTGGGACTGAAAACATTCAAATTGGTGAACAAATTCGGAATAAGAATAAACGCAATCGATGTTAATTATCAATTTCAGAAGATTTTGATTTTTCATGTCTTTTTTTTGGATATTCAACAGATTAGAAATTAGTTGTTTTCTGTTGAATAAACCGAGAAAGAATTGATATTTTCATCACATGGAGAATGCGAATTCTCAATGTATTTCTTTATATATACAGGGTGGGTCACGGTGGATGGCCTATTAGAAGTATCTAGAGAACGAAAAGACAGAACATTCTGAAAATTGGGATGCTTTGATAATTGAACATTCTCTATTCGTCTAAAATGTTTTCATCGATACAGTGTTGCCACTTCTATCAGAAACAACTAGCAACTTCGTTATTTTAAATGGAGCACCCTGTATTTTTTTGCATTTTTAGATTCTTCCTGAGAGCTGATTTTATCGATGTATCACACTTGGGGTCTAACAGGAATGATAACAGAGATATACGGTGTCCAAAATCGAAATTTTTCAATTTTGGGATTTTTTTGTGTCGAAACTATTCATTATCGATCAAAATGGTTTGCATGTCCCTATCTCATCTTTAGAATAACTATCTACTGACATTCAATTGAAACAGATACAGGGTGATCAGAATTCTGAATCTTGAAGCACCCTGTATTTTCTCCAATTAAATTCCAGTAGATAGTTAATCAAAAGTTAAGATAGGGACATGTAAGCCGTTTCGATCAATAATGAATAGTTTCGACACAAAAAAATCCTAAACTTGAAAAATCTAGATTTTGAATACCCTATATCTCTGTAATCATATCTGCTAGACGCCAAGTGTGATGCATTGATGAAATCAGCTCCTCAGGAAGAATCTGAAAATGCTATAAAATACAGGGTGTTCTATTTGAAATAACAAAGTTGCTAGTTGTTTCTTATAGAAGTGGCAACACTGTATCGATGCAAACATTTTAGACGAATAGAGAATGTTCAATTATCAAAGCATCCCAATTTTCAGAATGTTTTGTCTTTTCGTTCTCCAGATACTTCTAATAGGCCATCCATCGTGACCCACCCTGTATATATCCATTTTTTGTGTTCATAAATATATCTGAGAATGTTCCTTTTGAATTAGTTTATTCGCAATTCGCATATTATTTTCATCTCTTAGAGTGCACCAAAGAGAATACCTATGATTTTCGAGGAACATCGTGCGTACCTAGGGAGGATAGGGGGGAAGGTATAAGTATAATAGAATATAAGTTCTTGAGAATATGATAAAAATAAGTGGTTAGAAAAAAATCTGTACGATCATTTGAAAGTTCAACCTCGAAAAGTTAGAGTATCAGTCCAAAATATCCATTTGCAAAATAATCATTATTCGCAAAATTGTCCACTGAAATTTACTCCTGCAACCGCTACTGCATGCCTTACCTTAGGGCCGTTTTCCTTATGAACCAACTTGAACATAGGAAAAAGAAAACATGAGAGTTTCCATAAACAAGGTTGGCAAACTGCTTCTTAAAGCTTCAGCTGTTACCAAAACCTTTTGCATATATTTTGTTTGAGGTTTCACGATGCCAAATTATGGAATCCCAGAGTTTTGCTACAAAAATTCTTGTTGAGCTACCTGAGTTCAACGAGAATACTTCTTTCGTTGCAAAATACTTTACAATTCAATAATTTGGTATCAAAATCTCGAACAAGATACCTGCGAAACAGTTGGGGTTTCAAGCCAACCCCCTTGAATACATTTTTGTGTTGTCCCATCCTATACACCATAAAAAGTTAAGTCAATTCTCAATATTTCAATTCTTTATCTTATATAGAATCATCTTGATCCCATCTTTAGGACTGCACATCCAAAGGGCTTTAGCGTCCTCATCAGGAAATAATTTTCATTTTCGGACACTTATTTTCTTATTTTTGGTCTTTGAATTCAAAGCCGAGGCCCAAGAGAGTCAAAGGAAGGTGTAACGAATATTGGTTTGCACAATGAAGTTCAGTACAGAGAACACTACCTATGAGTATATCTATATTCTTCCTGAATTTGACAATCTAAAATAGAGATAGTCTTAACATGATGCTGACTACAATAACATAGAATGAGTAACTTGCCTAACACCAGGTCCAATTGCGTTACGCAGATAGTATCGTATGAATCTGTATATCAATCACACCACTAGGCTGTTGAATATATCAAAGAAAAAACAAAATACACCAAGTCGGTCGACCACAAAATTATATTACACAATTACTAGTGTGACTAGTTTCGGCTAAACAGCCATCTTCAGACACAAATTGAATAAAGTACCTGTAAGAGATGAAATTACAGACGAACAATAAGTTTGCTGAGGAAAAAACATACCTAGGCCATGTGGTGATTACAAACGTAAATACTGAATACACGTGAGAATACACGTAAATAATCAGTCCGGTAAGGGGGCGATTAAATTTTTATAACGGCTGAACAGCCAAAAGAACCTTATAATCATGAGGTTCAACATTGGCACGAAAAAAATTAGATATTTAAATTCACTCAACTGAGTTTCATCTTGGATGGCTATTGAAAGACAGAAATCCAGGAACCGCCGAAGTACTGACAGGTACTTAAGCCGGACCTGTTTACTTTCCGTGGACCTTCTTCTTCTTCTTCTGCCGTTATTACTTTTACTACACTTGACATTTCTTCTTCTTCTTTTTGGTTTTCAACCTTACCTCGTACTTCTCATAGTTTTGTTACAAGGAGATTAGGTAATTAACCCATAGTTTCCTATGCAATAGTTTGTTTATTTTGCCAAATAGTTTTCTGTACCTTACGATGATTTTGTCATGTCATTTAGTTTGTATAATTTGTCACTGTCATTCAGTCTTGTCATGCTGTCACATGCTTCTTCGGCGATTCCTGGATTTCTGTCTTTCAATAGCCATCCAAGATGAAACTCAGTTGAGTGAATTTGAATATCTAATTTTTTTCGTGCCAATGTTGAACCTCATGATTATAAGGTTCTTCTGGCTGTTCAGCCGTTATAAAAATTTCATCGCCCCCTTACCGGACTGATTATTCACGTTGAAATAACCGCTTGATTTTTATTTGTTGAATTTGTAATCACCACATGGCCTAGGTATGTTTTTTCCTCAGCAAACTTATTGTTCGTCTGTAATTTCATCTCTTACAGGTACTTTATTCAATTTGTGTCTGAAGATGGCTGTTTAGCCGAAACTAGTCACACTAGTAATAGTGTAATATAATTTTGTGGTCGACCGACTTGGTGTATTTTGTTTTTTCTTTGAAAAAATCTGGACCACTTTGAGAAGGATGGATGGTTTCCATGACTTTTGTTAAATATATCTTATGAAAGAGAATATGATTTTTGAAAACAATTTCATGCAGCCGTAAATAACGTCTACCATAACAACAATCTGGAAATCTGGACAGGATGTTAATTTATTCTATTGATAGACCGTATGTTCTAGTATTCTTCTACAAAGGGGAGATAGAAATGATCCAAAGCCAAAGAATTGCATGTTAATTATGGCACACTCTGTAGATATCGGTGTCAGGAACCGTTTTTTTTTTTTAGTTTATTACTCACTAGACAATATTTCTGATGGGGTCAAAGATGAAATAGGTTCATTTCCTCCCTTGATATATAAATAGCTATTATTTTCCCAAAAAATCTGGAATAATGAATTTCATACCCTCTTCACTAGCCGCCTGGGCAATATTTCCCGTATAGTGGTGCTATGGCTAGAAGGCTCCAGTCTATTGAATATTATCACTTATCACTTCAAAAATATCATCGCATGTCCCTTCTACTTGGTTCTACGCCTTCGCAGGCAAACAAACTCTTTCGAGTTGTGTTCACTGTTCATTGATCGAGGCAGGCGTTGAATGGGAATTTCGCTTCTCAATGTATGTACGCTGGAGAAGTCGAAGAGTCAGTGGGTGGCATCTCCGACGGCTATTCTCGGAACCCCCTCTGACCCCTCTGCGGGGGTTATTTCGGGAGAGTGACGCGGTTAGCGTGTCTGTGGACTACGGGCCACGTTTCCCGATTTTCTTTTTCTTTTTCGGTCTGCAGAAGTGGAATTTCATTTCAGGATGGGTGTTATAAGTGGCGTAACTTCATATTTTGGCCCCCTCCGCCAAAATCATTTGGGGCCCCCTCGAGACAAACCTTTCCAGTCAGTAGTCCCTTCTTTCCATGAACTATTAGTTATAATGAATACCCAACAAGCTTCACAATACGCTTTATTTTCTTTGGGTGAATAACACAATCATTTTCTTGGAATAATTTGCCCAGCATGACTTTTCTGTGAATAATAAAAATTAGAGAAACTCCTTCCTCTTTTGGAAAATTTATATTTGGTTGAGACGGACCATTAAGAACAATAAATATTTGTATCGTGTTGCTCAATTCTCGGCCACTGAAATTGCCTTTATTACAAGGAAATGATTCTTCAATTACCACATCCGCACATCCAGTAATGAATTATCTGACTCAGTTCCATCTCCAGGAGTTCTCGCATTTAAGTCAGGTATGGGCTCCTCGTGGATTTCAGATATAATACTTTTTATATTCACACCATGTGTACCAACAGTTTCGAATGCAGTAGTAGCAGAAGTCTCGTCATTTGCCAAGTAAAAATTGTATACTTTTTCTATATACCTTTATTTCTCTTCTCCAAACTGTTTGCAATACAAATTGTCACTGACAAGCTAGTGAATTTTTCTTTTAGGCTCTCTGATAAGAAAATTCTTTAAACGCAGTGATATTTTGTGGCAAATCATCTGATTTGTCCCTACTAGGTACAGGTATATTGAAATAATATTCATATTTTTATTTTATAGAAACGAGGAGAGGAAATCCCAAAAAATCTAGAATAACAGTGTTTCTTCCATAATAATTGCAGGGTCAACATCCATTCCTCTTACAATCATCATACTGCTACTACTTGTTGGACATTCGTCATAATATTCAACTGTATTATCCGAAACAGTAGTAGTATTCATAAAGAACGTTGGAATCTTGGAAATTTCACACTTCTCATCTTCTTTTGTTTCCTTCTTCTTTTTGAAGCACCACTAGTTTCAATCAAGTTCTCCATTTTAAATAATGGGGGAGACCACTGATTTTTTAAAATAACATTATCGTGAACTCTATACTGAAAAACTACCAGCGAATTAATTTTGAATTTTGTCATTCATGCTAAGACGATGGAAAAAATAAATTAGAATTTGTCCATTTCAAAACACACAATTCCTGCGCCGTTTGAAATTTTGTCAATTCATTGGTGTGACTGGTGCGACGTCTTATTCCCAACACGCCTATTGTCCTTGAACTGACCAATCACACTGCAACACTGCAGAATGACGAGGTATCAGAGAGAGATAGCTACAGTTCGGGACTAATACGTCATGACCCCACCATCATATTTGGCTGTTTGAAATATCGAATGAAATATGCTGATTTCAAAACGTAAATCATGTTTCGTCGATTGAAAGAGGTTTGAACGGATTTCTTCTCTCAGTGGTCTTCCCCATTGGCTTGTATCGTTGATTTCACACATCACCCTGTACCTACACTAAAAAAAAAACATGTCTGCACTATTCGTAGAAATGGGAAAAAAAATTTTGTGGCATATTCATACTTGAAAAATATTCATCTATCAACCAATTTGGCTGAGCCCTTGCTCTGGTTGGTGGACCCAGGGCCACAGGGCCCCTTCCTAGGAACGGGCGGTATAGTAGTTACGCCACTGGTTATAATTTGGCGTGTTGTATCAGATGTGCATCAAATTTTAGTATATTATATTATTATACAACTTTATAAGACACTAGTTTTTCGCACGCGTTGTTTGGAGTAGGACGAGCAAAGCGATATTCGATTTCACATCCTTGCTTCCTATACCTATTATGTTTCCTTGATCGAAGAAATTCAAATTTAAGATCAACTTCATATTCGCACATAACTTTTCATGTGCTGTATCTCCCACATATTCACATAAAATATAGTCTAGATGAAACTATACCTTGTATAAAACAAATTTGATTTCAGTGGAAATGGTTTATATATCAGGTTGGGTGTATTACTAAACTCATCAGACATAACTACATATTTATGATGTCATAGTGAAACAAATGCATTCAAAAGGAAAAGGAAAAAGTTTGTCACAAAGAATACCCGAAATCTTGTCCCAAATGCAGTCGAACCAACTTTATTTTTGGTATACATAGGTACATGAAACATCGTTATATATACGGACAATTCATGACACAAAGAAAAAACAACATTTTGCCAGTATTATAAAAGGAAAATTGGGCGAAAAATTTCAATAATAAGCATTATTTTGCAAGGATGAATGTACAGAGGGATGAAAATGTGAATGTTGGAAATTTGCTTCTTTTTTCTTGGAGACCCTGTTGTATATCGACTAACTCGAAACATACTTAACCGTTCTCAATGAACCGATCGCAGTCATCGGCGACCGGAAACGCGCTCGGCCTCGTTTTTCTTCTTTTTTTCCATCCTCCGTTTTCCTCTCGTGTCGTTTGTCGGTCGGAAATTCCTCATGAGGATGCGGCCAGATGGGATTCGTCCCCCCTCTCTCCCCTACACGTCGACAGCTCAAGTCTGAACCACGAACGGCCTTTGCGATCTCGAAGCAGGACCGTGCGAAGCCCAAAATCACATCAAAATATGCAGAACACTAATTTCTAGAAATTTCTATGTGATGTAACACAGTTACATCACAGGGATGTAACAATTGTGACCTGCGATATCGCATAGACCTTGCTGCGATGTCAGAGGCATGTTATTCAGTGCGTTTTATTGGCATTGCTAGTGTCACCGGTGGGACAAAATCGCCGTTTTATTGACTATTCTGTGGAATTTCTTATCATCCTGGTGGTATTGGCCATTCGGTCTCAGAAAATCGAATGCGTGGTGGAATGTTTGACAAATAAGGGTATTTGACATATATCATATTTTTTTTTGTAATAAAAAACTTTGAAGAATAGATATAGTAGATACGGAAAAAGGAATAGGTAGGTACCTACTGATGGAAAAGATGAGCCAACAAAGTTTCTTCAAACATGGTGTGATAATACACCACTGACCTCTGATGATGACATCTAATGATATTGATTATGCAATGTTGTGGCTGGTTGGTGGTTCCTCGGGTCTCCTGTCCATTCAATCGTCTTTTCAGCGGCGCTATCCTTAGTACCTGCGCATGTCCCATCAGGATGAGATCAGTTACTCGTATTTGTATCGAAAACTATGTAGTGTGTGTCGGCAAGATGTAAGCAAACCATGAATAGTTCGATAGCAATTCATTGAATGTTTGCGAATTTAGCTTCACTTTGTTGAGTAACGTATTTTCATGTATTCTTTCACACCAAACAAGAATTTAAATGTAAGATTTCAGAATTTTTGAAATACGAAGTCCACATCGCATCGATGGAACATTCGCAATATCGCAGTGTTGCCTCATCGCGATATCTCAGAGATGTCATATTGCAGATATGTCTGCTTCTGTACATCGCAACGATGAAACATTCATAATATCGCAGTGTTGCCTAGAACCTAGAGACCGAGAAAGAATTGATATTTTCATCACATGGAGAATACGAATTCTCAATGTATTTCTTCATAAATATATTCATTTTTTGTGTTCATAAATATATCTGAGAATATTCTATTCAATACTTTCACCTATGCTTTCACCCAATCAAAGGGTTCAAACCTGAACGATGGAAATTTGTATAGACCTCAATCGCAGATTCGTGATTAGATTTTCTCAATTCAGAATTTCTTTCAACGTCCTGTATGATGAATGTCAATTTATCTTCATCCAAAAACAAATGCGTGAATTCATTTAAATGTGCACATGAGAAATGAAATGTTTTCCACTCTTGAAATCAATCAATTTCAAATTAGGTACTCAGGACTCTACTCAGGAATAGTTCTAATGTTACGTATACGCGTATACCTATTTTATAGCGATTTATACATTAAAGTACACATAATTGAAGAGACTGTAGACATAAAATGTGATTATGATAATTGAAAAAGTAACTTACCTATTTACGTTCGGATTTGTTACAAATTTGAAATAGGTGCCTATTCTTGAAGCATTTTCGTGGTTACGGACCTGTATCAACAACGTTCATGTATTGCCAACTGCCAAGTAATATCTGTTGTCTCTTTCTATACCATGAGACCGTTTCCGTTTGCATAGAAGGATGTGGAGGTTGAGAATGTTGAGATAGACCAGTGGCGTGCAAAATACAGGGTTTCTATGAATTATTGTTTAATGGCAGTCGAGATCGCAGTGGCTTTTGAAATATTATTGTTTCCTGTCGCCTCCTGCTATGAAATATGACAATAATGATTGTCAGTCCGGAAATCCAGGGGTAATGCATACATGGAAGGCAGTAAATAAAAAATAGTAGATTGTTTTATCAGGATCAAAAGTGACACTTTGTTTGACAACCGAATTTTGCATTTGCGAGGCGGAGCGTTTAGCGAAGCCGAGCGAAAGCAAAATTTGCGAGTCGAACAAAGTCACTTTTGATCCGAATGAAACATGCTATTTTTTCTGCAACCGAAACAATTAACTCAAATAAACATGTGAAGTAACCAACAATGCCGTGCCATATGTATGCAATCCAACAAATATTGACAAATAATCCATGTGGTGAGAATATTCTACCTGCATTAACAGCACGTTAGGTTTTCTAGGATGTTCGAATTATTGTAGTTTCAATATAAATACAACCACAGAGTGACATATTTGTGTATGGACCAGGTGCTCTAATGGCAAATACCGCGCCAGTGCCAGCTATAGGAACAAGGAACAAGACGTGGAAAATGTTAGGTTAGTGAGCATATCAACAATGATAATAGTGATTATTTATTCCTCTCCATACTGGCATACTACACTGTGTTTGACTTGATAATCAAATGAAGCTAAACAAAATCGTTGTTTGAGACAAAAAAAACTATTGCTTGTGATTATTCAAAAACAAGTTATCCATCCCGAGAATAACGAATGAAATACAGATCAAGCAAGTATTTGAATCTTGAAGGCTTCCCTTATCAAAACAAAAATACTTAACTGAGATGTCTATAATTCCAATACTAAACTATAATAAGGTGTATTTATATCTACAGCATGGGTATGAAATGCCAAATCTGCTGAAATCGGAAAGAAATCAGGTATACGTCTCAACCCAAATAACCAACCGTCATAATGTTGTTTATTCTTGATGACGTCCAGTAGATCGTTTTTAGTTCCTAGGAGCTAAAGTTCAACTTTAGCTCCTAGGAACTAAAATTCAACTTTAGCTCCTAGGAACTAAATATGTTTGCCTAGCAACATACCGATTTTTGTGTCAGTAATAGGAACGTCAATTTAAGAGCTAATTTTGGTATCAAAATGGACGACTTTTGTGTCGGTTGCAGAAAAAAATAAATGTCTACGGCCACTACGATGGCACTAAAGAACCCTTGAGTTTTATCACTGCGGATTCGAATAATTTATTCAAAATTATATTTATATCGGAGCTTATCCTAAAAAAAAAACTACTTTTAAGGTTACAACATAACTGAAATCGTTAAGTTCGTCATGAATTACATCCATTTCTTGCACAACTATAGAACTTGAAAAACTTGAGAAATTCCATGTTTCTACTGATCCAGTTTCCAATTTACATCGATCTAGTACCTACGTTTAGGTAGGAAATTAGGTATGGACTTATTATCGATATAGAAAACATTGCGTTTCAGAAATAGGAGGAAAGCTTTCACACCGTTATTTCCAAATTGAGTGAAATCAATCCATAGAAATATAATTACATTTTGCAATTAACTACCAATTAGCCTGCTCTTAACGACTAGTGGTTATTGAAATTGAACATTCCACAATCTACTTGAAAATGATCATAAATAACGAAAACTGCGAATTCTGTGTACCGATCTACCTCAATAACTTCAGTACTTCAATATTTTTTATATAATAGATTAATGTACTTACTTATCGACTCAGTCCCTTTCCTGATCTCATTCAATGGCTCAATATTTTCAAAGGCTGGAGATCACTAACTCAAATCACTAGGTATGATACACCTTTTTATAAATGAATTTCAGGTCAACAAATAGTTTTACTACATAGATATTTCTTGTCATACAGACAATTATTATTATTATGCTGCATCGATGGGTGAGTCTGATAGAAATGAAACAAAAAATTAAATTTGTCGATCTTTGTTATTAACATTAGAGAATATTACAGTTTCATATGTACATGTATACAATAGCTATATATAGCTTCGCGCCATTTGGCACTCATAATAATGAGAGTACTACCCTCCATATACGAGACGACCTCAAAACAATCGACATCAAAACCTACAATTCTCAGTGCTAACCGATCATATTTTCGGTCGCCTCGTACGAAACCCCGTTCACGATGGCGAAATCTCTTTAAGCGGGCCCGATTTAGTCGCATTTAATGCCACATTCGAATCGGAAATTTTCGAGTTTCACCATCGTAAACTACGTAGATCCCCGACTCGACCGATCTGGCAACGTCGCAAACGTTACCAGAGCTGTCAAGCGTGCGGGAACTTAAATTTATATACGTACTTACAAAAAGCGCAATCTAGGTGAAATCATTACAGTTACACATTTACCATTTAACACCAGGACATGGTAAGACATATTTTCCAGGAAAAACAACAGCAGGAATATTTATTATACCGGAAAGTTAGTGAATTTATTTTGAAAAGGTTTAATCATCTGAGTATTTCATTTTATCAAGTCAAGCAATTGTGTGTTTTCATTTGTGAAGAAATAAAAGATTTTAGGATAGAAATGATGATGTTTTTTTGAACTTTGCAAATTTTCTGTAAATTTTATTGAAAATTTACGTTCAATTCTAGATTTCTTCTCATGTTGTATCTTCATTGGATTTCAACTCTCAATTTCAATAATCTCAATAATCAGATATTATAAAACTATACAGCGTGATTCTTGAAGGCAGATATTTAGACATTTTTCAAAAAGAACACCGAGATTATTGAACAATATTTCGAACAAACAATAAGTTCGTTTTAGTGATTGCACGCAAAGTCGGAAAATACAGTAACCGGAAGTTTCATGTAATTTTTATATGTTTTGAACGGAAAATTCACAAATTTTAGGAAGTAAATCATTATCTTTTCTACAGAGGAAAAGATACTACTTTTTCCAAGTAATCTAACCCAGCTCGGCCTAAATGAACCTGCGATTTCCTAGTTGATTTCTGTATTCAAACTGTCTTTAACCAATAAGAATTCACAAAAGTCAATAAAAAAAATAGATCCATCTTGAGGGCAAATTTCAGTATCCCAGGAGGTATTTGACCGCTGTGCGCAATCACAATATACCGTCTATAATCAGGTTCCTATATTTAATAATATTAATCATTCGATTTCTTCAAAACCCTGAATAATAATTTCGAAATGTCGATTATTGATTATTTGAAATGAAACCTCCTTATCTCCGAGACATAAAACAAAATCATCAATTTGTTTACAAAGTAGTGAAATTTTCGCATTTGACCAATTTTTCACGTCAGTCATTTTTATCATTATCTGTTAACGATCCTGGTACTATTCAGGTTTCAGAACAATAAATCGAGTGCGGATTTCAAATATGAAAAAAAAACTAGGAAAACGCTTCAACTTGTTTAAATATAATAAAACACAAGGCAAGTTTTTTTCCTGTAAAACGGTGTCTCACCCTGTCTATACAGTCATTTTCTCGACACAAAGATGCATGTTTTTTTGGATACCCTGTAGGCGAGACCTTGATAAAAGAGGTTAGGTACGCTACCTTCGTTGTTATTTGATAACTGATAGTGAAAACTGTGAAGATTACCGTGAGGAGAATCCATAAAAAACTCAAGATCGATGTACGATAGATAATAAATATATAAATGTATGTTTGAATAATTCAAAGATTGCGTTCATAAAGGATCACATTAACTATCTGTCGGGTTTATCAGTGGCTTGTTATCGCTCAACCAGACACATACATACATACACATGTACTTGATTTGTAAGGCTTTGAAAAAATAACCAAAGATATCTCGTGCTAACGGGATAAATCTTAAAATATTCTGTGAATAGTTTCCGAGCATATTTTACTATAATTTCGGAATGATTCTTCGTTTTTGTCATCAAAACGTCAATAGTTCAGTGTTAATGTTAAAAGCCTTGCATAATAATTATTATTCTGAATAATAAAAATAAAGTACTTATTTTGGTGTATAATTTTGTAATTGGTATTTAGTATCAGGAATAGTTGAAAGTCTTGGAAAATTCTACAGAATTCTGTGAAGTCTCCTTTTTCATTACATAATTACTGAACCCGTACTGAACTTATTGCAACTAGGAACTGACTGTTGTCAGTATCACACTGAACATCAAATTTGTCAAAAAATAGCAATGTCATATCAATGTGATCCTTTTTTATGTAATGTCTCAATACGCAAATGCAGAACAAATAAATTGGTTTTTGCCGGTTTTTCATTCAGTCTGAAAGCTTTTGAATTTAAATTTAGTCGTTATTCCACTATAAATGGAATGCTCAAAACTTAGTAATTACCAATAGTGACAATATCGAAATCTGGTTATAACTCGGGTTATAAGTATTTTTCTAACGGAAATTATACAGTGTGTCCCACTTACCATGCTCACCATGGGTATCTTTTTAACGGTGAGAGATACGAGGTCGGTTAAATGACACCAAATGTGGAGTTCGTCAAAGCCAACTATAATGTGGAAAAATATTTTGATAAAATCTATTCGTTTTTGTTTTATACGCAAAAAACAGATTTTGATCATTTTCATGTCTCCTCCGTAACTTCTTTATTTATGAAAATATTCAAATAGGAATTTCACATTCTCATGGCAATTTTTCAAAATGATTTCGAAAAAAATATTAAATTTATACCAACTCTTCAAGAATTTGAGATATCATCAGCACCAACTTTAGTTTTTCAAATGTAGGTCATAGCTCACTATGACTTGGTTACAAATAACTTTTTTTTCTCTTACAGATGACGTGTCGCAGTAATAGTTTTGTGTTGATAACAACGGAGTTATCGTCATTTATACCAAAAAAAAACATTATTTCAAAGCCGCCATCTTGAATTTATAAGTTTCAACAAAAAAATCATGATCTCCGACCTCAAAAACCCCCACTCACCAATTTTGAATGGAATCGGACCAAATCTTGTCCGCCATCATGGAGCAGCCATTATTTTTTAATTTCAACAAAAATTCCATAATGAATTGTCACCGAAATTATGAACACCTGCTAAATATCAAGGCAATCGAAGTTATGGAATTTTCGCTGAAATTTAAAAAAATGGCTGCTCCAAGATGGCGGACAAGATTTGGTCCGATTCCATTCAAAATTGGTAAGTGGGGGTTTTCGAGGTCGGAGATTATGATTTTTTGTTGAAATTTATAAATTCAAGATGGCGGCTTTGAAATAATTTTTTGTTTTTGTGTAAATGACGATACCTCCGTTGTTATCAACACAAAACTATTACTGCGACATATCATCTGTAAGAGAAAAATAAGTTATTTGTAACTTAGTCATAGTGAGCTATGAGCTACATTTTGAAAAACTAAAGTTGGTGCTGATATCTCAAATTCTAGAAGAGTTGGTATAAATTTCATATTTTTTTCGAAATCATTTTGAAAAACTGCCATGAGAATGTGAAATTCCTATTTGAATATTTTCATAAATAAAGAAGTTACGGAAGAGACATGAGAATGATCAAAATCTGTTTTTTGCGTATACAACAAAAACGAATAGATTTTATCAAAATATTTTTCACATTATAGTTGGCCTTGACAAACTCCACATTTGGTGTCGTTTAACCGACCTCGTATCTCTCACCGTTAAAAAGATAACCATGGTGAGCATGGTAAGTGGGACACACTGTATAGCATAGTACTTTTTACGTATAGAGACACTGTACATATAGTAGGTATTGCGTACACTTTAATTAAAATTGCGATACAGACATCTCGCTTTCATGTAAGTTATTTTTTGTAAGTTGTAGTATATACGTAGATATAGATTTCTTTTATATAAAAATGCTAACCAAAAAGTCTTTGGAATTGTTTTCTCTCGTTTATAAAAATATAGGTACAGCAAACCGATGCTCACAATCCTTATCGGATTTTCCACATACAGGGTGATCTGCATGAAATGCCAAGCATGATGTGCAGATCACCCTATACTTTTCCATTTATAAAACTTTGACCGTAACTGTCACGAGACAAGACTGCCTTTCTCTCGGTCTTTCTACATAAATAAAAATAAATAATTTGCAAATTAAAGAAGTAACGAATAATTCCAAAGACGTCAGTTTATACAGGATGCTTCCAAAGTCCAACCACCAATTTTGGGCGTAATTTCGATTTCAATTCATCCCTCTCATCATGTAAATGTGTACGTAAATTTTGCATAATTTTATAGATAAGGTTAGGACGTTAGGACCCTTTATGTGGTTAAACCAGAAATTACACTAACTCCCTAGTTTCAAATTGCACAGAGTATATTCTATCGGTTTTCAACTGCTACATTTCAAACTATGTATAACTATTTGTATTTTACATTCAAGATGATACGACGAAAGAAAGTCGAATGAAATTTTCAATTGAAAAAAATGCAGTAGGCTACGAAATTTTGTTTTACCTCGATTTTGATTTCAATACTTCCAAATCATCCTTCAATAGTAGGTTATCACTTTTTAGACATACCCATAATGGAGCAGATTCGGTCCCGAAACGTCCAAAGATAAGTGAAAATTTGATATTTTTTCTATATACCTTTATTTCTCTTCTCCAAACTTTTTTCAATACAAATTGTCACTGACAAGCTAGTGAATTTTGGTGCAAATCATCTGATTTGTCCTTACTACACGTATATTGAAATAATATTAATATTTTTATTTTATAGAAAGGAGGAGAGAAAATCTCAAAAAATTTGGAATAATGAATGTACCACTTCCTCGATTAACCTACAGACAGTATTTAAAGTTGGGTAATTTTCAATGAAATATTGTGAGATAAGCATTATTTTTTGTGACGATGTAGATTTCGCATATTTTCTGTTATTCACGTCCATTTACGCGATGAGAGAGACGAATTGTACACCAAGGGATCAAATAAACGCACCTCGAGAAAGCATCTGCAAACTCGCTGAACACATAACACACATACAATTCTTACAAACATCCTCTCACTCACTCTTTTAGTCACTTCAGATTGGTCTGGTAAAAACTAGAGTTCCTAAATGTACTTGACACTGCAGTTTTGACGTTTTTTTGTATATTATACAGCAGTGTCAAGTACATTTAGGAAATCTAGTAAAAATATGGAATCATTTCCATCAGTTCCTTTACCAATTTTACAGACCAACGGCAGTGACCGCTTTCAGCTCTGGACTAGATAATACTGGAGACCCGCAGCGGTACTGGTGCCCCCCCACCCCTCCCCCGTGTAGCACTGTTGCCAAGTCTCTTATCCACCACCATCTCAAAGGGCGCAAGTCTTTGAGAGAGTGTTCGGGTGATGCCCTGTGGTACCACTCTGTTGGTGCCATCTGTTCTTTCATGTCTAACGTACTTGGGGTCTACATAAGGAAAATGAAAGAGATAGACTCGGAGTTAGACCTGGAATCATGATTTTTTCCACCACTAGCTATTGAGTGAGTTTTTACTACCAAGGTAATTTTCGTCAGTCAATAAACACATAAGGTGTAGTAAAATCATACTTCACGCCTCGAAAAGGAGTAAATAATGTTAGGTTTCATAGCTAGTGGTGGAAAAATAATCATTTTGATTATGAAACCGATCATTTGATTATCAATTTGGTGTAATCTGCCTGTTGTTTCCATGAACTATCACTGGACTGTCATATGGAGAAAATGGAATATCAATTTATTGATGATTAATTCTATAAATACAACATTGACCAAAGAAGTACCAGAAAAAAACGATTTGGAAAATATATTCTATTGCAGAAAGAATATTAAAAAATCTAAGCAATCACATATTTGCATACGATTATTTCAATTTCCAGGGCATGACATGTTTTTGAATATATCAAAAACTGGTAAAAAGTAATTGAAAATGTTCCTATGGATTCTCGTATACACCACTGGTTTCGAAAGACCGTCAGGAAGAACAAAAAATTTAATCGAGACATACTCCTTATCGAAAATGTTGAATCGTGTGTTAAACTGAACAATGATCATTTTAGAAAACACTTTTGTTGATAAAGATTTTCAGAGTCTGAGAAATGGCAACATTGTCAACATAGAAGAGAACCATACGTTATGAGAAGACGTTATTTCAAATCCAATAACCTTGATTCAGGAATCTATCAGTTTTGACTTTCTGCCAAATACCTCAGATATATTGGGAACTTCAATTTTCTGTTGACAATATTGCCAATTCCCAGATTTCGTCTGAAATCTTCATAAAAAAAAGTAAGCTGCTGAAATTAAGTAATTGTCCACAACATTTTGGAACTAGTTTAATTGTTCGCTTCTGACTCCAGTAGAGGAGAAAATCCAACAAAAACGCTTATAACATTTTACCGAGCATTTTCCCCTCGATTTTACAGTTTTTGATTCGTGAAAACAATATTATCATGACTTAGCATGTGTTTTGATATTCCGTAAAAAAAAGAAAAAAACATTGAAATACGGATTTTGTAAGAGTTCTCCGGTCTTGAGTTGATCACACAGTATAATAACATTTTATAAAGCCTCCTTGTTCAGACCCAAAGTACGCCATCATATGATACATCAAAAAACCAAGTTTTTTCCGATCTCCAACGTGGGCACTCAGTAAAAAAGCACGGAATATTGTGATAAACAGTTAGAAATTACACTTATTTACAAAACGAAGAAGGAGAAAAATAAATTAACATTTGTAATAAAGTTAGAATCGATAGGTACACATGGGCAGTCGTCGAAACATCGTCGCCGGAGAAGCAGAAGAAGTAGAACCGTCAAATAGTGACAAACTCGCGCACTAAAACTCGGGGCTCGAGTCGAGCAGTCTCTTCTCGGGAGTCGTAGCAGCAAGCGCCACATGGGCGGGCTGGGCGGGCCCGCACCTGCATCCCGTCCGCGAATGCCGCGCATAGCACTCCTCCGCCACTCGCTTGCAGCCGCGCAACGGCCAATACAACCACAGACAGGGCAGCACGCACGACAGGGCGGCCAGACAGCCCCAGCGGGCCGCCCGCCGATGCGGTGCGCAGGCGCAGGGGTCGTCCGCGCAGCTCTCCCCGCCCTCCGCGTCGCCGCAGTGATAGTACATGCCCTTGACACAGCACAGACAGGACACGTAGTCGATGAGACTGTCCGCCGACACCAGACACGAATTGCCGAACACCCACTTGTGGGGCAGCGGCCTCGGCTGTTGGCAGCTGTCGCATCGGCAGCGGCCGCAGCGCGGACACATGATGGAGCGAGTGGCCGCGCACTCGGGAGGCGGGTCCTTGCTGAAGCTGGCCACGCCCCCTCCGGCGGGTTGCTTGCTGACGGGGGCGGGGAGGGCCAGGCGGGCGGGGCGAGTGGGCGGGGCCAACGGCCGGGCCGCCCGGAAGGGGGCTTCCACGTACTCATTGGCTGCGCGCTCGTTGTGTGGGCGGGGCAGCGTGAGAGAGACGGTGGGAAGAGGCGTGGTCGCTGTTGTTGTCGTCGTGGGCGATCGGAGTGGGGCTAATGGGGCGGTCTGGGGCGGGGCAGCGCTCATGATGGGCGCCCTGGGGCGATGAGCGCGCGGCAAAGATGTCGCCCCTCCATGGTTAGCCATGTGGTCTCCGGCGGAAGGTTAACGCCCGAAACGGGCTGGTACACCTTTTTGGTCCGTCATCCTCTCCAGCTGAAACGGAAATGTGCGATTGAGTATAGGTGCAGACGGAAACTCCAAAATACGAAGACACGTATGTATTTTGGGTGTATGATAAATTGATAGACATCATACAGGGCGTGGAAAGAAATTCTGAATTGAGACATAATTCATCTGAGAATATTCCTTTTCAACATTTTCATACCCAATCAAGTGAACGATGGAAACTTGTCATTTTTATAGACCTCTAATCACAGACTCGTGATAGAGTCTCAATTCAGAATTTCTTTCCACGCCCTGTATGATGAATATCAATTTATCATACACCCAAAAACAAAAACGTCCAGATGACAGGAATAGAATGTCAACAAATTTTCTCAGATGTAATTTTGTTATAGTTTTACTCGGTTTTAGTTGTATTATAGAGAGATGAAAATTGTGTATATCATGAAGAATAGCTGTAAGAATAAGTGGACATCATGGTTACTGATGAGGATTTAGAAATCCGAAATGAGTTCATTGCAATAAAGTCATATAACCTGTGTGTGAGAGATAATATTTCCCATATCACTGATATGAATGATTATTTTTGGAAGTTTTCAAGCTCATCAACATCATTCATCAGTTTATGCCAGTAGATTTCTCCTATACATTCCAATTTTCATTTCAATGCTGAATATATTGATAAGTTATATTTTTATATCATTATACATCATATTATTCATCCGATTTGAGAAAGAATGTCAATTCTCAATTCCGGAGATTTTTTATTTTATTTTTCATGTTCTACTTTTGGATGTTCATCAGATATAATTCCATCCTACCTTCAACGCTAGTAGATGATTGGAGAGGGAACGAGAACAATAGATATGTATCTCGCCCATACCACGCCTATTTTATCGCTGAGATTATTTTATTGGAATTGACAACAACATTAACTGTATGTTCACTAGAAATCAAATGCAAAAAATACTCTGTGTGGATGCTGTTATTAAAAGTACAGTATACGATATTTCTATAGATTTACATATACTGATGTCTATCTATCACAAGAAATTAAGAAACAAGATTCTGATCTCTACGGTAAATGATTGAGGAAATCCGACCTTGTCACAGGCTATAAAAAGTAAATCATTAAAGGACACTAATTAGTGCAGCAGAATTCAATTTATTTATGACAGGAATGTTTTCATAAGCCATGTTGATCCGACGAACATTCCCGCATGCATAGGAAAGCAATATCACGGCAATATAAATTTCTTCCAGTAGCAAAATGAAAATATGCAGGAAAATGAATAAACATATCAAATGAGGATGTGAAAAGTTCTTATATTTCAGTACTTTTATAATTATTCGTAATTGTTGGGGGCCTCATTCTCAAATTCCCAAAGAAATGATCCCGTTATTGACAAAAAATCATCAGCGGTACTGACGTCATAAATACTATAACATGCCGACCATCTATGGATAGATAGAAAGTAAAGAAATATCGATAATTCAGTAATTAGTGAGATAAACGTTGCCGTCTCAACCGATTCTTTAGCTTCTTTGGATAGTTTGAAATTCACTTGTCCTTGTTTTCTCAAAAACTGGATTTTGGCATATTTTGACATAGATATTACGTAAAGTTATCAGAATTTGAGGTTCATTAAAATGGCAAGTATACCAAAATCGTTCAGTTAGATTTTATATAAACCTTGGTTCAAACGTATAATTATTGGGTATTAGACCGATTTTTTAGCTACTAATTAAACCCACAACACGACGTGCTACAACCTATCTAAGTGTTGGCTATAAACTTGTAGAATTGGCAATGAGGGTAATACGAAGGGTAAAACCTATATTGGTGGCAACTGCATCAATGAATATGGAATTATCTCTACTGTTTTGGATCGATTCGGAAACTGAGCAATATTTACTTGATATTTCCTTACAATGAAACAGCTGCCAACAAAGGGAGAAGGAGTGTATGTCCAGCACTGGATAGAGGATTCAAATGGTGTTTCACAACATATTTTATCAATAAATTGATACATTCATTCATGTCATGTCACTACCACTATATTTCAGTATCAATTCCAATATAGGGAATAGGGAATTAGCCTCAAATTAGCCCTTCAATCTCAATATATCAATATATCAAATATGGTGAAAAATCTATGTTTTCAAAAATGGCTCTGCTGAGTTCAGCCGAAGCTAGCAAAGCCACAGATTTTTCTATGATAGGGAGGAGCAAAGAATTCGGGAACAGGGTAATAAATTAGCCTAAAATGAGCCTAAAATTATGAGATGTGTCTCATGTTGAAATTCGAAAGTGGCTCTGCTAGCTTCTTCGGTATAGATTATTTGGTGTGTGGGTTAGCGAAAACCGAGGCAAAAACCCTGTGCGAGCTTGACTGGCATCCATTCCGACATTCCACTCATTTCAGCTATCGCGTGAACGAAATTTCGTCAGGCCATTATTATAAGTATACCTGCCCCCACAGTTTCCACGCCTATGTGTCGGAATAATAGTCGGAATTCCTCGCATCTGATTAGAGCCAGGATGTTGCCTACCTACACGGACTTCTCGACCGTAAATCAGTTGAAACCGTTGGTAGGTATATCACTCTTTTACCAGCCACATTTCGGAATTTTTCGTTCCATATTCAACGTCGTTTCGTATCGGCCGCCTCGACTATAAATCGGCTCTTCTCAATAAAAATAGGTATTCCAGATATGCGTCGGGATAGATAGATACTCGAAAGGAATTCGTACAAAAAATACATTTAGAGCAATACCGTCTTCACCACCAATCAGTGATTTAATTCGTGAATTAATTCCATTGACTTTTTTCGAAAAAGTCATGAATTCATTCAAATTTTAAAAAATGAGACAAATTGCACTATTACCTTTGATTTCAACTAGTTTAAACTGAAAAATTCGATTGTATTTTGGCAAGACTTTCTTATTTCAAGCATGACAGAGATTTTTACTAACAGATATATACAGTATCAACGAGTATCAAGTATATCATCCATAAAGTCCATAACATATGAGAACAGGTTTATTATCACAGCATCGAATTTTTTTCTCTCGGCGATCCATTATGCATATCCGATAACTTGAAAATCGATTTTGACACATGTCACGTGATCAGTGGTATGGTGATAAATGAAAATAATACTATAAAGCGACGAAAAGTGGGGTTAGATGACGAAATATCCATGAACATTTCTTATTAAGTTGCTATTCCACATTCAGTTTCGAGCAATTTTTGGAGAAGAATTGGAAATACCAATATTTTTTCGAATATTCTTCAATTTTGTCACAATTCTCTTTTTTTTCTGACAGTAGAGATGTTGATGATGTACAAGTTGAATAAAATTCAATTTCATGCTCACATATGGAGTTTCCAGCCATTATTTGAGAAAATTGAAAATAGCTATTTTTATTTCTTTAAAATAACTTCATCTTCCCATCTAACCCCCACTCTTGCCATCGTAATTTTTTTAATTTACCGCCACACCAGTGATCAAGTGACATGTGTCAAAATCGACTTTTAAGTAGTCAGACATGCATAATAGATCCCCGAGAAAAAATGTTTCGATATTCTACTAATAAACTTTTTCTCCATGTGTTACGAACTTTATGGATGATACTGGATCTATATGTATCTATTATTTTGTATTCTACCATCACTTTTAATTTTGTTTTGAAAAAATTACATGTTATATTATGATGTTATTCTACAAGATTTCTGAAGGGAATAAAAACATAGTGTTTTTGTTTCTTTTTTTCTATTTCTCTTTGGGTAAATGAAATTTGTTTGTTTTTTTGTTTTCAAATGAATTAATTCAAAAAAGTCGGACTTAATTCGAAAAGTCGGACATTGATGACTTTTTTATTATATTTATTAGCATGAATGACAAAATTCTAAATTAATTCGCTGGTAGTTTTTCAGTATAGAGTTCACGATAATGTCATTTTAAAAAATCAGTGGTCTCCCCCATTATAAAACATCCTGTATATGTCAAGAAAATAATCAATAGTCGATTCATTCTGATTTAGAGAACCAAGTTTCCCTGGAAATTGCTATATCTGAAAAGTATAAGTGCATTGCTTCCATCAATATTGGACATTTTCCCAATAGAACGTACAAAAATATTGAAATAATTCTTCAGGAGAATTGGTAAATGAGATTGTGATTTTAAAATAATTGTAAAATATCAAAGAAGAGACAGAGAAATGCCACACTAATAAGCATAAAGCATAAAAGTTAACATCAATCAAGTTTCAAGGTCGTTTCTTAGGCATTGTACTTATACTCGAAACTAAAATTGGTGTGGGCTTCAACAGCCTCATTGAGTTTATTACATTTACTCAAATGGAGAACATGGAAAAGTTGAGCACACCCGAGCAATGCATAAAAATCTAAAACAACAACAACATTTCATTGAAATGTTCGTATACAGCTCGGTATACAGTGTGTTATTTGAGTACCTACCTATGTGGCCAAACTTCAAGAGGTGATTTTTCGAGTGACTCAAGGTCGAAAAGTTCATTTAAACTTGAACCTAGGGATTTCCTAAATACAGGGTGAGTCAATAGTGTGCTCTCTTTCGATATTGGCCACGATATATAGAAACATTATTTTCATACCTACAGAGTGACCCATTTGAAAGCGGGCCACCCACCCCTGTATCTCACGTAATCGTTGGGTAAGGATCATGAAATTTGCTGGAGCGAGAGATATACCGAAAATGCCACTCTATGACCAAGTGGGGTCATCTTCAGTGATATACACTGCTCGCCAACAGCCATGGAACCACTCCAATTTCCGGAAAATGATATTAGTCAAAATATGTTGAAAATCACTTCGGATTCGGAATCAGGACGCCCAATTCACTAACTCTTCATATTTTTCCTTGAAAATTTTCAGTTCTGAAAAATTAAATTTTGTCGCACTTTTCACGAAAGCACCCCCGTATCTCACGTAATTGACTTTATCTTTGGACTTTCCGTTCCTCCTGCAAATTTTAGAACCCTACCTCAATAATTACGTGAGATACGGAGGTGCTTCCATGAAAAGTGCGACAAAATTTGATGTTTCAGAACTGAAAATTTTCAAGGAAAAATATGGATAGTTAGTGAATTGGGCGTCCTGATTCCGAATCCGAAGTGATTTTTAACCTATTTTGACTCCTAATATCATTTTCCGGAAATTGGGGTGGTTCCATGGCTGTTGGCGAGCAGTATATATCACTGAAGATGACCCCACTTGGTTATAGAGTGCATTTTTGGTATATATCTCGCTCCAGCTAATTTCATGATCCTTACCCAACGATTACGTGAGATACAGGGATGGCCCGCATTCAAATGGGTCACTCTGTACATATATGGTGTTCGAATTCCAAAAGATATCGGCTGATAATGGGTTTTTTTGATGGGACACCTTGAATATTATTGCATTTTTAGGTTATCTCTGAAGAGCTGACTTCATCAATGTATCAGACTTGGGATCAAGCGGGAATAATTACAGAGATATAGGGTGTTCGAAATCGAGATTTTTCAACTTCAGGTTTTTTTTTGGGTCGAAAATATTCATTATTTGTCAAAAGGGCTTAATGATTGAGACGCTGTATCCGTCTCAGATCAGAATTCTTGAATCATGCACCACCCTGTATTAGTTCCAATTAAATGTCAGTAGATAGTGAATCAAACGTCAAGATAGGGGCATGCAAGTCATTTTGACCAATATTAATAGTTTCGACACAAAAAAATTCTAGTTGAAAAATCTCGATTTTGAACACCCTATATCTCTGTAATCATTCCTTTTAGACCCCAAGTGTGATGTATTGATGAAATCAGCTATTCAGGGAGAACCTAATAATGCAATAATATATAGGGTGTCCCATTTAAAAGAACCCATCATCAGCCGATATCTTGGAATTCGAACACCCTATAGATATGAAAATTATTTTAGGTGATAGTTCCCATGAAACCCTAGAACTGTTGTATCAAATTTTTTTCTATATGTCTGACGGTTTGGCTAATATCGAAGGAGAACACACTATTGGCTCACCCTGTATATATACAAAAAAAGTGCTGAAGTTAGCTGAAAAACTAACTTTTTCGCTTTTTCCTCAGGTTCTTAAATGAGGAAGTATATCGATATAACCGACAATATTACTCAATCTCAAATTCAGATATATTTATTTTACAAAACGATCGTTTCAATGTGTTCCGATCTCGATTCAAATAATGGAGTGCCTTTATATTTATGTCACTATGTGTGTGTGGTCTTCAACTATTTCAGGCTCGATTTCAAATGTAAACATCTTATCTTCAACAATAATTGAGGGCACCGTGATCGATCTTAGTGCGGCATGTATTTCCTTTAAATCATGGAACTTTGTTATTTTTCATCTATAACCAACAGTCCTACGAAGGCGTAGAGGGGCACCGCAATTATTTTTTATAATTCTGACTTAGTATCTCGGAATTTCGACTTAGTATCTCGGAATTATATAATTCCGACTTATTATGTCGGAATTCTGACTTAGTATCTCGGAATTATGTAATTCCGACTTATTATGTCGGAATTCCGAATTAGTATCTCGGAATTATATATTTTCGACTTATTATGTCGGAATTCCGACTTATTATCTCGGAATTAGGACCTTGCGGTGTTGTGACCATATAGTTAAGTGTTACATACCTATGTATGTATGTACCTATACTGTAAGGACGACTCCCGAATAGCTAATTGTGAATAATCCATAATCCTAATACATTTAATGATAATCTATAGCGTGATGGAATTAATTCGAGAAATAACAACCTTGGTAGGAGCTCGAAATCAATGGAAGAATGCTAGTACGAATAGTACAGAATTCATTGCTCTAAAGTTTATTTAGAGCAATGAATTCTGTACTATTCATCATTCGAGATAGGATATTGAAATCTGGTGGGTAGCAAGTTTATCAAATTGATTATTCATTGACAACTTAATTTTCTTCCTATTAATCCCGGTTCAACCGGAAACAACCCCAACTTGATTTTTAAATAGGCCATCCTCTGTACCCATATTTTTCAATATATGGATCCAGGGGATCGTTTTATTCGTTTTACACACATTAGAGACTTTTTCATCAAAATGTCGAGATATATAGGGGAGAATTAATAGTTGGGGTAACTTCCGGTTGAACCAGAAGTGATGTAATAAATGAATGTTCTGTCAATAAACGGCGATTTGATATACTTGCTACCCGGTAAATATCAAAATCCGACCTCGTATAATTCAGAGGTAACAGCACTCGCTGATTTTTGGGCATTCCTCTGGATAATACAAAATATATTCGTATATATTATACTTTTTATGATCATCGCCTTCCCCCCCCCCTAAACGATACCCTGGATCCGCCACTGTTTTTGAAGATCAATTTTCACTATAGAAAAACGTTTCAGTGACAACTATCATCGCATATATCCTCTTCAAAGATAATTCTTAATCGAATGACGGTCGCTGGTAACAGCTCCATTCTCCATAGAAAACCGTAGCTATAGGCAGCTATTTCTGTTCCCAAGATTATAAGGATAGACTAGAGTTGAGGATATCCCGAATAAGCACGAATTCATTACTTCCCTAAACTAACCACCGTGCCCGAAGGATCCTAGATAGCACAATGTCATCCATCGAATATTCTCCGTGAATATTTGAATATTCTCAGAGTATTCTCACAATATGATACAAATATTTCAGGGACGTTCTATGAACATTCGGACTGGACTTTCTCAAATATTCTAAGAATATTCCTAGCATATCATAGGAGAAAGGAAAGTGAAAGTAAAGTAACTTGCTCCGGTGGAGATACGAACCAACTTTCTTGTCATCGAATATTCACAAACTTGAAACGTTTTTCAGTGCGCTACGAACCATAGTGATGAATGAAATAAATAGCAAGATGTCAACACTTTATTAGTAGGATAATTACTATCGAGGGTAGAGATTAATAGGTTTTGGGTCAGGAGAAACATTATTAATATCGATACAAGAATAACATCAATATCATATTTTCATACGATCATTTCTGTATATTTCCAGAATATTCAAGAAGAAAATCTTGAGAACATGTCAAATTGAATGTTCATAGAATATTCAAGAAGAATATGTCAAATTGGACGTTCATAGAATATTCGTAGCAGGATGAGAATTTTCTTTGAACATTCCGACAATATTCTATCAATATATTCTGAAATAAATATATCTGAACGTTATCAGAATATTCATAAAATATTCTGTGATGTCTGGGTATGGTCACAACACCGCAAAGTCCTAATTTCGAGATAATAAGTCGGAATTCCAACATAATAAGTCGGAATTATATAATTTCGAGATACTAAGTCGGAATTACAACATAATAAGTCGGAATTACATAATTCCGAGATACTAAGTCGAAATTCCGACATAATAAGTCGGAATTACATAATTCCGAGATACTAAGTCGAAATTCCGAGATACTAAGTCGGAATTATAAAAAATTATTGCGGTGGCCCCTCTACGCCTTCGTACAGTCCAGATTTATATGAGACCTAAATTTTTGTCACATTCCTTCTTGATGTCTCAGAAATTACCTGTAATGTGGCAATGCTGTAGGTAAGCATGAATGACTTTCACGATTGAAAATTTTTTTGTAATTATTTCTCTCCCGATCAAATATATATTTTTTTCATTGAATATTCGGCAAGAATCTTTGAAGATTCTGGAAGAGCGACTCAAATTAAACGAATTTAATAAAAATTTAGGAAATAAAACGAAATAAAATGTGTGTTTCAAATCTTGTAACGACACGAATTTGTAAGTTTTTGATAATCACAGTGATTTTCTAGGATTTATAGCCAAGAATGGGAGATATAGTCCAAAATTGGAACAATTATGGACAAACAATAATGTGCTCAACAAGATATCAATGAGTAGTCCTCAATATTTTTCGATGAATCATCTACATTATTCTGTAACAAAAAACCACAAAAAACTGTTTCACTCTGTATATAAAGTGATCCGGAACTCAAATGAACAAAGTATAAGTAATATTTCTTTCATGAAAATGAGAAAAGTTTTCACAATGTGGTCCAAATTGGACACTTTTAAAGTAAAAGTCCTATATTCTCGAAGTAGAAGAAAACTGAAGTCGGTAAAGGTCCATCTCATGACAATTTAATTCATGTATAAAAAAATCCCAGAACCTGCTGTGACTCTGTCATAATGACAGCAAAAAAACGTTGCCCTGAGGTTTCCAGCGACAAAACGGAACCTAACATTTGAAACCATAATTATTGTAACGAATCTGTGATGGCGTTTATGCCAATTTTTCTCAATCTTGCGTTGTCAAAATAGTTATTTTTGTATCTGATGCGCGAAATGCTACTTTGGTGATCGAGAACTGATTTTTTCCACGAGGCGTAGCGGAGTTAAAAAATATTCGATATAACCAAAGTATTTCTCCCTATCCTCCCGAGGTTCGCATGATGTACAACTCTATAACATCTCATATACAAAATACCAACATACAACGTACAATATCTCATATTGTTTATATACAATTCGCGAAGTATATGTACTTCGCGCACTACTTCGTACATGGTGTCGTGGTAATGTAGGAAACTGGAAAAAAGTGTCACTTCGCAATTATCAATGGGCGAACCTTGTCATTTTTTGACGTTTGTAGAAAAAGTATCTAATCTGTGGAAATGTCGCAATTTGGAGACTTTCGAGTGTAGAAATTGAAAAAAACAATGGCAAAAAAAGCTGTGATTAGTGAAAATCGAGGTGAAAACAGTATATTTCAAGATACAAGGCTTCATACTCCTGTGGACGAAAAATGAAACCTATAGTAGATTTTTTCATAAATTTGATTGATAGTTGATCATACGGCAGAACCGTTTTAACATCCAATATATACCAAGTGTCCCAGTATACCTGTTCCAATGAATCATCTAAGCCATTTCAAAAAAAAAATTCGAAAATTTCATGATCTTTAATTCGTTGAAGGAAGCTTCAACTGAGAAAAACAAAAATTGAAAGTCACTTCCGGTTTGACCGAGAGTGACTCTAACTTTTTTCTTTCAAATAGCACCCTGTACATTTTTTGCAATCATTGATTTCTACTTGAAATTACCGTTCCAACGATGTATCACAATTGTATTTTAAATTTGATTTAATGGAGAAAACAGCAATTAGAATTTCAAATTGAACGAATTGCAGTAGGTTACGATATTTTTGGAATCTTGATTTTGACTTCAGCAATAATTTAAAATTATTAGAATTGTAGTAGATCATGTAATTTTCAAATTTTCATCTTTCGAAATGGCTGAGATAATCTATTGGAACAGGTATACTGGGACACCCGGTATATTGAAAATGACCGTTCTAGGACATATATGCTTTCATGGTAAGAATCCACCCTAGACTTTCGTCACTCGAATTCAAGAACACCCTGTATACACACACACGTCGGACGTACCTTCACTTAGGTACAGAGTCTAATTAAATATGCATACACACACACACAGAAACTCAGTTGGTTCGGTCCGTGGTTGAGGCAAGAGGCAAGTGGGTAGCGCGACCCACGCGGCCAGTGGGTGCGCCGACCTTATGGGCCCGATTCCACGGCAAGCGCACCTGGCTGGACGCCACAGGCACGGACTCACCCGAAATTCGCCACCACGGGCACTCGAAAATCACTCGAACAGAGCATTTGGCGAACGATCAGCCACCAAAACGACCCGATTTGGCCCCGCGTAACTTTTTCCTGAAATTTGCTGGAAGGGGCATTCCACAATAATTATTTCAATGACGGAAGGTCGAACAGAGCATTTGGGGAAGCATTAGCCACCAGAACAACCCGATTTGGCCCCACGTGACATTCCACAATAATCATTTCAACGAGAGGCGGCCAAACAGAGCATTTGGCGAAGCATCAGCCACCAGAACGACCCTATTTGGCCCCACGTGACTATTTTCTGACATCCGCTGGAAGGGATATTCCACAATAATCATTTCAACAAGGGAAGGTCGAACAGAGCATTTGGGGAAGTGTCAGCCACCAAAACGACCCAATTTGGCCCCGCGTAACTTATTCCTGAAATTTGCTGGAAGGGATATTCCACAATAATCATTTCACCAAGGGAAGGTCGATCAGAGCATTTGGGGAAGCATCAGCCACCAGAGCGACCCGATTTGGCCCCGCGTGACTATTTTGTGCCCGAAAAGAGCATTTGGCGAAGCATGAGCCCCCAGAACGACCTAATTTGGATCCGCGTGCCTTTTTTTCTGAAATTCGTTCGGAGGGCCATTGCCCACAATAATCATTAAAATGAGGGGTGGCCAAACAGAGCATTCAGCGAAGCATCAGCCACCTGAACGACCCGATTTGGCCTCGCCTTACTTTTTCCTGAAAATCATTCGGAAAGACACTGGCCACAATAATCATTTCAACGGGGGGTGGCCGAACAGAGCATTTGGCGAAGCATCAGCCACCAGAACGACCAGATTTGGCCTCGCGTGACTTTTCTGAAAATCATTCGGAGGGACACTGGCCACAATAATCATTTCAACGAGTGGTGACCGAACAGAGCCTTCGGCTAGGCATTTGGCTAAGGATCAGCCACCAGAACGAACAGATTTGGCGCCACGTGACTTTTTTCCGATAATCGCTCGAACTATTCAGGATCAATCTGTCTTTATAGGTAATATATTTCGATATCGTGGACGCAGAATCAACAAATGATTGAACGACCAATACCATCCGAACTGGTCCGATTTGTATAAGTACTAATATTTCCTAGGTTTCTCCAGCTTGTGCTGTTGGAATGCATAACAAAGATAATTGAATCATTTATTGTCATTCATATGAAATATTCACTGGCATTCGGCATAGAATCGACCACCTGATCGACCCGATTTGACACCACGTGAAGTTTTCTGGAAATCGCTCGGGAGACACCGGCATACCAGAAAGGGCTTTCGTAATTGGTTGAATCGTTCTCAGAATCGTTCATCGATCATTTCAACGGCATAGGTGGAATCTCACTGCCAGACTTCAGCAGAAAATTCTATCGAAAGGTTATTCATTCATCAGCAACGCGATCAGCATTCATTGCATAGGAAGGTCATTTCTTATTCAAGGGCTTCAGGGCTTAGCCAAGATAAAATTCAAGGCTTTAGTGGTTTTCGTCAATATACAACACAATCAGATTTCATATAATCTTAGATAGCTATAATAATTATAATATAATATATAGGGTCGCTGATATGTATGGAAACAGGTGAATATCTCGGTAACCTGTTGTTGGATTTTTTTGAATTTATGTACTGTGTGATTTCAAAACGTGGCAGATTTGAAAATGTTATAGCCAATGTTGCCACTTTTTCAGTTATACCGGATTTTTTATTAACTTCCTTATTTTGAATAGAACACCCTGTAGTTTATTGGATTTTCAGATTCTCCCTGAAGAGCTTATTCCATCGATCTATCACACTTGGGGTCTAGCAGGAATGAATACATAGGTATAGGGCTCGGTATAGGGTGTTTAAAATCTAGATTTTTCAACTTTAGTATTTTTTTGTGTCGAAACTGTTCATTATCGATCAAAACCGCTCCAATGTTCCCATCTTTACTTCTGATTTACTATCTACTGACATTTAATTGAAACAAATACAGGGTGGTTCAAGATTCAGACTTCTGATCACCCTCTGTATCTGTTCCAATTAAATAGTCAGTAGATGGTAAATCAAAAGTGAAGATAGGAACATTGAAGCGGTTTTGATCGATAATGGATAGTTTCTACACAAAAAAATCTTGAAGTTGAAAAACCTAGATTTTAAACACCCTATACCTATGTAATCATTCCCGATCGACCCCAAGTGTGATAGATCAATGGAATCAGCTCTTCAAGGAGAATCTGGAAATCCAATAAAGTACAGGGTGTTTCATTCAAAATAAGGAAGTTACTAAAAATCCGGAATAACTGAAAAAGTGGCAACAGAGGCTATAACATTTTCAAATCCGCCACGTTTTGAAATCACACTGTACATAAATTCAAAAAAATCTAACAACAGATTGCCGAGATATTCACCTGTTTCCATACATATCAGCGACCCTGTATAATAAGAGTAAGAAAAACTGGTAGATTTTCCAAAGCTTAGGTTCCTGACCAATCACAAACCAAAGAAAACTTGTATTATCCGAGATATTATCGTATGTAATCAATCGCAAGAGATGGAAGTTTAGAGATGAAAGTGAAATATACGTAATATTTTACTATTGAACATTGTTATTCATATAAAATTAATCATTGCCCATCAAAATAAACACTGGTATATTCAACCCATCTTTTTATAGTAAAGGGATTAACAAAATTTCCGATAAAATTTCAATAGAACTTCATGATGTTTTTATTGCATTAAGGCTGTATGACACTTGTTAAATTTGATGACAAATATGTTAACAAAAATGATGACAAAAATATTTTTCATTTCTCATACAGTGAAAAAGGTGTTGATTTTGGGCAGATTTGCAAACATTCTTGTAAAAATATAGGACTGGTTCTAAATACTTTGATATTATAAATATTTATAATGTATGGCACATAGAAAATATTTTTGTTATCATTTTTGCTATCATTAATGTCATCAAATTTAACAGGTGTCATACAGCCTTAATTAGCTGCAAAATTACTTTTGAACCCTCGATCCACACCTGTAATCGAGTACCTTCTGTGGCGAGTGGCAGATTGTCTCCTTCAAATCTGTACGGCCTTTGAGAAGAAGGCAATAATTTATTGAAAACGGTGACCAGTGCATCCCTACGAGCTCTCTCAGACGCATAGATAAAAACTCGGATAAAAATTGAAAACAACAATGTTCGGAGAATCATCTGGTCAATGGAACATCCGTCATGATTTATTGGTTCTGTTCAGACCTCTAGATAATGATAAAAAACCCTTCAATGAACCCCTTCTAGCTAGGGTCCAGATTACCCACGAGATTACCCAATGAAATCCTACTCAATCGGCAGAAAAACAACAATAATTTCGACGTTCAGGATTCAGGTTCTGGTAGCTTCAAATTAAGTATTGCATAAACTTAATAGGCATCCGTTTCCGTTTTGGGAAATATACTATACCATTCTAGGTGGTAGTTATGGGAAAAGTAAGAAGATCGAAAATTTAGGCTTGACGGGACGAATTGGTGAAAATGGTCTCTATCGTTTCATTTTTTTCAAGGTTAAATCGATTTTACGGTAAAGAAAGGAGTTGAAATTTCATCGAAGGTCATTAAAATCAAGGTCACGTGTGTATCTCCGAACACAGAGAAGGTCATGATAAAAAAAAAAGACAAACATTAGGAGGCTACCAAGCGAGGTGATTTTCTCAGTTCAGGAGTTTTTGTTGAAATGTGGATGAGACAATTTTTAAGCACCTGACCTTGAGCAAGCGAATTCACACACTGCATTCCACACAATGCAAATGAATGAAAATTGAAATTACCGTTGATTATGTGAACCTAGCGTTTTATCTACGATCTATGATGTAACAGATTGTTAATTATTTGAAAAAATGTAACCATGAATGCCTAGTGTCCAGACGATATTAGATACGATTAGATCAGATTCAGGAAGCATATTTCAATTTTATTTCGCAATAACCTAAACTTGATATCAAACCCATATCTCGACCTAGATCAAATGCCTTAGAAAAGTACACCACCAATGAATAGGTAAGAATAGGAATGGTTTTCTCTATTTTAGTATTTGAACTTTTTTTTTCTCCTCCTTAGATTAATAGTCACAAATTCAGTCTATATCTGACCCTTGCTGTAAAACTTTGTTTTTAGAAGCATCAATAAAGATATTATTATTATATTATTATTACCGAGAAAATGATCTATTAATTTTAGTTTCTATTAGGCGAGACACAAATATGCTTTGAGCAGCAGACCGAAGAGCGTCTTCTACGCTAAGAAAAAACTTCTTACCCACGAAGGTATGTGAGCAGCCATTTTTGAGAAATCCATGTATCCAGTGATATGGACACATCTACAACCAATATCACTTACATGTCTCGGTGGCTGGTTGCATTCAGTTGCATATAGTATTATGAGCGTATTATGTTCTCAATTCTTAGGTTAGACTATATTTTTGAATTATGGGGCTTGTCGAAGAGAGCAATTATAATCGTATAGTATAATGTAATGCTCTCCTGTACCAGCAGATATTATGCTGCTTCGATCATATACAGGGTGATTTCATAATCAGTATAATCACTGAGATAGGGATAGGGACATACGATCTTCAAGTGTTCAGTTCTCGAGATATGGTAAAGAAATAAAAATAGTTGTTTCGCAATATCTCAAGAATAATTGAATATAATGCATTCAAATTCAGTATATGGTTTCATCTTTGAATGGGTCATTTTTTGCAAGGGGTTGTGGTAACTTTTCCTCCCATATTTTCTACACCACTGATTGAATTTCAATTATTTCCAATTCCTCGAATTCATTGTTCAATTTTGTTCAAAAAAATGCATCCATCATCATCAACTGACCTGAAATGAACAGTTCTCGAGATATTCGACCCAAAATAAAAGATTGCATAGTAATATTTCATCATTTTTGGTAGTAGAAAATTGCAAAAATATTTTTCTGGTGTTGAGTAGATTAGATACTATTCAGATGTCATTTTGTAGCTGAACAGGAATAGTTATTCCACGCATAAAGAGAAAACAAACATTTTTGTAATCTTCTACTACTGAAGAAGATGAAAAATTACTATGCAAATTCCTATTTTGGGTCAAATATCTCGATAACTGTTCATTTTAGGTCAGTTGAAGATGATGCAGTTTTTCAACATAATTGAACTATCAATTCGAGAAATTGGAAATAATCGAAATTTCATAAGCGGCGTAGAAAATATGGAATGAAAAATTATCACAGCCTCCTGTAGCGCACATCTGGATGAAATGTCCGGAATGTCTTTCTGATCAAAAAATGAACCATTGAAAGATGAATTTTTGTATTGTATTGCGGAAAAACTATATTTTAATTTCCTGTATCTCGAGAACTAAACACTTGAAGACCATAATATGATCCTATATCTCAGTAATTATCGAGGTAATGGGCGTGTACACCTTAGTAAAAATTTCAACTCAAACCATGTTTATAATGATCCTTTTATACATAAATAATGATTGACGACATAATTCGATCGAAAAATCAACTGGAATGTTTTATTTTTGCACATAAATAATAGTGCCTTCTGAAAACGGACCCTCTTATGACGTAGAAACCTCATCTCGCCTTGAACCAATGAGCGTGACCCATGTGTGACACTTATCACTGTTGCCATATCATCCAAACAAAATATGAGAGAGAAGAATATATTCAAGTTGTCGACTGTAGGTTGAATCATTGGAATATAAACATACTCTTGACAACGTAATGTTTCAATCTCAAACCATTTGCACCATTACAATTTCACAATAATCCAATACATTTAATAAACGCAGCAACATTGCTTTGTTGACTCGTTTTACATGGAGCTGCATTTGCATCAAGTCTCTAATTCCGATTCCGAAGTCATTTATTCCGTTTAAAATGAGAAGAGAAGACACGAAATGAAATTAACCTCCAAATCTTGCTTTATATTATATTAATATATTGAATATAAACATGAACGTTGAATCAAGATTTGTAAAAGGCTCTTCAGATAATCTCCCATAAATTGATTTGAAAATGGTTAATGATTTTTATGACCCTAACATACAGTTTCTCAGTACTGAAGTAAGGAATAGAAAATCTGAAAGGTTTGTTACACAATATTCATTCAATTTTCATTGCTTGTACCTACCTATTATAGTTGTATTGGAAAATTGTTCACCTTGAAGGAAATTTAACATTAAAATACCCATCATATGGAGAATCCTCATTAAATCAGTCACTGATTGATATGTTTACCTATGCAACAATATGATCAATTGGCATGAAACAACGTATGGTTATTCCCTAGACTAGATACTACTTGCATCTCCCTTTGAATGTTCTTCTAAGAGATGGATCATTCATTTTTCAAGCAATTTCCCAATGAATTTCTGCAAAGCAAAACAACTACAATATTGTGTTTACCCAGTGAGGGGGCCAGATTTGTTCCCAAAATTCCCAGCTAATTGATGTTTTTATAATTGCAATTAGGCAAAAAACATTTCTTAATCATACTTTTGTTGAAATTTCGCGATTTGCAAAAAGTTAACATAGGTTAGAATTGATCTTCTTCTTTTTCTTATTATCTTTGTCCCAAAAATCAACTTGCAGATTCACCAATCTTGGTGCTTTGTCAGAAATCATTTATCATTCTGTCTGGAATAGTCTGGTTTCAGTATTAGGGTTTTGACGTCACATCATCGCGTCGTTTTCGGAGGTCCGAAAAATCGGGGATTTCAATAATTTTTTATAAAACGTAGGGAGCTCACAGCAAGAAACGGTTTACGGTGGTGAGCTAGTTTGGGTGAGTTCTATCGAATTATGAAATAAAAATTTTTTGTGATATAAGCCCATTATGAAATCACGAGGGCTATCACCTGATGTCAAGCGTTGTCGGTCGAATGTCGCAACACCCTGTATATTGAAACCATGTCTATCAGGTTACGAATATAAATACCTAATAGACATTTTATCACGTATATTTCGCGGATGCTGCCATATCTAGGCCCGGATGGTGTGATCCCCTTAATAAACCAAGCTCCTGTTTTGAATTATACATCATTGTCGATTGTTATTAAAATCACCGGAAGCAATAGCATAATAATACTGATATGGCGGTTCAAGTATGGATATCGTGGGGGGAGCTTCAAACAATGTGCTCTTTATTCGTCTAGATTGAATAGCTTTAAATTATTATTGATGGAGCGCTCGGAATTCATAACGAAAAAAAAAACTGAATGAGCTCATTCAATGACAACATGAATTATAACTGATGGTCATCGAATATCAATCTCATCTGAATGTGTACTCAATACTGTATAATTAGAATTCACTAGATAATAAAATGGCTAATTAGTTGATATGGAGTGCCAGGATAAGATTATATCGGATAAGGATTGGTTTCAAGTAGTTGCATCCGTTTCAGATTAAAAGTAGGTATCGAAAGATGAGGAGCCTCACATCTGGAACAAAATAATTATTTCGTGGTGGATTATTACCTAGGCCCCAGTGTGAGAACGGAAGTTGGTAACAGAGGATGTGCTGCTTTACGACATCAGGAAATTCTTTGACGTTCAATCGCGTTCGTACCTCTAATTTTCAAACAAACTTTTTAATCAGCACCTATTCACCAACTGTGAAACCGTAAATTATTACCAGAGTTGATACTTATATTAACCCATTAATTAATAAATCATTGTTTTAACCGAATTTCAATGTTTAGGCATAAGTATGTGCACTCTATAAATATGGCGAGGTTGGCAACAAATCTTTGTTGATACCTATCACCAGCTACACCTCATCCGCCCGAGCTTTTTGTGCATTCCAGTTCGGTTTTACAGCACCTATTCCGTAGCTGTTGTCCCTTGTACCAGTTTGTACAGGTTCTTTACCGGTTGGCCAGGGCTGCCCGAATATTTCTTGTCTTTTGCGATCCAGTGCCTCCCATTCTATCAAAAATGTGTGATCGTTTCTGTCCCTTTTTCGCATTGTCTGCAGAAAATGACGAGGTTAAAGAGATCCTAAACACATTGGCACAAAGAGTCTCATTGAGACAACAAGAACTTTATGATAACGAAAGGAGATAAACGGGGGGGAAACGTTCTGGACAAGGGCCAAAAGCTCGCCGAACTACCCCCCGAAGAAGGAAGAGAGAAGAAAGGAAGGAAGAAAGAAAATCTTGCACATATCTGCCAACCTACAGTGGTTAGATAGTAGAATATGTGTAAGTAGTAGTAGGAGTAGATAGTAGTAGATAGTAGAAATAGAGATGCATGTATGCATGACTGCATGTATTATACCCTAATAGATGCAGTAAAGTTCTTCATCAACTATACAACCCCATTTTGTTCAGGTGTCCTCTCATTGGACTGTTTGTGTTTTATACTATATACTCGTATATAATATACAATATTCATTTTACCAACGACTCACATCAGCCGCATAATAATCTACTCCAAAATCGTTTCAAACGAGTAAATATTTGTAGACCGTATAGAGAAGTCAGCTACGTTTCACTTTTCTATAGATACGTCCACGGGAAATGCTCCTCAGAAATCTCTGAAATGAATCCATCGCTAGCAATACCAGTTATACGAACTCGACAGGCCCAGTCAGCACATCCTTTCGTTGATGTCAACCTATAAATCAGTCGAACAACACTTTACCAAAACTCGTTTTCCATCTAGATTTGCCGTTATAGCTTTGGAATTCATTGCCAATGGAAGTATTCCCGAGTAACTTATTACCTCCAAGTTAAAAAATCCAACAGCTACCTCCTCTCCTTATCCTCTTAGGTACTGAGCTAGGTACTCACGATGTTCTTCGAACATTAAAGGAATTTCCTTTCGTGCGCTCCAAGTATCTGGCTCGTCTCGTATGAATGCAGTTATAGTCATAATATTTCGAATCAGCTCATCTCTCGTTTGTGGTTCATTTGAATATTTCCATGTGTCCCCAAAGGGCCCTCGGTCGGCCCAAAGTTAACAGTCGAGAGGCGTTAGGTCAGGTGACCTCGGTGGCCAAAGAACTGAACCACGTCGTCCAACCCACCGACGAGCAAAGTTGTTACCCCTTTAATTGCTTATAACTCATTAACTATCAAGTTTTAAACAAAAGTATGTGTAAGGCATACGTTCGACAGGGATACTCTGTTATGTACCCGAGAAGATAAAAATGACTACCTAGGAAGGAGGGACTCCAGGACCAAGAAATTCTTTGATAAGCAGGTATGGTGCATCCTACCTACTCGAACTATTCAATTATTTCGGATTCCTTGTTGAATAAAAGTCGATAAAAGATTGTTATTTAAAAGAAAACTTTCCCAAGTCAACTTTAGGACACAAACTCTTGACCCAGGTTCAGTCCCAAGATATTTTTTGGTAAATTTCGGCTTGATGTGAATGAAAAATTCATGAAACTGACTATGGTCTTTTAGCATTTGGTGAGATAAGCAGGATTGATATGTTACAAGTGATGAAGTTTGGTGGTATCAAGGGTGATTGATATAAACTTTCGACTATAGTTTACAATACGACACGTTGGAACCAATACCGGGTGATTCACTTACTTTGGTGTGATTGTGAAGTAAGTAGCTACTAGCACAGTTCTACTAGCTACTCTCCTGGCTACTCAGGAACTTACGATATATTACATAGTTAAGCTTTATTCTCGGTTTTACTTCAACGAAAAACATATCCCTTGGTGAATCATCTTCTCATGGATGATACGAGGGATGACATTATAGGTATTACCCTAGTTATTACCTATGTGAAAAAACTGCACTAGTCAACTGTTTATTTTGAAATTACCTACTAACTATACTACAGGTGATGTCGGGTGCCAGTTCCAAACTGTTTAACCCTGTACCGAGCCTTCTACACTCGTATAGTTTATCTTCTGTACCTAGCCTTTGGTTTAGTCAACAAATGACTACAGATTATAGATATATCATTTTTAAAAGAAATGATATAATAGCCAATACTTGAGTTGAAAGCTTTAATATTGGTGTCCTGATGCGATTTTTATAGACATTCAAAAATTGGGGACAAATGGGTTGGTAGGTCGCGATTAGCGCGAAAGGAGGTATTAGTGGCCGTTTTACTCGTTTCAGATTAGTTTCAAGACCAAGACACAAGACGAGAATGGATTCCAACCAAAATATCGATGAAAACATAGCATGCACGTAAAATGTATAGAAGACGTTCAGTAGATGTTTGTAACACTGGTGTGTAATATAGTAGGAAGGTTGTACATACTTGATTCATTCACTAGTGTTTGGGCGATCGAAATCCGGACTTTTCGCACCACGTGACCCGAGTTTTTCGAAAATACCGCGTTGGTAGTCCGACCATGCTATCAAATAGCGTAGCCGCCAGTGCCGTGAATGGAAGGCGAAACACACCCACACACGTCAATGTCACACATATTAAATATACACCACTCTCTAGAGCGCACTTTTTCCCCAATATGGACGCTTCAAACTCACTAGTCACTGTACGAGACGAAACACTGCCGGCAATGGAGAACGTCGTGTTGTACTCCTAGATGCTGTGATAATCCATAGGCGATCTCCGGGCATTTTCACAGCTTCAAACACCGACTGGCAGAGAAGCGGCAACGTCGTAATACAGACACGCGGGCTGTACGTCCTCTCCGCTCGGCATTTCGATTGGTACTGGAGGCGCGCGGGTAGCAAACGAGGTAAGACGACGGTGGCGCTGCTAGGCGGACGCGAGGCGAACCATCGCCCTGGCTTTTTATGAATGGGAAGCGGCCATCATGAATGAAACGACGTACATTCAAGGAAACTGGCGAACTATTCGCGACATGGGCGCGGGTTAGGGGAATCCGCAGACAGGATGGAATAATAGTAGATTGTTTTATTAGGATCAAAAGTGACACTTTTTTGCTTTCGCTCGGCTTCGCTAAACGCTCCGTCTCGCAAATGCAAAATTCGCTTGTCAAACAAAGTCACTTTTGATCCGAATGAAACATGCTATTTTTTCTGCAACCGAAACAATTAACTCAAATAAACATGTGAAGTAACCACCAATACCGTGCCATATGTATGCAATGCAACAAATATTGACAAATAATCCATGTGGTAAAAATATTTTACCTGCATTAACAGCAGGTTAGGTTTTCAAGGATGTTCGAATTGTAGTTTCAATAATATAAATACAACCACAGAGTGACATATTTGGGTATAGACCAGGTGCTCTAATGGCAAATACCGCGCCAGTGCCAGCTATAGGAACAAGACGTGGAAAATGTTAAATGTTAGGTTAGTGAGCATATCAACAATGATAATAGTGATTATTTATTCCTCTCCATACTACACTGACACTGTGTTTGACTTGATGATCAAATGAAGCTGAACAATATCGTTGTTTGATACAAAAAACTATTGCTTGCCGTGATTATTCAAAAACAAGTTATCCATCCCGAGAATAACGAATGAAATACAGATCAAGCAAGTATTTGAATCTTGAAGGCTTCCCGAATCAAAACAAAAATACTTAACTGATATGTTTATAATTCCAATACTAAAGTATAATAAGGTGTATTTATATCTCCAGCATCGGTATGAAATGCCAAATCTGCTGAAATCGGAAACAAATCAGGTATGTGTCTCAACCCAAATAACCAACCGTTACAATGTTGTTTATTCTTGATGACATCCAGTACATCCTTTTTAGTTCCTAGGAGCTAAAGTTCAACTTTAGCTCCTAGGAACTAAAATTCAACTTTAGCTCCTAGGAACTAAATATGTTGCCTAGCAACATACCTATTTTTGTGTCAGTAATAGAAACGTCAATTTAAGAGCTAATTTTGGTATCAAAATGGACGACTTTTGTGTCGGTTGCAGAAAACATGATGTGATATAGTCTGTGTGCCAGTGAATTTTTGCTTGTTAAGGTGAGTTCCCAATGCAGCTTTTTTAATACGCGTCATGGGTCACTCAGTGTGATTGGTAACGCGTAATTGAAGATTGCTGCACTGTTTTTTATTATTAATGAATATCTTTCTGTAAACTTCGTTAGACTATAAAAACAGTTGTCAATGAAGAATGATCTCAAGGTGGATTTAAATTTGCCAATATTTTCCATTGCTTTTATTTCATCTGGTAGCAGATTATAGAAGTATCCTCCTGCATAAAGTGGAGATTATTTCAGGTGCAACCGGTTGAATTTTTCGGTTCGTGTGTTGTATTGGTGGACATCACAATTTCTTTGAAACCTATTTTTGTGCTAGTGGGTGTAATTTAATAGCTTTTAGAGGTAAATGCTTGTACAAGTCATCAAATTATTCGTCCTAAAAGTCTCTCTACATGATTCCCTATAGTCCAAGTTGAATATCTAGCGAATAAATCGTTTCTGCAGAAAGAACACTCTCGTGATTCCGGCCGCCCTGCCCCATACAATTATTATATTACAGCTGATCGCAGAGTAGACTGAAGCATAGTAAATGTTAATTAGGTGACATCGGTAAATTTGATTTCAGACTATTCATCGCATAGTAGAGTTCATTCAATTTTTTATTTATCTTCAGTTCCCAATGAAATTATCTATAATTGTCGTTTTGGTTGAAGTTTGTATTGAATAATCATGAGAATACTGAAAATATAGGATAATTCTTGCAAGATATACAGAGATGCGTCAGATGAGTATTTGAAAAAAAAACGAAAATAGCATAGTGAAAATGAGATAATTATAGGTAAGTACTTTAGTGAGGCTCGCTGTTCGTTGGATGAACGAGTCTTTGGCAAGAGATAATCTGCAGGTCTCCAAATTGACCACAAAGGGGTGCGAAGCCTCAACTCGAAGGGTTAATCTCACGGGGCCTGCCAAGGGAGGAAAAATTGTTGATATTTCAGAAGAGCATCGTCCATGAAAATATCTATAATATAGAGCCAAATCGCCAACTTTTCTACGGTGTTCCAGAGAAGTGAGTGAGTTTGTGAGCGAGGCATCACCCACGAGACGAATTGCCCTTTTTTGGACAGAATCCAACAGTTTCAGGGTATGTTTCGGTGCTGCACTCCAAATATGGGAACAGTATTCCAGGACAGGTCGGATCTGTGCCTTATAGATCTTAAGCAGCTGACTGGAAGTGAAATAGCTCCTGGCCCGAAATAGAAAACCAAAATTTTGGGATGCACTTTTAGCTATTGATCTCACGTGATTTTCCCAAGAAAGGTTATTGCTGATATTAATACCAAGTATGGTTACTCCTGACAAGCCTATGTTGGGCAGAGTGAGATCGGCTTTTCTAGAGAATGATTCTAACCATGAGACTAATAATTACACTCTCAGAAATGAAGGTTAAAGAAGTTGCATTCAGAATTTCTCCATTTTCATGAAAAATCCTGTATTGAAACAATTGATAATGAATATTAAGGTTTCTGGAACATAACCTCAACTCAACACAAAGCAGCAACGCCGAAAATGTGAAATATTTTAACTTCATCGCGTCAAATAATTTTCAAACTCAGCATCACCAATCATTGCATTGGGAAATCACCTTTAGGGTACATTTTTAGGTGATCGAAAATAGCTATTTATATATCAAGGGAAGAAAGGTATCTATTTCCTCCCGCGTGTGTAGTTCGATGTACGACGCGTAGCGTTTTATCAACAAACGCATTTTTCAAGTGCATCATTCTTGAAATTGTGCTTCAGGCGGTCTATCTCTCGATCTAAATCATCATACATTACAAACATAGTTTTGAATAGCAGTACATTCAGAATAGGAAGAAGCGTATGATATCATTGGAATACGAAAAGGGATATTTTTGTTATTAGTTTTATAATAGTGATAAGGATACTGATTACTTGGATTGCATTCTTCTTTGATTCTATAGGTATATCGACGCCAAAAGATGTATGCTGGAGCCTCAGTGAGTAGATAAAAAAGTTTTTCCGCCTACCTCTATCTAGAGTATTCTCTAGAGTATACATTTACTGGCCTCATTGTAGGGAGCAAAGTCGTACTTTTCCTTCTTAACTTTTCCTCCCTAGGGAGAAAAGAAAAAGTGACGTCATAGTACGTCATCAATGAAATAACTTACACGGCATTGACGACCTAAACTATATTCTATTATACAGGGTTATTCACGTTATTCGACACGAAGCATTGTGGCTAAAGCATTCGATTTTTTGACAGTTTTTTTTTTCGGATGGATAGGGACCTATCAGCACCACATTTAAAAAATATTTTCATGTTGTACAGGGTGTGCCAAAAACACGAAATAGATTCTTCCTGAAGAGCACCAATTCATCACACTTGGGGTCTAGCGGAAATGATTACAGAGATATTATGGTGTTCAAAATCGAGATTTTTCAAATTTACTATTATTTTGTGCCAAATTTAATCATTATTGGTCAAAACGGCTTACATGTTCCCTGACTCAACTTTTGATTTACTATCTACTGACATCTAATTGGAACAGATACAGGGTGGTTCAAGATTCAGAATTCAAAGCACCCTGTACCTATCTGGTCCAATTACTATACAACATTATTCCAAATTTTTTTGGGATTTTCTCTCGTCGTTTCTATAAAATAAAAATATGAATATCATTTCAATATACGTGTAGTAAGGACAAATCATATGATTTGCCCCAAAATGTCACTAGCTTGTCAGTGACAATTTGTATTGAAAAAAGTTTGGAGAAGAGAAATTATTATTATTAAGAATGCAAGCAGATTCCTTGATTTTCCTCTTCTGGTTGTTATCTTCTTGTCCAATGATTTTAATATTATTGAAGATTTTCAATTATTTTTCCGGTAAATTTTGAACTTGAGTTGAATCATCAGAAACCAGTTCTATAAGATACTGTTTGAAGAGAGATTGATACTGAAATACACACACTGGCACAATTAGGGGAACGGGCAAAATTTACACTAAGTTCGACATCAATTTTCTTTCGAACCGATCGCTCGATTCAAATTTTTTTCTTCACGAAATGTAGCTCCATTCTTCACGAATACATCTGAGAAATAATCAACTTCAAAAGAAGAGTCTTTCCATCATATACAGGGCTGTAAAGAAAGTACGGATTTTTCGGTATTTTTTTAGACAACCTGTGGACTGAACCACTGATAATTGAAACGATTTCTCAACACCAAATTGGAGCCCAATCTATTCCGAATATTTTCGTTTTTAATTCATCTTGATATCTCAATTATTCAAGAAAATACAGAGTTTCGAAGGAAAGGTGGATATTGGTATCAATTTTACACCTAAAAACTCAAATTGGATCTGAAAATGTGTCCTTTCTTGACTAACCTAACCTAATCATGACTAAACCTCTGCCATAGGACACAGAAGTAGTAAAATCAAATTGTTCATTTTGTTCACCTCGGCGATATAGTCTTTCCCTGCCATCTATTGAATTGGTGCAGATGCGGCTCTCATATCTCATATGTCAAAAGAACATTGGCCCACTGGTCATTTTCAATTAATGCTACAGCCCTCGCCACATCAGTAGGAGTTAAATCTCTCACGTTGAATTTTCATTAATCAAATTTATGAGTGGTGAATCGCTTGACTTTGACAATAATTAATGACATTAACAAAAGAGCCAAGGTTGATTAACAAAAATAGCATTTCACCAAAAGAACATTGGAGCAACTTTTATCACCCCTGATGCATATTCATGAGAGTATTCGTATATGTGTCTTTAAACTGTAAACCGATAGGTAAAACTGTGAACAATTCTCATCTTGAAGTAAAAATCCTCACAGAAACAAGTTGAAAAACGACACGTTCTCCCCAGTTCGAGTTTCGAGGTGGTAAAATTAATACCAATATCCACCTCTTCTTTGAAACTCTATATTTTCTTGGATAATTGGGATATCAAAATGAATAAAAAACGAAAATATTTGGGATAGATTGGGCTATAATTTGGTGTTGGAAAATCGTTTCAATTATCAGTGGTTCACTCCACAGGATGTCTCAAAGAATACCGAAAAATCTGTACTTTCTTTACACCCCTGTATATGATATAAAGACGAATCGTTTGGAGGTGGTTATTTCTCAGATGTATTTGTGTAGAATGAAGCTACAATTCGTGAAAAACAAATTTGAATCGAGTGATCGGTTCGAGAGAAAATTGATGTCAAACTCAGTGTAAATTTTACCCGTTCCCCTAATTGTGCCAGTGTGTGTATATTCCATGAATCCAATAATGTTGTGTCAAGTAAGATTCACAGAAACAATATCCAGAATTTTGCCTGACTCAGTTATAACGATGTCAAAAAATTAAAATTGCGCAGGTATCGTTATTGACACTGTTTTATTTTTTTTATGCCAATATCATAGACGCCGAAGAGAGAAAAAAATGGTACGCCAATGATTGGCGAACAGTTCATACCCGCATTACCATTACCATTACCCGCCACTAGGAGAGAGTCCCCATTCATGGTGAAAGTCAGTATAAGTACGTTATTATACAATCTGCTCAGAATGAATTAATTCTCATCAATAGGATCGACATACTCGATTGAGTGATAAGACAATGAATGAATACGCGCGCAATTTTGACGAGTCTAAAAATAATCGAACGATCGCTAAACTTTAAGTCATCCCAACTCAAGTTTTCGCGTTTGCAATAAAAATCATTAGGCCAGTCATTAGTATCTTCTTGTTAGTCGCCAGTTGAACTTTGAAGACCAAAATTTACAGAAACAGCCAATCACCACAAAATTACACATATGGGGTTCAGCACCAAAACATACGCTGATGCTCTTAGATTCCATCCAGAGAAGAGCCATTCGCCTGGTGGGTGACGCCACACTCACTCACTCTTTGACATCATTGGAACACCGTAGAAAGGTCAGCGACCTTTCACTTTTCTATCGATACTTCCACGGGAAATGTTCTTCGGAAATCTCTGCTATCATTCCTTCACTAGCAATACCAATCAGACGAACTAGACAAGCCCAGTCAGCACATCCTTTCGTTGTCAATCTCGAAAGATGTCGAACAGCACTTTATCAAGACTCCTTCATCCATAGAACGGCTAGGCTCTGGAATTCATTGCCTGTGGAAGTATTCCCAACAACATTTATAATCTCCAAAAGTTCAAAAAAAATTCCAATACCTACCTCCTGTCCCTATCCTCCCTAGGAACGCACGATGTTCTTTGAACATTATAGGGATTCCCTTTCGTGCGCTCCAAGCGATAAAAAAAAACTATTTTCCATTTCTATGCTGAAAAGCAGGTTAAAATTATTCCCGAATCGTCCAAAGAGATGAGGAGAAAAAGTCCCAAAAATCTATCGCTACATTTCCATCAATTCATCATTGTTATTATTAGTATAGATTTACCTACATTATGAGTTCAATCGAAGGGAATCACGACGGTCATACCCTCTTCTCTCAATACGAACGGAAACGAATTTCCGTTTATCCGTTTACACGTGACTAGTGTGGTGTGGTATCCGGAATAGGCAAGAATACAATCGTGTACATTCAATTTCTATTTATGCAAGATATAACATAAATACCTACATGTAATCAAACTCCACATAGGCCACGAAATAACGTTCAAGCGTGCCGCGGAAAGAAAAGTTATCACCGAGGCAAGATAATCTTGAGAGGTCGCCAAAAATTTCGCCGCAATGGTATACAATTTTTTCGTCGACAAAAAATAGCATTTTACGTTCTAATTTCCGAACGAAAAACCGACTATTTCCGAAGGCAAGTACTATTTGTTCGCAAGCACAATCGATAATATCAATAATTGTCGATAATTTTGGAAATATTCGTTGATTGTTGACCTCCGCTTTCATTGGTTAATATTGGAGACTATATCACATTTTCCTAATACTATGACTTACGACGTGGCGTAACGGTTGAAGTTTTCTTCATGGGAAGATGTCCATATATATAAAATATATAGTGAAACCATTTGATCGAGTCTGGCACCACGGACTCCTCGCCAAGCTTCCATCTTATGGCTTGCCTCCCCAGCTATGTTCTCTGGCTAGCTAGTTTTCTCTCAAACAGGTCTCTCCATGTAGTGGTCGACGGAGTTTCATCTGACTCTCTTATCATACATGCTGGTGTTCCGCAAGGATCAATTCTAGCACCAACACTATTTCTACTCCATATCAACGATTTGTTGGAAGCAACTTCATGTCCAGTACACAGCTTCGCGGATGATAGTACCCTCCTAACCGCCTTCTCTTCCAGGGCTCCAATACCAGCCAGGCGAATCAGAAACGAACGAGGGAGAAATGTTGATAACATGAATATGGAATATGGTATTACTATCAGCATTATCAGCAATAACCTTTCTTGGTAAAATCACTTTAGATCACTTGCTAAAAGTGGATCCCAAAAACTTGATGGGTTTCTGTTTCGAGCCAGGAGCTATTTCACTTCCAGTCAGCTGCTTATGATCTATAAGGCACAGATCCGACATGTCCTGGAATACTGTTCTCATATTTGAAGTGCAGCAACCAAACATACCCTGAAACTGTGGATTCTGTCCAAAAAAGGGCAATTCGTCTCGTGGGTGATGCCTCGCTCACAAACTCACTCACTTCTCTGTAACACCGTAGAAAAGTTGGCGATCCGGCTCTATTTCATAGATATTTTCATGGACGATGCTTTCTGAAATATCAACAATTGTTCCTCTCTTGGCAGTCCCCGCGAGATTAACCCGTCGAGTTGAGGCTTCGCACCCCTTCGTGGTCACTTTGGAGACATGCAGAACATCTCTTTCCAAAGACTCGTTCATCCAACGAACAGCGAGGCTCTGGAACACATTGCCAAGGGAGGTGTCCCCCGAGGCATATAACCTCCAGAAATTTAAGAAGAACACCAATTCCTACCTTATTTTCCTTGGTTCTCACGATGTTCTCTGAACATTACAGGATATCCATTTTCGTGGGAACCAGAACATAAAAAAAAATCAAAGTTCGTTCATAATTCTGGCTGTCATGGTTCGGAAAGTTAGGTTCCGTTTTGTCAACAGTAAAAATCTCTTGCTAACGAAAAACATTGGCCGATCTGTAATTTTTCGAGAAAAACTGAAATGAAAACATTGGAAGACCGTAGGTTGTCAACATTTGTAGTAGGAACAATGCTGGAATAACGTTTACAATTCTCCACAGCAGCTAATAGGTCGACAGTTAGTGGCACCCGTTATATCAAAAATCCTGAATGTTCATCAACATCAAATATTGCAACTACTCGTTAAAATCTACGAACGCTGGTGAGCCGTAGCGAGAGATAAGATTGTATAATAACTACCTACATCCGGTGGATTATCTGGACAGAAATGAGATGACACTATGACACGTATTTGATGGAATCTAAATGGGATTGCCGATCTCATAAATTGAGTGTCAAAGACCGGAAACAGATTCATCAGAATAAACTAGAGGGATTTCCTACACCTAATAATATGAGGTCAAGACAACGGTTTTGATACAATATTACTACAGAACGATATTACTAGGAATATAATAATATAATTAATTTGATTCGCAAGAAAAAATAAAAATGTTGAATACCATGATTATGTGGTGACTCATTTTTTTACAGGGTGTCCGGTAAACCGTGGATGATATACTCTAGCTGGTGATAAACAAGATCATATCCTATCAGAAAACCACAACTTGCCTCAGCAAAAACCTCATGGTTTTCGAGATATTGGAACTTTTATATAAAAATAGTAATTTATTATACAAGGGAAAATGAATAAATGAAAAAAATTTGACTAATTTTGTCCAATACTGAACATGTCATATATCACTGTATTCAGAAAAAAAGCTCGATCAAAAAAAATTAAACTATATATGATGCCATTTGAAGAAATGAAGTCTTTAGTTTATAGCGGCTGAACAACCAGAAATAGCTGATAACAATCTGGTTGAACATTAGAAGAAATTGAATTGAAAACATTTTCAACTCAAAAATTCATAGAGATCATCGTATGTAGGCTGGCTGCCATAAGGCAAAGCAAAATCAAGCACCATCAGAGGGAGATACACATGACAAATGATTGACAGATTGACATTTTGAAATTGACATCAGACATACATAGATATTCTAAATCAAACAGGCAACTATTTAGATGTAACTAAAAGAGGAAATAATACACATTGACAAATAGTCCTAATTGTAAATTGTAAATAGAATTAAGACAAAGAGATAGGTGGCCAGGGTTTGTGAAGAGGAAACCGAATTAAAAAAAAGAAGAAATTGTGCATAGTGTCATTAAGTAAGAAAGAGAAGAAATACCTATTATTTTGAAGTCTGCAAACAGGGCCGGTCTAAGTGACTTGATTAAATTTTAAGAAAATGTCAATGTACAATGGCATTCAGTTACTCCACTGAGTAGTTGGACAACTAAATTAATTTTTGCAATACTTTTCACACTTTTTTATGTAAATAATGAGTCTACGTTGTTTAAAATCGTTGAATTTCAAAGCTCATTTCAAACATACCATCGTGGCGGCAATTTGACGAAACGTCGAATATATTAAGACGTCAGTTTTTATACTGTTTCGTTATTAGTCGGATAATCTAACATCCCCACTCATGAAGCAAGGTTGTCAAGTCATCAATTATAATCAAGTTTTAGAGCCCTATCGTTGAATGAAACATAATAGGAGGAAGCCATGATATTATAGTTCATTCTTGACTTTTTAGAGCAACCAGCATGTCCAAATAAAAAAACTGAGAATTTATGAATTATTAAATAACTAATATTTCTGATCGTATTTCAACACAATGGCAACTGTGCTATGGTCTGGCCCCTACTTACGAAATCGTGACGTCAGTTTTTACTTGCAGTAAATTTCTAACCTAAAAATCGAGCGAAAAATTCTAAAAAAATATGGAATTGAAAGGTATGTGAGTGATGATTCTATTTGAAAAATAAAAAAAAAGGTAGGAATTTATTCCGTCAAGAATCACTGATTGGCCTATTTTTCAGGATTAAAGAGACGTGCCCATGAAATATTATTTATTCCCGAGAGCATAGAAAAAAAACAGGATATGATATAACTATTCGTCGATTACACTAGTTGCAAAACCTTTTTATCAGTGTTGTTCATTTATATACCAGATCCAGATGTAATCGCGGCAATCAATAAAATTTCTAGTGAATTATTCTTGACGGCCTTGAAATCGAATACATCGAGTTGAGCATGGACACGGAGCCGAGTATAAACTCAACGAAAAAAGTGCGGCAGATGACATTCATTTCTTTTCGACTATAGGTCGCGTGCACGAAGACCGACCCTGGAGGCAAAATATTAAAACACAACCTCATTCTTCTGTGAATTATTGAAACACAACCTCACTTTTTCATTTGGTTACAGAGGAATCAAAAGGTTGAAATAGTTTTTCACAATATTTTGGCAAACGAATCGTGTTTCTTGCGTTATTCATCAATTCAAGCATGCCTTCGCATTGTGCTGTTGTACAATGCACAAAAAATGCAGCAAGAGACTAGGGAATATGATTTTTCAGGTAAATAGTAATCTCACATAGTTATCATTATGAAATGTTGTCATTCCTTATTGAAATTCCTTCTGCCTTCTGCCACTTCTGCAATACAAGCTAATGCTGCTAATAGATTGAAAATGTCTACAACACACACGATCGTCAGCATGTCAGACCAGTCCTACCGATTGATTGCATGAATCCAATCTTCTTGCATTATTCTAGAAATTCCAGGTATATTTCTATTAGCTGATCCTATTGCAGAAGGAATTCCGATGAGAAATCAGAGAAATAACCAAATTTCAAAAATGAAAACTATGTGAGTGACTATAGTAGGTACTTACTTTTATTTCTTCATCTTCCGCTGCAGTTTTTGTGCATTTTACAACAGCACAATGTGATGGCATTAGCGAATTGATGAATAGCGGAAAAATACGATTCATATGCCAAAATAATTGTGGAAAACTATTTCGATCACTTGTAAACAAATATGTTTTGCCTCCAGGGTCAGTCATCTGACAGTTCTTGCACGCGACCTATACTCACAACGACGAATGCAAACACGGATGGGCAAGATTCGAGGCAAGATCATAGAAGATGATCCGAAGTAAGGTCGACCATCACCCATCTGTTTAATGGATGAAAATTATTTTTCAAGAAATTTAGCATGTTGAAAACTATAAAAAAAAACAGGGTTTCCTGAAAAAATCCTGGCTATAATTAGTTAAAAATAGAAAAATCACTCTTTTTTCAATTTCTACCGATGACTTCATCAATATTTTCAAAGTTCAAACCATATCAAATTATATCGCATTATATTTTCAAAAGTGATTGGTAATTTTGCAATTTTTTTTATATTTACGAATCTTCGTCTCTGATAAACACTAAATTCAAGATGAAAGTGTAAACCAACCACTATAAAGGGTGAGCCACTTTTTTGAAGCAGGACTTCAACATCTTAAAGAAGATACTATTAAGCTTATCTAAACATAATATTTATATATATATATAATATTTTCTTATGTTTTTCAAGTTTTGCCATTGAGTTTTATCAACACATTTTATTTTATGAAATCTTTTGATAATTCCAGGTTTTCTAGTCATTTATTGAGAAATATCAAATAGAGTGGGTTCGAAAAATGGAGTTTCATCACAAGTAAATTAATTTTTTTCATTTATCTCGAAATCCATACCGTTTTGGAGAGCAAAAAGTATCCCAATATAACAGAGAATCTAATCTAATGTTTTATTGAAAGCAGAGGCAGCAAGCAAAAAAGTTCGAGAGTTTTAAATTGGGTACAACCACCAAAAGTCTATCACCCTGTAGTTAATCGAAATCGCTTAATAGCCTCAAATACTGAGTTTTACAAGTGTGATAGTTATATTAAATTTCAATTTATAATTTCGAAAATTGTAGGAAAAAACTTGAAAACCATTGAACAGACCTCGAACTTCAACTCCCAGTATATTGGAAAGGAAGCTTCCGCAAGCATATAATATGTTCACATGAAATTTTTTGTTCTTGAAAATATGTATTCTTCAAGCTGTTGTAGTCCTGCTACAAAAAACTGATTCATATCGAGATAATTTTTCACGAAAAATTTCGAACGCATTTATCGTTTGAAATAACCGTATCAAACCCAGTATCGTTGAATTCGTTATGATAATCCGTAACCGTGTTATTTGGAATATGAAAATTGGTATCGACCGCTGTTACATGATATACCCTGTATAAAACATTTTTGTTGACAAAAAATCATTTATAATCGAATTTATTCCATTTGGCTGATACACACTGTACACTGTAGAGTTCGAAATGCATTTTTGTGCTCAGTTTATCATCAAGCTTGTGTTGTTTTATTCGAAATAATTATTTCCTAGAAGCAACAATGATCTACCTCTGAATGAAAGAAATTTATTCATTGAGACCATGTCATTAAACAAATTCCATTATTATACATAATTATGTTATAAGTATACAGTGCTTTACGACCCCCCTCCTATATTTTTTGAACAGGTCAACTGAAAAAAATTTAAACTTGGGTTGATAGAATTGATGCATGGATACTATATTTTGGAGTAGAATTGGTGGATGAAAATTTCAAGATGGTGACTGGGGGGGGGGGGAAGGGGGTCCAGTGATTCATCCTTCGAAGCTCCTGATGAATACTTCACAACCCTGGAATATAAAGTGATTTACTTCACCTACTACAATATTCAATAATTGCCTGAATACATAGATGTTTATTTCATAATTTGAAGAAATAAGCTGAGTTCAGTTCAGATCTGGTTCAGAAGATGCTCGAAATGATTGCCTTCAACTTCTTGACATAGAAACAGCCTATCATTTCAACAAATATTTATAATTCTTTGTCGTATATCCAATATAAAAGCAGGTGCAGTTTCGTACACATTTTGCTTCAAATAGCTCCATAAAAAAACGTCTATGGGTGTGAAATCTGGCGAGCGGGCTGGCCATTCCGTAGAACCTCGATGGCTAATCCAACGACCGAGGAAAGTATTATCTAAATCTTTCTAACTTGTCTGGAGTAATGTGGTGATGTTCCATCTTGTTGGAATACAATATCCAAATTGATGTACAATTTTTTCAGTTAACCCGTTCAAAAAATAAAAGGGGTGGGATATTGAAGAAAAGCACTGTATATATGGTCTGCAGACGTTTCAGTTATGTTCACTAATTCACTATAGGGCTGATTGGATTGACAATAAATGAAATATCGCTCAATGATTGTCATGATTTTAATGAAGATCCAGAATCATATTAACGCTAGTATATAAATACCACTAATATAATAATATATTAAATGTTCAATCTCATTTCATAAAGAAACTTGACAAAACTTCATAATTGTTCGCTCTGTATCAAATGTATTACTGATCGGAGTCACGTACATCTTTTCAAATAATGTTCTCGATTTCTGCTGAACCTTGATCTTTATTTCTGATTTCTGGTTTTCCAAACAGACGAAAACAATATACGTGCCGAGATGTACGCAAAAATATCATCGAATTCGAATTGGCTTAATGCTGAATGGATGATGACACTCCTATATAGAGTCGTTAGTCATTTGAAGTTATCAGCCATAGATTGTTGATGTCCAAGCAGTTTCTTTATCGAAAAAATGATGACATAATGTGCAGGGTAACCCACGCTGGGTGACATATACAGATAAAGTGTGAATTTTGATAATGGAATTAATTGCGATCATCACCCAAACGAGAAATAGGTTCTTTAATTTTTTCTGTACAATGGTGTGGATTTTCATAATCCGAGATTGAATTGTCGAAAAATATGCATACAAAAAAGTTTGAGCAATATTTAATGTATTCCCGCCCTGTATTAAACACTCCTGAATGAAATTTATGAACTATTTCCGTCGACCTCGTATTAACGAGTAAGTTTAATGTTTATAAAATCGTTCATTAATGACCCCCATTAATGATCAATTTGTCTATTAATGCACGATTGTTTTATAGGCAACCAAACATACACCGCGTGCATTCATTGTTTATACTATAACTCACGAAATCTTCATTTAAATCGAAAATATGGATTTCATCGAAGATTTTCCGTTAAGGGGTTCGCCTTTCCAAGTTTCTGAAACGATTTTAATCCCTGTTTTTTAACACAAGGAATTTATTTTCTGTGTTGATCATTTCGAAAAATGTCAAATTTCACTGATGTCAGTAACAAGGCTACTGGATGATTCTTAGCAGTTTCCGGATGAATGATGAATTCGCGAATCAAGTTTTCTTCATTACAGGAGAAATGAGAAATATAGTCGACGGAAATTTTGTTTAACCAACTCGTATATTAAAAGGCGATAAATGATCTCGAACATTAACGTGCGAGCGAAGTGACCTTGATCATTATTCGTCCTCATTAATACACTAGTTGGTTAAATAACTATTTTATTTTTACAACATTGAGCATGACAAGTTCAGTTCTTGTACCGGGAATACTCCTTTTCTTCTTATTTTTGGTCGAAGAATCTGCTACTGAAGTATGGCAGGCTAATTTCGGGACACCTTGTATATGTTCAATGAGTGCGTGACAGCGCAAAATCAAAATATATCAAGAACTAAAAGTTGCCATATAGACAGTTCAAATTCGAGACACATGTGTAAAATTGCAATAGAAACAATTTTTCTTCGTAAACTTTTTTTGAAATTCGAACGTGACTCCGACCGAGTAAGCCATTTTTATCATTCTTGAAGCAAGAATTAATGCCTAATTCGAATTCCAAAATAATTTATTATCAAGGAGAGGAGGTAAGTGTTGGAATTTTTTATGATGCCAATTTTATGAATGATATATTGTACAATATTTCATTTATCAGCTCTGGAACATGGAGAGGTCAGAGTCTACTTGAAACGTGGAAAATATCACTTTTATCTTGAATAGACGATTGCTGAATCACCTTTTCAACATTCAGCATAAAAAGTCGTTCAAGTGTCACCTGTTAATTACTTCCTGTCAGGTATGAATGGAGTGACGTCGAAAACAATAAAGCGACAATAAATATAGCTTATATTTGTATAACATCCCGTATAGATTAGATTGTCGGATTTCGTTAATAAAAACAAAAACTAATAATTGCTTTTACAAGCAATTGTAATCTTATCTCGTTTGGTATAGGTATGAAATGAAAATCGATTGTTGTTTAGATTCATTCATGAATTTGATGAATGATTATTATTGTTGGTTAAATAAGAATTAAAAAAAATAGAGCACTTTTGTCATGACGTCCGAAAATTCAATAACGTTTACATTTTATGAATACATATTACGTTTCTGGGGAACGAAACTCAGGATTATTTTGAAAAGTTGATGCCTTGGATAATTATAGTTGTGTTCTATCGACCTAAAATATTCGACGTTGCCGCTTATATTGTAAAGTAGCAACAACTTTGATTTTTTCAATGGAACACCCTGAATATCATTCCATTTTCAGATTCTCTCTAAAGAGCTGATTTTATCGATCCATCACACTTGGGGTCTAGCGGAAATGATAACAAAGATATAGGGTGTGAAAAATCGAAATTTTTCAACTATTTCTGAATTTTTTGTATCGAAACTAGTCATAAGTGATCAAAACGGTTTTCATGACCCTATCTTAACTTTTCATGTACTATCAAATGATATGTAGTGGAAATAAATACAGGGTGGTTCAGAATTAAGATTTTTGACCACCCTGTTTCATATTATGTTATAATAATATGTTGAAAATGGGATCGTTTTGGAACTATACAGGGTGTTGCGAAATGCGACCGACAACGCTTGACAGGTGATAGCCCTCGTGATTTCATAATCACTGAGATAAGGACATACGGTCTTCGAGTGTTCAGTTCTCGAGATACAGGGCGTTAAAGTTGAGGAATAAAAATAGTTGTTTCGCAATATCTCAAGAAAAATTTAATATAATGCATTCAACTTCGGTATATTGTTTCATCTTTGAATGGGTCATTTTCTGACCAGGCAACTTTTCCTCCCATATTTTCTACGCCACTGATTTAATTTCAATTATTTCCAATTCCTCGAATTCAATGTTAAATTTTTTTCAAAAAATGCATCACCTTCAACTGAGCTGAAATGAACAGTTTTCGAGATATTCGGCCCAAAATAGAAGATTGCATAGTAATATTTCATCATTTTCAGTAGTAGAAAATTGCAAAAATATTTTTCTGGTGTTAAGTAGATTAGATACTATTCAGATCTCATTCTGTAGCTGAACAGAAAAAGTTATTCCACGCATGAAGAGAAAACAAAAATTTTTGTAATCTTGTACTACTGAAGAAGATGAAAAATTACTATGCAAACTTCTATTTTGGCTCAAATATCTCGATAACTGTTCATTTTAGCTCAGTTGAACATAATTGAACAATTAATTCGAGAAATTGGAAATAATCGAAATTTCATCAGTGGCGTAGAAAATATAGGAGAAAAGTTATCACAACCCTCTGTAGCGCATCTCTGGGTAAAATTCTCAAAATGTCTTTCTGGTCAGAAAATTAACCATTGAAAGATGAAACCATATACCGAATTTGAATGCATTATAATCGAATTTCGCAACACCCTGTATGTGTACACTGTACATAGCATTTTTGTTTTGATTTTGGCCAAGGAATATCCCAAGGAGCAATGTGTCATGTTTTGTTCAAACACCCTGTGTATTCAGTTGAGTAATAGTAGAACGGAACCGGATGCTGAGATCCGTCTCGTGACAACAAACAGTCGGTAGGTAGTGTATAGGCAGGCATAGATACAAGAGACTGCCTAATCCGGAAGCTGTAAACGTAAAAAGGAGCCGAAGTGCCGAAAATAATCCGAAACAGTTCCGAAAATTATCGTTATTTCCTGTCACCACAGATGTTGACTAAAGGCCTATGTACCTACCGTGAGGCACTACATCATTTATAAGTGTCAAAGGTATCACAGTGACAGATTGTGATGCCAAGCACAAAATCGTAGAAAAACTGCACTACGAAACATCATAATATAGCAATACTGTCTGTAGGATAATCATTATTTCAGATTTTTCGGGATTTTCTCTCCTCGTTTCTATAAAATAAAAATATGAATATTATTTCAATATACGTGTAGTAAGGACAAATCAGATGATTTGCCCCAAATTGTCACTGCGTTCAAAGAATTTTCCTAATAGAGAGCCTAAAAGAGAAATAATTGAATATCATTCCAAGAGACCTCTTTCAGTAAGGACGAAAGAACATAAGTACGATATAAATAAAAGCCACATCGACAAATCGAAACTGAACATATCATTACTGAAGATGGACAACATATGGCAGAGTGAAATAATATTAAAATCATTGGAAAAGAAGATAACAACCAGTAGAGAAAAATCAAGAAATCTGCTTGCATTCTTCTGAACGGAGACAATAGCATTGCTTCCTGTTCAGTTGATATAGATAGAACATGGTATTCACTACTGAAATCTGAAAATGAAAATGGTAAATTCAAGATTAATTAATGAAAACATCCTGTATCTCATTTTATTGCCAACGTCACCAATTTTCACTGAGAACTGAAAAGTTTCAAGACAAATACGAATTTGCCATACAAACATTCCATTTTTTCTGTTGAATTCGCTCCCGAAACGTCCAAAGATAAGTAACAATTTTATATTTCTTCTATATATACCTTTATTTCTCTTCTCCAACCTTTTTCAGTACAAATTGTCACTGACAAGCTAGTGCATTTTTTTTCAGGCTCTCTGAAATAATATTCATATTTTTATTTTGTAGAAACGAGTAGAGAAAATCCCAAAAAATCTGGAATAATGATGATCATATAGCAACTTTCGAAATTTATGTAACATTTTTATAAAGAAGTGCTTTCGTAAAGTACGTAAACATCAAATATATTTTTAGGAAAACTATCTACTTTTGTATAATCTCCTGGAATAGGTCTAATTTTTATCTCAATTTGCCACATTTATAAGGGAAAATTGAATGAACAGGGTGATTCATGTTATCACAATGATTCGTTCTAAATGGATTACCCTATAATTCATCATTGAATTTTTGAAATATAGGGTAATAGTGATCGTTGCGGTTGCCATTGAGAAAATTCGGATGACGTAATTTCTCTTACACGAATCATTCTGCATCTATTACCTTAATTCGAAAAGAGTGCCCCAATGAAAAATAAATTCAACGGCTTCGAGCTTTCTTTCCAAATATTATTCCTTCAATTTTGTACGAATTGATCCACCAATAGGTATAGATGCACCATTTTTTATTTTCCTAAGAAATGAAATCGATTGATTCAATTTTTATTTATTTCACAATTTCACAAATAATAATGGAAAAACTTCACGAACCATTAGATAACTTGAATGTTTTCACCTCTTCTCTTTTGAGAAGTGTTTAAAATCATATGCACAACTTTCCACGCCTCAAACTAGATTCCATAGCTGGATAACTGGATATAGTGAACTCATCTTCAAAATTCGACAAATATCAATATGCTAAAATCATTAAAGATAAATTCAAAAATGTATACACCAAAAAGTGCTGTGATTGCTGGAACGATTTTCCATTCATGAACCCTGTTGATACTAACATACTTTTTAATGTCTCATTGAAGATGCACACGAAACATGACACAAATCAGGCAGACGTATAATGTATTATTTTCGTGTACAAATGTCGCAATGATATGTTCAAATTGGGCATACGAAAATGCCCATCTACGGAAAACACGTATATAAAATCAAGTGGGCCGATGTCTGGGCGGTGTTGCGTTGGTGTCGACAAACGAACACATGCACGGCTGCTAGTACACTCCAAGTACGAAGTATAGTACAGTCAAAGAATTGAGAAACAACTATATGGTCTGCCATATGATTATATAGAAACGAAAAATCATAAAATTATGTTCCATAAACGAACAGATTTCACAAAGACAAATTCAAGAGAAACTCGATCAGAAATGAACCTAGAGTAAAAATTGAATTCTTCAATAAAACAGTCACCCAAAATTCTTTTCTTTTTTACGGCCCTAAAATATTCAACATTTTACCAAAAAATCTCAAAGATATTACATCTCTCAAACTTTTCAAAAAAGAAGCGAAAAATTATGTACAGAAGCACCCAGAAAAATTTCTATTTTTCAACTGAAATAAATATTTATCACATTTCAGAAAAATCAAATGCGAACACACATCGAGGTCGTCCATATTCCTTCAAGGCCAATCTGTTGAGAATTCTCCTCGCAAGACCATCCCGCCCAACTACAATACTTAGGTTACTAGATCTGGTAACATATCTTAGGTTAGGTTACTAGATCTGGTAACATATCTTAGGTTAGGTTACTAGATCTGGTAACATATCTTAGGTTAGGTTACTAGATCTGGTAACATATCTTAGGTTAGGTTACTAGATCTGGTAACATATGTTAGGTTACTAGATCTGGTAACATATCTTAGGTTAGGTTACTAGATTTAGTAACATATCTTAGGTTGGGTTACCAGATCTGGTAACATATCTTAGGTTAGGTTACTAGATCTGGTAACATATCTTAGGTTAGGTTACTAGATCTAGTAACATATCTTAGGTTAGGTTACTAGATCTGGTAACATATCTTAGGTTGGGTTACTAGATCTGGTAACATATCTTAGGTTAGGTTACTAGATCTGGTAACATATCTTAGGTTAGGTTACTAGATCTAGTAACATATCTTAGGTTGGGTTACCAGATCTGGTAACATATCTTAGGTTAGGTTACTAGATCTGGTAACATATCTTAGGTTAGGTTACTAGATCTAGTAACATATCTTAGGTTAGGTTACTAGATCTGGTAACATATCTTAGGTTGGGTTACTAGATCTGGTAACATATCTTAGGTTAGGTTACTAGATCTGGTAACATATCTTAGGTTAGGTTACTAGATCTGGTAACATCTCAAGCAATTTTTTCAATTGGAATGCCCAGTATATTTGCATATTTTCTGAAGCATTTCTGTTCCAAAATTCCTGAAAATAGCAAAAATCGCAAAAATTCCTGAAAATTGCAAAAATTCCTGGGAATTGCAAAAATCGCAAAAATGCCTAAAAATTGCAAAAATTCCTGAAAATCGCAAAAATTTCTGAAAATTGTAAAAATTCAAAAAATTCCTGAAAATTGCAAAAATCGCAAAAATGCCTGAAAATAGCAAAAATCGCAAAAATGCTTGAAAATAGCAAAAATCGCAAAAATTACTGAAAATAGCAAAAATCGCAAAAATTCCTGAAAATTGCAAAAATTCCGGAAAATTGTAAAAATTTCAAAAAATTCCTGAGAATTGCAAAAATCGCAAAAATGCCTAAAAATTGCAAAAATTCCTGAAAATTGCAAAAATTTCTGAAAATTGTAAAAATTCAAAAAATTCCTGAAAATTGCAAAAATCGCAAAAATGCCTGAAAATTGCAAAAATTCATAAATTCCTGAAAATTGCAAAAATCGCAATTAACAGGTCTCACCTTTCTCAAATATGTTAGGTTTTGTATTCCTTTGATCTGGCACAATTTCACAAATAGGTAGGAATTCTACGAGCCACAGAAACACACAACACGACCCAGAGCCCTTTCAATTTTTCATTAACAACTGAACGAATAGAAATAAAATAAAACGGCAAATGAAAAATTCACCGCGTATTATGGAACCTTTTCATAGTAATAATGTTTGGCGTGATTGATCCATGGGTAGGCAGCATTAATTTGGCGCCTGTTTTGGAAGTTGATGTTTCATTTCATGAAATCAACGTTTAGGGTTCATTGAAACAATGAAAACCATTCATTATTTTCTTATGTTTGTTGTTGATAGATCTATGACGAAAAGTTTATTGCTCCAATGATGAAAAACATAGATCAATAAACATCAAACGTTGATTTAATGAATTTTTTCATCACATGAATAAAAAAAATGATTAACTTTTGATGTTTTTCGTTCATTGTTCAATGTTGGCTCGTTCATTGTTTCAGTGTCTTGCGGTATGAGCACATCATCAGAAATGATTGTAATAATCATCGATTCGTAATATTAATGTTCAAAAAATTGACGACCGCCGTTCATTAACTTTACGTACAAAATTATTTTCTGAGTAAAAATTGAATTCTTCAATAAAACAGTCACCCAAAATTCTTTTCTTTTTTACGGCCCTAAAATATTCAACATTTTACCAAAAAATCTCAAAGATATTACATCTCTCAAACTTTTCAAAAAAGAAGCGAAAAATTATGTACAGAAGCACCCAGAAAAATTTCTATTTTTCAACTGAAATAAATATTTATCACATTTCAGAAAAATCAAATGCGAACAATTTTTTTTTATGATTTGAAAGAATGTTGAAAATTTATAATATCGTACAAGCAAAGTGAATTGGTGCATTGAAAACATCTTCATAATAAAATTTCTACAGTTTTTCGATGAGTTTGCTATTTCCATCAGCTCTAGTTTGAAGTTTGCTACCAGTCTGACCTATCTAGTGAGCATCACAGTTGGGTTGTGAGCAAGAGACTCCTGAATTTACACAAAATAAAACCATATTCAAATTGGGGCCAGTGTAGAATTTTCCGAGCACAACATTTCCGCCACCTTGAATAGAGTTCATGTTGTTTTGTTTGGGAAAATGCCAGTCCCCCAGTATATTGTCCTGGTTCCGATTGACTCGATTTACACTACTACGAACAAATGAAACGCAGTTGTATTCACCTGAAACGGCGATTCAGAAAAAAACAGTGTGCTTATGGTCCATGCTTCCTTTCGAAGATAATCGCTCAACTGTCACGATTACGCATCCCAGTAGGCTGTTTTTTCGTTGACAAATCGCCACGAAAAAGTGGATCTCTTCATGTGTCCACTGGACCGAAAATAGGTCTTCATCGGGTTGAAAATTCATTTTAGTCCAGGTGTTCGTCTCGTACTACGATTCAGTTTTTTTCTGATTTATAGCCAACTAGATTTCGTTTTCTTATTGGTGGACCAAACTGACGAAGAAGCCGAATATTTTTTGGAAACAGTCCTTGAAATTGAGACACAAGAATATTCAGTTCTAGGTTACTGTAGTTCAATATTTCGAGTATTTTGAATTGACTCGGCCGTTACTTCACAAACGATAAGATTTACACAAAATTCTTAATCACACGACATGTTTCGCTAACACAGTAGCTTCATCAGGTGAAATACTGGTACGATGAACTAAACTGGGCGTCAATTGAAACGTTAATAGTGAAATTTGGCATCAAGTTTGACTTCTCGTAATTTCTAAAATATTGAACGAATTTTGAATTGCCGCCCAGATTCTGAATGCCTTTTTCATCGTCTTTCGAACCGTTCCTTACAACTTCTTCTAAATTGATCAGGACCCGTGATAAAGGGTGAAACAAAGTTTCGTGCATTTTGATAAAAATTTCTCCGCCCCCCCATTTTGTCAGAAGACCACAATGCTAATATTTTATTCGGGCATTTC